>LPNX010960037.1:0-76016 GCA_001517045.1 Pseudotsuga menziesii
TTCAGTGTTTTTTATTAAAATTTAATTTTTCCAAAACTTAGGCTATTTTTTAATAGTTTAATTGGAAAATTTGGTTTTGCAATAAAAGTGGGCCAAATAATCAATTTCGGTCATGTAGGTGCTCATTTTCAAGCTAAGAGCACCATGTAAACCCATGGACCCACTTTTTTCAGGTTTTGAGTGATTTTTCATCACTCAGGTCAGAAAACCCAAAAAAATCAATTATTGATTATTTTAATTAATAAATTGATGAATAATGGAGCAAATCCAAAATCCTAGATCAATGGATTCTCAACCGATTTGATTGAAATCAGTCAGATCTAAACCAGAATGACTGAATCTGACAAATCCTTGACTGAAGGAGGTGATCTGGACAGATCCAGAGTTGATCTTCAGCATCCTTTATGGGGAATTGCGCCCTCTCTCTCTCCTCCACACGTGTGGGCTCTCCTGAAAGCTCTTTGGATTGATGTGTCAGCTCAATCAGCCCCCCAATTGACAAGTAGGCTCAGTTCGGTTTCAGATCAGCATTGATTGACTCCCCCTCAGCTGCAGTGGTCTGTCTCCTTGGGATTTGCGCCCTCCCTGGGATAGATCTCCTGTTTTTTGTATAAATAAAGCTCAGGCTGCCTATTCCAAGCTAGTTAGAACTGGGATTGAGGTGTTGCTGCTCTTGTACTGTGTTATTGTTTATTATCTGGAATAAAGAAGCTTTGGAGGCAAGATCTATGGTGTAATGCTCTTCATGTGTGGATAGTGATTGTCAAATGCTTATGAGGTATAATCTGTGTTATTTATCATTGCTTTTGCTGGTTAATTGTTGGCCTTGAAGGAGAGAGCTCCCTCCTGTTAGGGTAAAAGTTTATTCTATTTTGATTTATGCTCTTACTGCTGCTTGTTTCAGATCTATTGGAGTTGTATGTATTTTAAGTTTAATTGCATGCTTTCCAATTATCTCTTCCAACAACACCTATGTTTTAACCATCTGTTTGTGCAAGGATTTCTAAGTTGCAGGTGATCTCGCTTGTAAAAGAGGTTGAGCTAGTTTGCATCTTCCTCATCTTCAAGATCTTCTAAATGACATAGTCCCTCGGTGTTTCACCAAAGTAGACTCCAAAGCCCAACATTCCCAGGCTTCCAGCACTCTTTCTCTCTCTTTCTCCTTCAAAAAATCAATTTTTTTTACCTAGTTACTGTGTTTGAAAGCTTTGTTATCATTTGGATCTGTTATATCAAAGTAAAATTTACATAGATCTGTTATTTCAAAGCTCATAGTCTGGATCTCAATTCTGAAAAGTATCATTAAGCATTCTAAATCTAGCTAGCATAAGAAAATCGTTCGTTTTGCATAGCAAGTTAAAGAAAATCAGTAGGTTGCATGCTCTAGATTTCCTTTTATGTTTTAAAAAAATTAAATCCAGCAATCAGTGCATATTTCATTGGCTGCACAAACAACAAGCCAAGATCCCAAGGAAAGCTTGCTTTCCTTGGTTCCTTTTTCACCTGTTTAGCTAGATTTAACTTCATCTTTTTTGAGTTAAGGTAGGCTGAACCAAAGGTACTCTTAAAGTGCTTTTGGGCATATGTTATTCTTACATGCTTGCTGGTTTTTAGCAGGTGTAACAGAAAATAAAAGAAGTTGCTGTTCGAAAGTGGTCTCGGGTGCGTTCAAATCCCTCCATGGGTCTCCCCTTTCACTAAAATTTAAAAATTTCGGAGAATTGTAAGATCTTGGTTTCATCCCGTATAAGGACCAAGAGGTTTCTGATATTTCAGTTTCTTGATATTGTAACCAATAATAATAAAAGAAAATATTTTTTGAGTAGGCTCTTTCGAGCGCGCTCCCCATCCCCCCAGGGGGGATCTACGTCTGTTTCACTTTTTTGCATTCTTACATTTTTTCTGCTCTAGTTTAGTACTGACATGCAGGATTGTATACTTTAATATAATTTTGCATTATTCCATATTTTAATTTCAAAAGTAATCATACTACTTACCCCACGACTTCCCGATTCACCCGCAAGGGGAAAGAGATGCGTGGTAGGACTAATTAGAAAACCGGCGTTGTGCATCTTTGATTCATTTTTCATCAATTGTTTCGTTAGCCATAATAAAATTAACCCCTCCTTGATTCCCCGATTGAGATCCACTTGGATCGAAAGAGGTTCTTGGAGGGTTTTCTTTTAAACAACACCTATCTTAAAATTTACTAAAAATAACGAAGACTCCAGTGTGTATGCTCTGTACTTTGGCTGCGGTTCGTCCGATCAGTCAAGCTGCATCAAAAGCACTTGAGTGACTAGAATAATTAGGATTCACTCTCCCCAAATTGACAAACCATCAGGCAAAAATCCAACGCCTCGATCAAACCATTACGGTGGCAAAATACCCAAAGGAAGCGGGAACTCCTGAAAAGTGACCTCGGGGCGCTAATCTCTGTTACACCTCCGGGTGCATTATGAACAACAGCCTCAGAGACTCCATTCAGCCCACATATTCCTTGCGAGTAGCCGTGATGGATTAGTTTTGGACATACTTCAAGTGCCCCTTGGGTATATCTGGAGTCCCCTCGCCTAAGTTAAATTACTCATCTTCTTACATTAATTTAAAATTAACCAAGATACAATTGCACAACATTCATTCCAGCACTTGCAATTACTCTTAATTGTTTTTCGACTCCATTTTCAAGGCATTGGTCAACTGTTTATTTCTTTAAATCTATATGTGATTGGGTGTCATTTTCGTGCTTGCTTGTGATTATCTCATCATGTTATTTGTTGTTTACAATTGTTCAATCGAAACTCCTAAAAAACTTACTCTTTAATACCATCATCATACTAAATAATTTTGCCTTAGTAACTTAATAGGGTCTACCCCCCTTGGCTTCGTTAGGAGTTGAGCCTAAACGGAGGAGTCAAGAACAAGGTGACAGCCTTGACTCGAGACTTGCCCCCAAGGACACACCTAGTGGCTTGAAGATTTCTGCCACGTAACCCAAGTGTGTGAAAGGCGGCAACAAGGGCCATTCTCCGGGAGAATGGAGGCACTTGGTCAGTTACCAAGTATTTGACCTAGTGTCGAATTATGCAGCCTATGGCTGAGGCACCTGGTCTGTTACCAGGAAGACACTATAAGCCCTAAATCGGGTCTAGGCATGTGTGACACTTTGACCCTTGATCAGTGGGCTTTGCGATTTTCTCCAAGGCTTAGCTACTCTTGGTTAAGACACCTTAGTACCAGATCTTGGTGTCACACAGAGTGTGAGATAAAAGCATTAGGAATTCTCTCTATTTATGTTGATGTACTTTGAGTGGTGATGAAAGACCACCTTGACCACATGTGATGACCACAGGGGCACTTGAAGAAGGCTAAAGCAAAAGTCAAAAATACTTGAAGACCCTTAGTACCGCTAAGGTGTAAAACTGAAAGTGTGAAAAAACCTTTAGTACCACTAAAGGCAAAAGTCAAAATTAGAAAAGAATAAAATATTATTATTTTGATCTTTCTAATTTTGGTCCCCTTACAGCTGACTCAAAGGATATAAAAGAAGATCAATCCATTTCATTATTACACACACACTTGCTCTCACAAGTACGACTGCTCCATCAAAAGATCTTATAGGTTTTGGAAGAAGAAAGAGTTTATGAGTATGCCCTAGCATGGATGAGTCTAGCTCGGGCATCATCACTTACTGAAGAAAAACCCTAATGTAGGGTTTCATTATCAAATTTGCAGCAGCTGGTTTTTTGAGCTAGGGTTTCACCCTAACTCCTTCCTTATCTCACGGGCAGTTTCAATGTTTCGGGTAGCTCTCCATCTATCACCGGGCAGCCCTCTTCCTCCACGAGCTGCCCTCCTCATCCACGGGCAGGGCTCAGCCCTCTTCTTTTCTTCCTCAGGCAGCTCACAGCAGATGCCCGTGAGGGTCTCGGGCCTGCTGCTCACCCTCGGGGAGCCTGCTAGGCATACCCGAGAGGGTGTTGTGACTGCACAGATCCTTGGGCAGCCTCAGGCAGACCCGTGAGGATCTCGAGTAGCAGCTCGCAGCCTGTGAAAGTTGTCGGGTCTGCACAGACCCTTCGCGCAACCCTAACGGGCCTCGGCCAGGGAAGTCTTCCCTCCGGGCAGCAGCACAGCTGCACAACAGAACACTCGGGCAGAGCAGAGCATCCGGGCATGGCAACAGTGCAGCCAATGGGCAAGAGAGAGAAACAGTTCCGGGCAAAAGAAAAACAGATCCGGGCAGGGTCTGAACATTTTGGGCAGGAGAGAGAAGATTAGGGCATCAAGCCCTAATTTTTGTGAAAAGCCAATTTGGCATTTTTGTGGAAAATTTGATCTTCTACATAATTATGGTACAACCTAGTTAGGGTTTGTGGATTTTTGGAAAAACTCGGTCATCGCATTTACGAGATGAATTACTAATGCTTTTGGGGTTTTTGTCCTTTAAAGGTTTCCCCAGTGAAAAATCTTGTGTTCAATGTGTTGATGTGATTGATGTTGTTTACTGCATTTGTCATTTGTTTAAGTTAGTCTGCAAAATTTTTAAATATTCATGCTAATGCTAAAATTCAACATGGTATCAGAGCTTAGCATGTGAAGACACAGTAAAGGGAGATTGTTGTTGTCTTCCTAGACCTTGGGATATTTTGCAGACTTAAAATTTGACTAAGTGGCAGAGATGGCTGTCAATATCTTCAGACTGAAAGAGAAGCTATAAGGTTCAGCTAACTACAACTCCTGGAACCTGGGTTGACAGCTATTCTAGAAGAAAATGACTTGGATGACATTGTGTTCAATGTCAGTGAAGAGTCAACATCTAATGTTGGCAGACTTGCTTACAAGAATAAACAGGCTAAGGCTAGAAGAATCATTTATGATTCTGTCAAAGAAACCACAATGCCTAACATCACAGCTTTGAAGACTGCCACAGTGCCAAAGAATGCTTTGACACCTTGGCCAACTTGTATGAGAAAAAGGCTCCCAGTCATAAGAGAGTCTTGAAGAAAAGGCTACGAACTTTGAAGTTGAACAAGGATGAAGGGGTTGGATCTTTCTTCACGAAGATTGCATAGGTGAGAGATCAACTCATTGCTATTGGTATTGTTGTTAATGATGATGACCTTGTGCAAACTGTGGTTGATGGTCTCCCAAGCTCTTGGGAAACCTTCATGGCATCTGTCAGTGGACGAGAGAATCAGCCAACTTTCGAAAAACTTTGGCATGATTGCATAGAAGAAGAGGGAAGGACTTTAGGCAAGGCAACCAAGGAAGGTAACCTTGCACTTGCAAGAAAGAAAAACAAGTTCAAGAAGCCCTCCCCTCAACAGAAGAAGGGAAAGAAACCTCAAGGTAAGTTCTCTGATATCTCAAAAGTGGAATGTTATAATTGTCACAAGTTTGGACATTTTGCCAAGGATTGCAGGCAAACCAAGAAGAAATCTAAAAGAATATTTCAAGCCTCTGCTACAAAAGCGGAAGAAAAAGAAGAAGAACCGAAGAAGAAAAAGAAAACCAAGGCTAACAAAGAAGAAGAACCTAGAAGAGAGTACTACCTAATTTCTGCTCTCTCTGGTTCTTTCACAGACAGTGCCACCTCTTGGTTGGTGAATAGTGGTGCCTCCAAGCACATGACAGGTAACTGTGGAGCTCTCACCAATTATAGAAAGAAGAAGTTCACCACACAGGTGGAACTTGGAGATGACTCCACTTACAAGATTGAAGGAGTTGACTCAACTTCACTTCAACTTGACTCAGGTACGGTTCTTCATATTGATGATGTCTTATATGTTCCTGGTTTAAAGAAGAATCTTCTATATGTTGTTGGCTTAGAGGACAA
This sequence comes from Pseudotsuga menziesii, assembly GCA_001517045.1. Taxonomy (NCBI): domain Eukaryota; kingdom Viridiplantae; phylum Streptophyta; class Pinopsida; order Pinales; family Pinaceae; genus Pseudotsuga; species Pseudotsuga menziesii. Next base: position 5,840 of record LPNX010960037.1, read on the forward strand.
GGGCTACAGAGTCCTCTTCATGGACAAGAAAGTCCTTCTATGGGCAAAGGATGAGGACCTAAGCTCAACAGTACATATTGGGATTCGAGAGGGAGGCCCTTACAAGGCTTCCAAAGATTCCACTCATGCATTGGTACATCATAAAGTTGATTCATGTGAATTGTGGCATAGGAGGTTTGGACACCTTCACTACACAGCTCTCCCAGTCTTACAGAAGATGGTCACAGGTATGCCAAAGGTATCTCCAAAACATGATGGAATCTGCAAAGGATGTGCTCTAGGTAAGAACACTAAGAAATCCTTTTCCATAAGCAAAAATAGATCTAAAGGCATTTTGGATTTGATTCATTCTGACATTTGTGGGCCTATGTCTTCACCCTCCTTGAGTGGGTGTTTATATTATGATCACTCTCGAAAGTCATGGATTTACTTCCTCAAGGCCAAGAGTGAAACTTTTGACAAGTTCAAAGAGTTCAAGGCACTGATTGAAAATCAGACTGGCAAACACATCCGTATCTTGAGATCTAGATAATGGAGGTGAGTATGAATCTAATGAGTTTGATGATTTTTGCCGAGAAGCAGGAATCAAGAAGGAGCTGACAGTACCATACAACCCTCAATAGAATGGGGTTGCAAAAAGGAAGAATAGAACGATCTGTGAAGCTATTAAAGCCATGCTTACTAGTCTAGATCTTCCTTTATCATTGTGGGCTAAAGCTGCAGGTACTGTTGTGTACATCCAGAACAGAAGCCCTCATGCTATATTGGGGGAGAAGATTCCAGAAGAATTCTTCACCAGGAAGAAACCTGCAATTGATCACATGAGGATTTTTGGCACTCCGGTGTACATTCATGTGCCCAAAGAAAAGAGGGCCAAGTTAGGGTCGTCCAGTAAGAAAGGTATTTTTTTCAGGAACAGTGATTGCTCGAAGGCTTATCGTGTCTATGTACCTAGACAGAGGTACATTGAAGTCAGCAAAGATGTGATCTTCCATGAGGAAGTTGTGTTTCGTAAAACACTAGAGCTTTCAACGGAGGATGAAGTTACTCCACTTGAGTTTCCAGATTCAGAAATTCAAAGGGAGGAAGAGGAATTTGAGGATCAAATTCTAGATGCACCTGAGGACACTGAAAGTCCACCAAAAGAACTACTTGAAGTTCCTCCGTCCAAAAGGAGACCTGCTTGGTACCGAGAAACGGTACAAGAAGGCGAGAAGCATAAAGCTCCTCCCGAGACTTTTAGAGAAAGCATAAGACCACATAAGTACTCAGGTCTTATGAGCCAGCTTATCAGTGCAGAACCTTCCTCGTATGAAGAAGTAGCAAGTAAACAAGTATGGGTTGATGCCATGATTGAAGAGTACAGTTCAATCATGAAGAATGATGTGTGGGAAGTTGTTCCCAGACCAACAGGAAAGTCAATAGTGACATCCAGATGGTTTTATAAAATCAAGCATGCTACTGATGGCAGTGTGGAGAAGTATAAAGCCAGATTCGTAGCTCGTGGATTCACTCAGAAAGAAGGCATTGACTATGACGAGACATTTGCTCATGTTGCCAAGTACACTACCATTAGAACCATCATTTCACTTGTTGCAATATTCGGATGGAAGTTACATCAAATGGATGTAAAGATAGCCTTCCTCAACGGCAAGATTGAGGAGGAAGTCTATATTGAACACCCTGAAGGCTTCGTGACTCATGGGAAGAAGACCCATGTATGTAAACTGAAGAAAGCCTTGTATGGGCTGAAACAGGCTCCGAGAGTCTGGTATGCGATGATGGATGGATTTCTCCACAGCTTGGGGTTTTCTAAAAGTACAGTTGATTCTAGCTTGTACTTTAAAGGTTGTTCATAATCATGTCTTGATACTTGTTCTATATGTAGATGACTTGTTTCTTACAGGTGATGAACAGTTGATAGAACAGTGTAAGAGGGAGCTTACCTCTAAATTCGAGATGAAAGATCTCGGATTGACGCATTACTTCCTTGGCTTAGAGGTTTGGCAAAATCTAGGAGAGATTTTCCTGACACAAGGAAAGTATGTAGTGGATATCTTGCAAAGATTTGGGATGTAGGACTGCAAGTCCATAAGCGTACCCATAACTACCAACTTGACAAAGTTGCGTGACTCAACTACCAGTTCACAGAGTGTGGACTCTACTCTGTACAGACAGCTTATTGGATCCCTGATGTATCTCGTGCATACGAGACCGGACATCTGTTACACAATAAATGCTCTGAGTCAGTTCATGTCCGATCCGAAGCACATACACTTGGTAGTTGCCAAACAGGTACTCAGATAAGTGCAAGGTACTATCACTTATGGGCTCAGGTATACTTCCAGCAGTGGAGTATTATTATCTGGATATGCAAATTCAGATTGGGCTGGCAGTGCAATAGACTGGAAAAGTACCTCTGGTTACTGCTTCAGTATGGGATCAGCAATGATCTCTTGGTCCAGCGGGAAGCAGGGTTCTATAGCTCAGAGTACAGCTGAGGCAGAGTATATTGTTGCAAGTGATGCCTGCAAGGAAGTAGTTTGGTTCATAAAACGTATATCGGATCTGTTCAAGGGAAACCTTGACTCAACAATCATCTATTGCGATAATCAGAGTTGCATAAAGCTTTCGGAGAACCCAGTGTTTCATGATAGATCGAACACATTGAAATGAGTTATCGTTTCATCAGAGACCTAGTGCAAAGAGGTGCTCTTAAGTTGCAGTAAATTCGTACGGATGAACAGATCGCAAATATCTTGACCAAGCCTCTGACAGCATCAAAGTTCGTGTACTTTCGTGACAAGCTTGGCATGGCAAAGAATGCCTCTCTCGCTGAGAGGGAGTGTTGATTTTTCTGAGCAGCATCGAGAGCCATTCCCTTATGAGAATGGGGACACCTGGTTTGGGACCACGGTGTGGACTCAAACTAGAGTTGAGTGATCATTCTGTTGAATGATGATATCTAGTCCAAGACCACGATATGGACCCAGTCCAGCACTGGGGGGACTCAACCTTGAGTTGAATGACCATTCTGTTGAATGGTGACATCTGGTCTGAGACCAGGATGTGAACCAGTCTAGCACTGGTAGACTCAGCCCAGATCTGAGTAGCCATTCTTTTGAATGGAGGCACCTGGTCAGTTACCAGGAATTCACCTAGTCCGGGGCTAGGGACTCAGCTCGAGGCTGAGGGCCATTCTCCGAGAGAATGGAGGCGCTTGGTCTGTTACCAAGTATTTGAGTTAGTGTCAAATTATGCAGCTTATGGCTGAGGCACCTGGTCTGTTACCAGGAAGACACTATAAGCCCTAGACCGGGTCTAGGCATGTGTGACACTTTGACCCTTGATCAATGGGCTTTGCGATCTTCTCCAAGGCTTAGCTACCCTTGGTTAAGACACCTTAGTACCAAATCTTGGTGTCACACAGAATGTGAGATAAAAGCATTAGTAATTCTCTCTATTTATGTTGATGTACTTTATGTGGTGATGAAAGAACACCTTGACCACATGTGGTGACCACAAGGGCACTTGAAGAAGGCTAAAGCAAAAGTTAAAAATACTTGAAGACCCTTATTACCATTAAGGTGTAAAAGTGAAAGTGTAAAAAGACCTTTAGTACCACTAAAGGCAAAAGTCAAAATTAGAAAAGAATAAAATATTATTATTTTGACCTTTCTAATTTCGATCCACTTATAGGTGACTCAAAGGATATAAAAGAAGATCAATCAATTTTATTATTACACACACACTTGCTCTCACAGGTACAGCTGCTCCATCAGAAGATCTTACAGGTTTTGGAAGAAGAAAGGTTTTATGATTATGCCCTAGCATGGATGAGTCTAGCTAGGGCATCATCGCTTACTGAAAAAAAACCCTAAGCCAGGGTTTCATTGTCAAATTTGCAGCAGCTGGTTTTTTGAGCTAGGGTTTCACCCTAACTCCTTCTTCATCTCACGAGTAGTTTCAAAGTTTTGGGCAGCTCTCCATCTATCACAGGGCAGCCTCAAGTTCTCCATGGGCAACCCTCTTCCTCCACGGGCTGCCCTCCTCATTCATGGGCAGGGCCCGGCTCTCTTCTTTTCTTCCTCGGGCAGCTCACAACAGGTGCCCATGAGGCTCTCCGGCCTGCTGCTCACCCTCGGGCAGCCTACTAGGCATACTCGGGAGGGTGTTGTGGCTGTACAAACCCTCAGGCAGCCCCTTGAGGTTCTCAGGTAGAAGCCCGCAGTCTGTGAAAGCTGTCAGGTCTGCACAGACCCTCCGGCCAGCCCTAAAGGGCCTCGGCCAAGGCAGTCTTCCCTCCAGGCAGCAGCAGAGCAACAGGGCAGCCAAGCAAAGCAAAGTAGCCGAGCAAGGCAGCAGTGCAGCCAACGGGTAGGAGAGAGAAACAGACGGGCAGGAGAGAAACAATTCCGAGCAAAAGAAAAACAGATTTGGGCAGGGTCTGAACAGTTTGGGCAGGAGAGAGAAGATTAGGGCATCAAGCCCTAATTTTTGTAAAAAGACAATTTAGGCAATTTTGTGGAAAATTTGATCTTGTGTAATTGTGGTACAACCCTATTAAGGTTTGTGAATTTTTGGAAAAACTCAGTCATCTCATTTACAACATGAATTACTAATGCTTTTGGGGTTTTTGCCCTTTAAAGGTTTCCCCAGTAAAAAATCTTGTGTTCAATGTGTTGATGTGATTGATGTTGTTTACTGCACTTGTCATTTGTTTAAGTTAGTCTGCAAAAATTTTAAATATTCGTGCTAATGCTAAAATTCAACATTAATGACATGAAATTTCACCATTTTGAATATAGTAAGAGTGAGGATTATTGGAAATTTGTTGATGATCACATGTATTGTTCAGCTAATGAGGGAAGTGTAAATTTTAAAGAACTTGGACAGGCTATTATTGATGAAATCCCCCATGAACATCTTCACCCATGTGTGTACACTCATGATGATGATCTGAGGCTGTATGAGGAGCATTTTATTACATATTTGAGGCAGCCTTGTACTTTATCTTCTAGGCCACTTTTGGAGCAGCCTATGGAGGTTCATTTCCGGCCATCTTGTGCAGATTTCTCTCTTGATTTGGAACAGTTTGATACCAATGTTACTGCTGAAAGTTTCCAGCCAAGAAGCTTTTAGTCTTTTGGATGCATGACAGGGTAAAAAATCAACTTGTAAGCCCATGTTTGAGGCTATAAATGAGGCATCATAGCAGGGGTTTGTTGTAGATTTTTTCCAGCCATGCTTTCACTCTCTCATTGGCAGATTGGTACAAGTATATGGCTGTAAATCACCTTTTGAATGCTAGAAATTGCCAGGACAGCAGAATTTTGTTACAGATCTTTTTCAGTCCTCTTCTCCTCATATTCTGGAAATTTCATCTACTTTTGCACATGGAAACTTTTTTTATATTTTGAAAATGATATAGAGCGGCAAACTGTACTATCAGAGATATTTTCACTCATTTCCAGCCAAGTAATTTGGTTAAAATTTTCATTTTCATGTTCAGAAATTTCTCATGCCTATACGAAGACATTATGATGTTGAAAGAGCCTCAAGCCCTCCCTGTTGAGGGTACTTTTGATGATAATGCAAGATATTGTTGGTTTCCCTATGATGGAGATGATGTATACACAAGCCCTATACAAGCATGGATAGAGGCTAAATCACCTGGTTCGAATTCGTGTTCGACGACTTTGAAGTTCGTCAAAAATTCGACACTCAAAATTTTGGTGATACAATTCGGCATTAAATTCGAAGCACTATAAAATTTAAAAATATTAAAAAATACACCTAAATCTTTAATAAATTTTAATATGCTCATTAAATATATTATAAAAATAAAACTTAATAAAAAATAAATAAATATATTATAAAAATAAAACTTTATAAAAATGAAAATAGTTAATATAATCTATACCATCATTAAATTTGCCACCAACCATTGAATAAGTTTGGTAAAAAAACGACTAATTTAAATGATTAAAATCGTTCTCAGATAAAGTTCAATGGATTTCGATTTTCATGCTGTAAAAATGACGAATGCGGTGACTTAGGATAGAGGGGGCTTGTAGGAGGACTTGCCATTCATGGAAAGCATTTGATAATTTTGTCCATCCTCATTTCAGCTTGTTTGCATATGATGATTGATGTTGCTTTGTTTTGGTCCATGACCAAGCACAAGGGAAGAAGATCTGGCATTAATGACATGTTAAGATGGTTGCATTGGTTGTATGATTTCGCTTGACATGCCCATTTCTCGTGCTTGGAGTAGGTAGGGTAGGAAGAATAAGCTCATGAGAGCATTAGAGTAGATTGCATTTTGTATTGATGGCTTCTTTTGTTGTAAAGCCAAACTTGGTGTAATAAACCATTGGATGTGATGAAGTGTTTCAGGCTAAGTTGCCAGGAAACTTGGGTACGAGTATGGGGACGGGGACGGGGAGGGGTACGGGTACGGGGACGCCACTTTTTGAAAAATGGTACTTGGGTACATCGGGGGTACTCTATATATATATATATATGTGTGTGTGTGTGTGTGTCATAGTCACATCATACATGCATATAGATTTCTTCCTAAATTATGAATCATGATTCATAATTATAAATTCGCTGATTATTTGAACAGTGAACATTCAGATTGAAAATTTGAAAAATAAAATTTGATAAATCATAGACTCAGTGGATATCAGTTAGAAGACTGGAAGTTACATAAAATTTGATAAATCATTGTACCAGGCAGCAGTAACAGAGAATCAAACTCATACATGAAAGTACATAGAGAATCAAACTCATACATGAAAGTACACTTGAAATCTTATTTTAAACACCGATTTGTACTGCTGTTACAGGCAATAAAAAATTGAAAATTGCCAAATATATTCCTGCGTTGATGTGAGTGTATTTCTCAATATTAAATACATATGTATATTTTTTATGTGCACATTTGGTAGTCAAATTATGTTCCATGAGTGCTGAACACAAAACCATAAAAACATTCATTGTAAATCAATGTAAAATCAATCTACTAGATTTGGACAATATTCAGTGGAATTTGAACAGTGTTGCAAAGTGTTTGACATAAGTCCTTAATCAGACTCCATACGTAGTTAGCAAAAAATTAGTTCAGATTTGGTGGGGGGTCATTACATTTTCCCCAATGAATTGCATTTTATTGAGTTGGTTGTACCCCTAGAGTACCCAAACATGGGGTACAGCGTACCATTTCGCCTATAAGCACCCATTTTTTTATAACGGAGTCTCGGGTACGTGGACCCAGTATGGGGTACGGCAGGGTACGACAGGAGACGTACCCTACGAGTACCCAAGTCCCCTGTACAGGTATGTGTACCCTACCCCCGGGTACGGGTACCCTAGCAACATAGGTTTCAGGATGTTGAGGTCATCCATTCCACCAAGTGTTTTCGGTTTTGGTATTTTAGGTTGTCATTGTTATCATGTACATGTTAAGATTACAAGGTTCTCATGCACTCTTGATGTTATAGCACTAACTGGCACTTCAGTGACCCTAATGGAACCCTAATGACACCAATGGCATATGGGTGACCCTAATGGCATTAGAACATCCCTAATGGCATATAATTGCTCGTAAGATTCTAGGGTTCTCATGCACTCCAGATGTTATAGAACTAATTGGCACTTCAATGACCCTAATGGCACCCTAATGACCCTAATGGCATTAGAACACCCCTAATGGCATCCAACTATCCCTAACTGATCTCCAAATGTCTTTAATGTCATCTAAAGAGTCTCTAATATCTGTTATAGGCCCTAAATCAAATGTTTGAGTCGTTCATATGTGATGATCCCACCTCAAGATAAGCTACCAACTCAATCCAACCCATTTTTCACTAAAAAATCATGGTTTTAAAAACACCCACCTTGCTCCACTACAAGGCACGTGTGCACACTCTTTTTCTTTAGGAAAGGAGCGTTTGCCTTGGAAAATGCATAAAAAAATATAAAAAACCTCAAAATTCACAAAGCTAAATGGTTGGAAAAGCGGTTTTTTTACTGTAACTCCTCGAAACCACCCTCCAGCTATCTCAACCATGTCCAATAATATATAAATAAGACATTCATGGAAGAGATAGGGGCATCAAGCACTCATACTAAGGTCACGCTGGAAAAGTTTTTATGTCCATCCCCGTCAAAAAACCTTGTTTCTAAGATTTCATTTTCCCTTGATCAATGAGGCCCACTTTCATAATTGGCTTCCATATTTTGTTCAAGGAGTTTGAAAGCTTGGGAGAAGATTCATGTGCAACACGCTTCTCTTGCTTTGAGCTTCATGGTTGTAAGGTTGCTAGGTGTTTTACATTGCAAAATCATTTCAATGCTTTGCTTGGGCCATTGGAAGCGTACTATTGCCTAGTTGGAGAAAGGTGTTTTAAGTCAAGCTCTACTTCATCATTTCTTGCATCTTATTTATATGGGATTTATGTGTTGTATATTTTCCTTCATTTAGAATGTGTAACAATAAACCTTTATCTATAGGGTGCACCCTGTAAAGCTTGAAAGGAAGTGGATACTTCATTCAATCCCTTCCCTTGTAAACCCTAGTTCAACTTCAATCCACCAAGTAGATTGGGGTTAGTGGATGCTATTCTCTTCTCTTGGTGACCTATTTGGGAAATCCCTCTTAGTTGGTGATCCTTTGACTCCATTTTCCCTTGAGTGGATTGGCAATAGTCCTTGGAGCAATTCCCTTTTTCTTCTTATCACCTATATTATATAACCTATACTACATCAACCCATGTTTTGCTAGAGTTATTCTTCATTCCACCTCGCACTGCATTGTCTATTTCTCTAGTAATCTTATTTAGGGAAGCACCCCTTGAGTTGGAGAAGAGCCAACCGAAAGCACAAAGGGGATCGGTGTGGTGGCATTGGCCTTTCCACTTGGTTCCCCTCGTCTAGATTGCTTCTTTGGGACTTTAATCACATATGCTAGTTTGGGAGGTAACAGACCCGATACACACGTGTGGAGGAGGAGCATTGGAGCATAGGAGCTTATCTTAGAGAGCATGCAACCTTGTGATGAGGAACACCTGACATCTAGAGCCTTAGCTCAAAAAGCACACCAATTGAGAGGTGGAGTAGAATAACCCTAGAGAAGAGCGCTCTTGAGGACCTGCTCTAATGGCTTAGATTAGGTTGCTTGTGGACTTAGTCCACTTTCTATTGTTGCCCCCTATCTTATATAAAGGGAGGAAAGTTTCTTTGTAAAAACATAAACTACTGAATCACTAGATCATTTGTACCTTCTTGATGTACTTGTCTTGTAGTCTTTGTGCTTGAGTGATATGCAAGAGTTGAAAGGCTTAGGTGAAGACTTGGTGTGCTTCAGTTTGTGTGAGATAAACTCTAGAGAAGATTTGGAGTTGGAGCACTATAAGTTCAAAAGCTTCTCATCTAGGTTTCATGTGTGCATTTCAATAGCTTGTGTACTCTACTATGTGATGTGGATCCAATATCTGGACACTTAAAATTCCTACCAAAAGTTGCATCTTCAATTTTTTATTCATATATATAAGCACAAAACAAAAGCACGCTTAGATCCAAGCCATCTCTCTTTGTACTAATAATGACCAAATGTGTGTTGCCATACTATCCAACTCTACTATGCCAATTCAAGTCAAAGTTTAGAAGGTGCAGAGGGAATTATCTCATCTCATGGACAACCACATGCCCACAACAAAAGTTCACGAGAAGGATTTTTTATCAATAATAGTAGGAATATAAGTATATGCACTAGTCAAGCAGAAAATCGGAAATCCCCTAAACCTCCTCTTCCTGGGATCCAAAGAAACATAAACAGACAGTTAAATCCCCCACATCAGGCAGGGCAGATGCAAGCAAGAATGGGTGAATCCCTTTCCTGCCCCAGACTTTTTCTTATTGTTATGACAGAAAACCGAAAAGTCCTATTCTTGTCTTGCATGTTTTGTGAACCATTTTTTCCTTAAGATAGTCAAGATAAAGAGAGATAAAATTTATCCACTTGTGTCTCTGGACTATGCAACACGGTGCAAGGGGCACCTTATGCCACCCAATTTTTTATATAATGATACTCTTCATATCTGAGTAAGAAAACTCCCGTGAGAATGTAAGTTGATTTCACCTATAATGGTTAAAGCACGGCAAGAAACTTAACGTGCAGCATTAAACTTCAACAATACAAGAAACAGTTTTGATTCTTGAACTGTATGATTTCACAAAACAATAACTAGACCAAAAAACGTTTAGGTTAGTAAACATTTATAAAAATTTTAAAAACATAACTAAAAAATTAAAAAAAAATGACTTTTTCCAAACCGGACCGGTCAGGCTCGAACTCGGCCGGTTGGACCGGTTAGTTACCGAAACGGACCGGTTTGGTACCAAACCGGCCGGTTCAGTAACTAACCGGTCCCCGATCCGGTTAACCTGCCGGTTTGACCCGGTTTGGTTCCGAACGGGTGAACCGGCCGGTTCCGGTTCCGGTTTAGCCGATTTTTAAAACTATGATTTAGCATATTAAGCATAAACTAGAAATCAAATTTATTGCTGTAATAAATCTGTTGTAACTAAAGTAATTCTCAGATCTGGTTGATGAAGGAGGCTGTGAATCTTCTCTCCTTTAAGTACATATTTTTAATACCTATTTTCTTGAGCTTACCTAGTGATTTGATTGGACAAAAGTGAAGCATACAGTTGTTGTAGTTTATATTTCAGATTGAGCCATAAGGCTGAAAATTCTAAGAAATAGATCTGGGGAACCTCAAGTAAATGAGGTGAAATTTCTGAAGCACAGATTTTCGAAATTTCCGCATGATATCAGAGCTAATTTGACTGATATTATTCTCTTGGTGAAGAGGGAGATGGACATTTCAAAAGTTATGTGCTTGGAAGAGGCGCTCTAATTGTGATAGGTTGTTGGGTGTCAAACACTAGTGTGCTTGGGAGAAGTGCTTGAACCCTAGAAGGTTGATCTACTTGATTTATTGTTAATTTTGCTTTGTGTCAAACACTAGTGTGCTTGGGAGAAGTACTTGAAAACTAGAAGGTTGATCTACTTGAATTATTGTTAATTTAGCTTTGAGGTGTGCTTCAATTTGCAAACATGACTACTCTCTGTGTCAGAGAATGTAACACCTTTGAAGTACACATTACAAATGCTATTGGAAGATATTGAGCTTTAGGACCATGCTGAGAAGGAGATCACTGTACCTGCCGATACAAAACAATTGGCCATGCATAATAAAAAGAGGCCAAGACAAAGAGAATCATTGTTTATTCAGTGAAAAATTGTTTGATCACTCGCATTTCAAAAAAGAATATTGGCAAGGATACGTATGAAGCTTTAATTGCATTGTGCTAGAGTGTGAACATCTCTAAGAAAATGTTGTTTAAAACTAAGCTCTCGAAAATCTGCATGGGTGACACATATCAATGGCTAGCTACTTGGGGAGGATCACAGAGTTGAGAAATCAGTTGGTTGCCATAGGGGCAATAGTGGAGGATGAGGAGTTGGTGCCCATTACTTTAAAAGGGTTTACTTCATCCTGGAAACCATTGGCCCAAGGTATTTCTATTGATGAAGTTTTGGGACAATTTTTTGCAGGAAAAGAAAAGGTTATAATTCAGTTCAGCTAATCAAAGTGAAGTAGGATACCTTGCCCTCATCAAGAGGATGAGGAAGGGAAGCAAGAATGATCTGAATGGATCCAAAATGAATGAAAGGCTATGAAATCTCTTCTCTCCATTTCTAAATCGAAAGGTTGATTTCAACATTTTAAGAAGTCAATGGTCCATTGGTGAGAGGGAAATCACAATGAAGGCCAAATGCCAAAGGATTCATCTTTGTCCCACAAGCATTGAGAAGATGAATCAATTAGCCAATAGAAGCAGATCGATTGGCATTCTAAAGCATCCAACGAAAGTCATATGGGTAATCCATTAAAGGCATGCAACCTCTTAAGAGAGGTATGCTTTGCTTGATGCTAAGGGGGGTGATATTCCAATCAATGCCAAGAATTAATCAATTCAATAGTCAATTAATGGTAGAATTCATTTACCAGCAAGAAAACAACTTGCAAGAGTCAAATTGCAGCTAAAAAGGAAATCGACTTGCAATAAAAGGGAATCAAATTCACTGGCCAAAAGATTGAATTGTTAATGTAATTGCTGGTGGGAATCCATATAAAGATAGAATCAGCTTGACCAAGAGCAGCCATGAATTGATTTGTTGAAGTAAATCTCCTCATGCAAAGATAGAACTGAATTGTCTATGGTTTGATTCCTGGAATCTTGTGTTGTGGGTTCGAAATGTAGAGGCAAAGTTGGGAGTGATCCCATCCTTGCAATTTGGAATTAAGGAAGGATACCTTCACTAACAAAAGAGTTCTAGTTCTTAGGCATGGAAAAGAGAATCAACAATTTCCATATTTAAAGCCATGCCTGAGCGTGGATTCCAAAATTAAGGACAGAGCAACAAATCTCATAGCGTAAGAGAATGGTTTTAATTCAAGAGGATTGCAGAGATAACAGTAACAATAGAGGTTTGTCCTACACGCCAAAATGGGCAAAAAGCTAGCATTGCTTGCCCATGGTCAAGGAGACAAGCATAGAACATTGCAGACTGTCTCAAAGATTGCAGGAGAGCAAATTCTCTCCCAAATTGGTGTATCCCTCTCACATGTATACCTCTAATGTTTAAAAGAACCAAGAAGCCATTGTTTGTTGGTTTTTCCCTTTGGGTTTCCAAGGTAATCCTTGTGTTCATTGATGTGAATGTTTTTGTTTGTTTACTGCCATGAATTTCCTCCCATTGCATGAAAAGAATTGCAGACAGTCTTAGAACATCACATATACCACTGACATGACAACTTAGGAAACCAACATTAACAGAGTTTCAAGAGTAAATAATTTCCGCAAGTTGAAAGAATAATTGAGCATCCATGTTGATGAGATGAACTAGACATGCGCCTACCATTTACAAATCATGTGGTATCAGAGCAATTAAATCCTTGACCTTGAAAAAGTTTCTACACTTTGAGGAAAAAGGAAGACAAAACATGGACAAGACATTGAGATGAGAAAGGTTGGAAGACCTAAAAGCCACTAATTTGCAGATCCGAGAGAAAAATTGGCATTTGAAGGAGAAAATACAAAAGTTTGAGAAGAGCACAGCAAACCTAGAAGAGGACCTTGAAAATTCTAGAAAATTGTTGCCTTTGTTAAACGAACAAAAGTCGAACACTGGGACTCTCTCACCACTGTTATGGCAGATTGGAACAAGAGCAAAGTTTAGCTCTTGCAATTGGGAGAGAATGTGACACAACTGGATGATAAGTGTTTCAATTCAAGAGGATTGCAGATAGCAAAGAGGATAGAGGCTTCTCCTACAAACTAAAATGGGTGAAAAGATAACAATGTTTGACCATGGTCAGGAAGGAATGCCTGAAAAACTACAAACTATCTCAAAGATTGCAGGAGAGTAAGAACACTCAAGTATGAGTATAGCCCCCTCACAAGCATTCCTCTTATATTTAAAAGAGCCAAGAAGCCATTAATTATTGGTTTTCCCATTTGGGTTTCCAAGGTTATCCTTGTGTTCACTGATGTGATTGCTTTTGTTTGTTTACTGCTATGAATTTCCTCCCATTGGATTAAAAGAATTGTAGACAATGGCACTCACAAGACAACGTAGTAAACCAACATTAATAGAGTTCAAAGAGTAATAATTTCCACAAGTTCAAAGAATAATTGAGTATCTATGTTGACGAGATGGACTAGCCATAGGCCTACTATTTATGGATCAAAGAAAGGACCTAGGAAGGGTAAGAGAGAAGAACCAAGCCAAGGTAAGAAGGATTTGAGTCGTGAAGTGTTTCAATGTCACTAAAAGGGACATTATGCCATCCAATTTCTAGACTCTAGGCAAGAAGAAAGGGAAGGCCAAGCAACAAAGACAAGTTACAGGGAGTGTAGATTGTCAAGACTATAGCTAGAGAGTATGAGTTAGCATCCAAGATTCAGATCACCTTCTCCATGGTCTCTTGTTTATCTACCACACTATGTCTAGTGCTGGGTGGTATGTGAACAATGGGACAATGAGACATCTGACTTATAATGGGACACTCTTCAGCAAGTTTCTGAAGCAAGAGGGAGGCATCAGCATTGAGTTGAGTGATGATGCCACTTATCTTGTGAAAGGATTTGGGCTCCATTTGCTTGCAGATGCCATTAGGTGATGTTCTAGAGTTGAATGATGTTCTGTTTGATCCCGGTTTGATGAAGAATCTTCTTTAAGCTTCTTGTATGACAAACCTACATTGTGTAGCTGAATTTGATGCTCCAAAGGTCATAATTAGATGTTGAACTCATATTGTGGCCAAATGGGTTTGAGTTGGAGGCGTTTACAGCCTACAAGCAAATCTAGTGAAGCATGTTGCTCTAGTGCATAGTAATGGCAAGTTGTTTGAGCTTTGGCATAGGCACTTCGGTCATTTCCACTATGCAAGACTTCCTTTCTTGAAGAACTTGGTGTAGGGATTATCAGGCTTCAAGATAGAGAAGGGAGGAGTATACAAAGGATGTGGACTTCACAAGCATGCCAAGACTACTTTTCCAAGCAACAAGTAAAGATCGAGAGAGACTCTCGAGCTAATCCATTTGGACATATGTGGACCTATGTCCTCTCATTCTTTAAAAGGTAGTATGTATTATGACACATTCATTAATGATTCCTCACACAAGGCCAAAATTTATTTTATGAAGACTAAGGATGGAGTGTTCAATATGTTCACAATGCTCAAGCCATGGTTGAAAATCAAACAGGGAATAAGATCAAAGTACTTCATTCAGATAATGGAGGCAAATATACCTCCATGAAGTTTGATTCTTTTGTAGGGAAGCGACAAAGTTGCCATTAACTTACAACCCGTAGCAGAATGGCGGAAAGGAAAAATAAGTCTATTGTTGATATTGTTAAGCATATGATCCATGACATGGATTTGCCCATGTATCTTTGGGTAGATGCTTGGAACGACAAGACACCAAAGGAGCATTCACTAGTGTGAAACCAAAGGTATCACATTTCCGTGTATTTGGTTGTCAAGTTTACATTCATGTTCCTCAAGAGACGAGGACTAAATTAGAAACCTCGAGTATCAAGGGTTTGGATACAGTGAGACTTCCAAAGCTTACAAATCTACATTTTAGAACAGCGGAAGACTGTGGTGAGCCAAGATGTGAAGTTTGACGAGGATGTGTGATCCTCAAGATCATAGGTATCTAATCCAAAGGGTTAAAAAAAAGGTCATATCCAGATCTAAGTGAGGAGAGCCGAAGGAAGAATACATCCTTATCCTCTACTTCAGCCCACAAGAAGCAAAGATGGTTACTTAGGCATTGTAGCATGCACATGAGCATGTACGTGTGCCTAGATTTTCAAGGAGTGCAAGTATACCCACCAAGAGATATGCTAACAATGTTGCATAGTCATTCAAAGGAGGTGTGATGTTGTGCTTTATTGAAGGAGAGTAATGTTTGAGAGACAATTCTTTTGGGGGGATCAATGATTGAATTTGAGACTACAAAACAAGGTAGATTCAATTGAGCTTCAGATAAAAAAGCTTGGTGTTGGTGAAAACACTTTACTCACAAAGGAGTGTTAGCTTTTGGGTTGCTTTGAAAGTGTTTACGTCGTGTTAAGGGTGCACTTCATGTAATAATGGATGGTGCATGGTGAAACCCTAGCCAGTTCTTGTATCTTAGATTATTTTTGTTTAATGAAATTTGGAGTAGGTGGACGCTTGTCCTTAGGATATGTGCTAGAGGAGGTGCACTTCTAAGGGAGGTAGTTATCTTATGCAAAACTAACATCTTTGAGATGGCATGTGTGTCTAGGAGGGTAGGGCATTGGCTAAGATGTGGAGCTATATTTATGGAGGAGTGTTAGGCACTAAGAGGAAGGGCCTTTGACCCTAAGAGCATTAAGACCATGTGGCACACTACAGGGGGTTGAGCTTTTGGCTTGAGGGAGTTTAGCTTGGACAACACACCACTCGGAAGTTAATATGGACCCGGTACACACATATGGAGGAGTGTTGAAGCTTAGGATCTTGTATCAAAGAGCATACAACTTTGTGATGAGGAGTGTTTGACATCTAGATCCTTAGCTTGGAGAGTACACAACTTGGGAGACAAAGTATTACAACCTTATGATATGTGTACACCTTGGAGATGAGCAGTCCTCATGTGGACGTGCTTTAATGGTTCGTTACACCAATAGGTGTTTTTATTTGAGATTTTGGGGTGGACAAGCACCTATGCTTTTCTATATTGCACGAGTATGAGACAAGTGTACTATCCAAATTGATTCTATGGCAGTCGTTACAAATTCAAAATAAACAATTATTAAAAAAAGAATATAAAAAATATTTGATGCATGGATAACTGGTAGTTGATGCATGGATAATTCCTAGTTTATGCGTGGGTAACTCGCAGTTTGTGAGAGATAACTCATTTAACTAGAATAAGGCAAGAACAAGTAACTGATAACTTATTCCACTTTAAGATAACTGATAACTGCTAACATTAAAATAGTTGGTATATGACCAATTGGTGTTCACCAACCACAAGTTAAGTGGTTGTGTTAGTTTTAAGATGCTTGGGGGCTTATTCCACTTTCTATTGCTGGCCTCCCTCCCCTATCTTATATGAAGGGAGGAGAGTATCATTGTAAAACTACTTAATCACTAGATCATTTGTATCTTCTTGATGTACTTGTCTTGTAGTCTTTGTGCTTGTGTGATGCAAGAGTTGAAATGCTTAGGTGAAGACAACGTGCACTACGATTTGTATGAGATGAACTCCAGAGAAGACTTGGAGCACTGGGGTTGAAGTCTTGGTGTGAACAAGACCTAGGGTTTACGATGGCATGAAACCCTAACTTTTGGAGTGATTGATACTACTGGAGCTTGTGTGATGCAAGCTTGTGAATCTCCTTGAAGACTTGTGTGATGCAAGTGGAAGATCCAAGGGTGGAAATGTTGGAGTGATGCTAGCTTGTTGTGGACCCTTTGGTGCAACTAGGAGAGCTTGATGAGATACCTTGCTAGGTCATGGCATTTTTTATTCAAAGTTGTTGTTGATGTTGGATGCCTTGGCTAGGGTTTGGTAGCAATTGGAGTGTTCTTGCTTGGATGAGTGAAAAGGACATGTACCAACTAGGGATGAGCTAAGGTACTGTATTGTATCTTCATTTATATATTCTCATTGTTTGAGTGGTTTCTTTTATTAGGACAACTTGGTTGATATGTTATGTGATTCGGCATGCTAAGAAGAAACTATAAATCAATTGATATAATAAATATGTTGTAACTAAATTAATTTTCAAGACGGGTTAATGAAGGAGATTGAGCCTTATCTTGGCCCGCCCATGGCTTCCCCCTTCTTCCCCATCACAATAGCCTCCCTCACCAGCAAACAATGCTATATGTGAATCTTCTCTCTTTAAAGTACATAATTTCGTTGCCTATTTTCTTGAGCTTGATTGGTGATTGGGATGGAAAAAAATAAAGTATATTGTTGTTGTTATTTATATTTCAGATTCAGTCATAAGTTTAAAATTTCTATGAAATAAATCCCATGTACCTCAAGTAAATGAGTGAAATTTCTAAGTGCAGCTTTTTGAAACTTTGACAAAGTTTTTTGAGAGATTTTCTCCCTTAAGCATGCTCATCTCCAACTCCACAATCATGCAATGTTCTACCAAGTTTTTGAGATGTAGGGATGCGAGAGAGAAGAAATGCATCCAAGGGATGCATGGAAGCACCCCCAAATTCTAGGGAATGTCAAAGAGGATGTTGGGGTCTCTAACATAGGGGACCCTGGCAGAAATAGTAAAAAATTAAAATTAAAATATATGAAATTGAAATATAAATCATTGGAAACTTATACATAACAATGTACCAAGAGCACTTTTCATCTCATACCACAATGGAGGAGTCGAGATTGGAAGCTCTGCAGCTATAGTGTCAACCCTAGCCGCTACATGCACCGCTGACGCTGCTTGAGTTGAAGTCGACCGGTAGCAAGGAGAAAATTTTGGGGAAACTGTTGGACTCCGCATGAAGCCCAACGTAGCTACTAACCATTGCCAATGCCACCTACTCTGCTTGTGATTGCTACCATTGTAGTCGCTTGCGAAGAGAAGATTGAAGTGGGAGGGACGTTTTTTCCCCCTTTCTTTGCTGCAACATGTTGGTGGGGGGTTGTTGTTGGGTGCTGGCCAAATGGTGGTCTTGGACGAGCTCCAAGCATTTAAGGCCCTTGTTCATTCCTCCAAACCCCAGACCAAAGCAGTGCCCTCAAAGAAATTCGTTAAGAAGACTAATGATATACCTTTGTTGGATCTCTCCCCTAAAAACCCATGCAAGAAAGCCCTCACCCTCTCTGAGAGAGCACTCATAGGAAATTTTATGGGGTTATGGCCAAGCCCAAAAGTAGTGGATCTTTGGATTGGAAAGCATTGGAGCTAAAAGGTGCAGAGTAAGATAACTCTCTTTGTTACCGGTAGGGCTTGTTTTGTTTTCCTTTTCCTAAATAAAGAAAACGGAGATTTTATTTTCCGCTCAAAACCTTTATTATGGAACCAAGAGGAATGTTCTTGGTTCCCTAGTCTTTGGATTTTAACCCAGAAGCTTAGATTACAACTACACCCGTTTGGGAAAGGTTGCCCCGTTTCCCTCTCCACTTGTGGGGAGAAAGTTCTCTCAAAAGTATTGGCAATAAACTAAGGCAATTTTTTGACAGCACTAAACCAAGAGGGGGGTAGTTCTCTTGTGCTCGAAACTGCATGGAAGTTAACCTAAAAAAAGGCCTGCAAGAGGCCCTAAAATTTAACATCGAGGACTGGAGCCACATCCAAGAGCTAGATTATGAGCAAATCCCGTTCAAATGCAATGCTTGCCATTTTTAAGGACATTTTTCCAAGAGTTGCCACAAGATGACAAAAGACCAGCCAGCCACCAGAGGCCTAGAAATTAAAGAGAGAATTCTAGACAGTCTCTGATCGTTGTCAAAACCCTCCACATAAGGAGCCTAAGCAAAGAATGCCTCTAGCAACTCAGCTCTAACTCTTATAGTACCCCAGCAAGCAACAATAAATTCGAACCCCTTAGAGAACTAGAAGACACAGATCTCAAAATAGTAGGGGAAAAGTGCTAGATAACCCCCCTCTAACAGATCTAGAAAAGGAGAAAAGTAGGGACTCTAAACCAATTCCCTCAGCTACCAAGAAAGAGGCATGGCATGTACAAGATGCTCCGGCCCCTGAAGGATTGGCTGAAATAGTCTCAAATGGCAAGGAAAATCACGAATTCCCTCCTCTCAAAAGGATTCACTCTACAAAAAGTTCAAGACTACTCGTCCCTCTCCTCCTCTCACAAGAGGAAGAAAGACAAACAAAGAAAGGCGAAAAAAGGAAACAAAATCCAATATCATGTTGGGCTATCAAAGTCGATTGGATCCCTTGTTTATGGGGCTTTCAGCCTCTTAAAAATCAATGCATTGTTTAAGCACTTTGTTATGTTCTCAATTTGTGAAGATATACACATGTAAAGCAGTAATGTCTTTGGAACAATTGGGATTTGTCTCCCAAGAACATAAGTACAGAGTTGATTGCACTATTAGAGGCATTCAGCTTCCTTCCTCTTTGTATAAATTGCTCTCAGCTCGTCCAAAGCTTCTTTTAATACAAAGCCCCTTAATTGTTCTTGTAAAAAAGACAATGTACTAATAGCATACATCCTTACATATAAAATGATATATGTAATGATGTAACATAACATAGTAATAGTCAATTGTATGTAGCTCGAGTGGTTGTGAGAAAAAGTTGTTATCCTCTCCATCCAAGTTCATATCCCACTTTGTAACATGTATGTTCTTAGTGAACCAATTTTTTATGAGCTATATGATCTATTCATGAGTTAGTTGACCTGGCCGTGTGCCCGAGAGGTTTCCCTTAGATATTTGGGGGATTTATAAAAGAAATTTCATAATAAACATGATTCACAAATTAATTCTCATTGTATTTGAAAAATCAAAAGATGTACATCTAAGCCTTAACATAATTGATCTAAGAACATGTCAAATGACAAATGGGAATCATTGCTCAAGACAACGCCCCACTAGTCTTTACATCTAACTATTGCATGAAGGAATAAAGACCAACCATGGTAATGTCACAATCGAAATCGAAATCAAAATCACTTGCATTTTCCAAAATACTCAATGGCACACCAACCAACCCAATTGTCCTCATCAAGTCCCTCCTCCTCAAGACCTCATCTACCTATGCAATAGGTTTACATTCATTTTATTTTTTATTTTCCTATTTTATCATGTTATCCTTGAAAAGACAAACTTTGGTCAAAAGGGAGCATGGGAACATCTCATTTGTTGGGGGGGGCACATTCCCTACTATGTCCCCTTGCATCTCCCCCAAAAGGTGAAATGGGGAAACTTCCTCCTTGGGTTACCCACATCCAGAAAGGATAAGGACCATGGCAAGCACATCCCCTACCTTTAGAAATGAGTTCCAATGTAACATCATTCCAATGGTCCTAATTTTCCTCTCTAATAAATTGTCTTTTGTAATGTATATGAGATAGTAATTTGCTATTAAATACTATAGCTTCGCAATAGTAGAAGTCATTATATTTATATTCTCCTCCACTACCTGTTTCTAAGAACCTTAATCTTCTTTCCAATTTGCCTCTCAGCCATGGCTCTAAAGTCCTTGAATATTTCCAGAGCACCCAACTTGTACTTATGAAAGTACACCTATTTTCTCTTTAAGAGTCATCAATAAATGTTATAAAGTACTTTACACTTGCGAATGATGGATTTCCCATGGGACCACAAAACTTGGTATGCAACAATTCCAATAGCATTATTTCTCTCCATACGCTGTCAAATTTATTCTCATGTTGCTTACCTAATATGCAACCTTCGGAAACACCTTGTTCCTATTAAATTGGAGGTGAAAAATGAACCATATTAAATTTCTTCAAAAGTTCGAGACTTTGGAAGTTAAATTGTCCATAACTAGTCCCAATGTTAACTTTTGGAGATGTTCTCAACCACTAAGCTCTATGTCCTACAGAGGTAGCAATAAATATCTAAAGACCACATTCTTCAACATCTTCTACAACCACTTTGAGTAGATCATCTTGTCCTTTTATTACACACTTGTGGGGCTTCATTTTAACATGCAATGGCACTCCAATGTCGCCTCAACAAAGGGTACAACTCCCTCATCTTCCTCAAGTGATCATGTTTCCAAAACCCATTTCAGGACATCTAATCCAAGCTAAACCTTTTGAATACAATTATCAAACCTACAATCCTCTATGATTTTTAGAGATCTAGGGACCAAGTTTGCTACATACCAACTAGGCTAGGACCAAGAGAGTGCAAACCCTGCTTCTCAATGGTGTCGTTCATTGCAAACATACCATCCCCCAAGAAATTCTTCCAGTAGAGTTCAAAGCCCATCCTTTTCACCTTGAGTTCATCTTCCATCCAATCTCCTATCTATTTATAGTTCAAACCTTTAGGGGCTCAGCCTCTGAGAGAGAGAGGTACCCCTACCTATCACTCTACGCTAATGAGGCAATATCCCTAGCCTATCCCATGAGACCTACAATCATCTATGGTTTCTAGAGATTTGGGGACCAAGTTTGCTACATACCAACTAGATAGGACAAAGAGAGTGCAAACCTTGCTTCTCAATGGCATCATTCATTGCAAACATATCATACCCCAAGAAATTCTTCAAGTAGAGTTCGAAGCCCATCCTTTTCACCTTGAGGTCAGCTTCCATCCAATATCCTATCTATTTATAGTTCAAACATTTAGGGACTCGGCCTCTGAGAGAGATAGGTACCCATACCTATCACTCTACGCTAATGAGTCAATATCCCTAGCCTATCCCATGAGACATGCATGGGTTTAATACAAAGGGGCACGCCTTCTTCAATCAATGGACAACTTCCCAAACCATCCACCCCTTTCAGGTACTCTTTAGACACACTATGCCACCCTCTACCAAATAAACAAGAACTAAATCAGGCCATCAAAGAGGGCACCTACAAATTGTTCAACCAAGTTATTTGGACTACACCCTTAAAGAGCCTAGGCTCAAAACGTCTTTCTATTTGGAGTTGCAAGATGGCATCATTCTTAGTACCTTGTACACATGAAGGGACTTGATGCCTAAGTTAGTTTTGGGCGGGCTTCCATAGACTCCAAAACCTAAAAAGAGACTAACCTCCATATCCCACTGCCATAGAAGACTTGCTTGATGTGCCACTTACAAGAGCCTAAGACAAAGTCACAAACATTTTTAGGGCCCCTTTACTATGCAATCAAAGGTCATTACTATTGTCTATATCGAGATTCAGGGAGCTCTCTCTCCACTTTCTTCTGATATCTTAATCAAAGATGCCTTGCTCTATTCATGAGAGAAATACTCAACCATAGATCCCAATTTCTACTTGCCCCACCCGTCCTGAGACCGCCAAGAGGATCACCTCATACTTCAAAGTTGCCCCATCCAATCAAAGAAACAAGTTACCAATAGAGCACCTGTTGGACTCACGATTGTTGTTGGACCAAGACCCGAAGGTGTTAATCTCCGCCACAATCACCAGAGTTAGGATATCGGGAGGCGATTAGTCCATATCACGAAACTCACAGGGAGGGTTGAACCCAATGTCCAACAATCTCCCCCCCAACGCGAGCCGAGTGAGTTTTGAACCCTTGACCTGTTGCTCTGATACCATTTGTTGGACTCACGATTGTCGTTAGACCAAAACTTGCACATGTTAATCTCCGCCACAATCACCAGAGTTAGGATCTCGAGAGGCGATTAGTCCATGTCACGAAACTCACGAGGAGCGTTGAACCCAATGTCCAACATCACCAATATCCCTTAGACCATATATCAGTGACGCCTCAAGCCTCTTCTCAACCGCCCCTCCCCCCCTTAAAGTGGACAACCAACACCTCCAGGCCTATGAGGATTTGCATGCCAAAACATAGACCATACACCATTAGTTTAGCAAATGAATTATGAAATAGCTCTAAATAGATCCAATGTAGGGCTCGTCGAACTTCTCCCAAATTCAGTCAAGTAGCCAGGGCTCTATACAAAGTTTCTTTCCTTCAATCTTGGATGGGAGGAAAGCAAGGCTTCATCGCTCTTACACTTCCCCAAGGATCGTAAAGTCGGGTCCCCTCAACCGCAATCGCATCGTAGAGGACATTGTCCACCATTGCATCGACCCTTTGAAAGTAATCAATGGTCGTGACAACAAGCCAATTCGTTAGACCTTTTCACCCTCAGCCATCGAGATCAAGAGGCCTTAATATCCTTTCTCTTTTGCTCTTGCTAAACATCAAGATCTCCAAACTTTAACCCTTTTATTATATCACTACCCTTATTCTACAATATCTTTTGGTCAAATTGTTAATGAATAACTTAGCGAGACACTTAGCATTTCTTTCTTTTGCTTTTAGAATTGATATAGGAGTTACTCTCACACTCCCACGATGTATTCACACCAAGAGTACATTGTAGTCCCATTGTCCTACTTTTGAGGTCACTTCTTTGACATTAATAAATTATCTTATCTTATCTTACTAATCATGTTCATGAAATTCAATCTTAAAATGTCGTTTTGTAATTTGAGTCACTGACAGCAAATTCCCCTAGGGCTGGTGCATATAACACATCGTGGACATCTTTAACAAGTCCACTGAGCATCATTATTGTGATCATTCCTTGGTCGTTGACCATATGCCCCCTATCATCTCCTAAAGCAGATGTTTCTACTTGACTCTCATTGTTATCCAATGTAACAAATCACCCTTGCGTGCCATGAGCACTATGGCACCTAAGACTATATAACATGCAGCCACCAACCAAGTAATAAAGAGTATGAGCTCTCTTTTCTTCTTTAATATCACTATTGCTATAATGCTTTTTTTCAACATAATTGCTCGAAAGCATTTCAAACTTTGAATGAGAAAAATCAAAACTCAATACTTCTTTTTTCTTGACATACTCCTTAAAATGACCAAGACTTCCACAATATTAGCATTGCTTCGTTACCTAGGTTGAAGTTATCCTCTCCTTTAAATCTTCATGCTTGAAGTTGCCTTGTCGTTGGCTTCCTCTCTTGCCTCATCTTGCCTTCCTTTGCCCTTATGCTTTGTTGCAAGAGCGCTTAGGAGTCAGAACTGCTTTCTTCACCATATAGCTTATTCCTTTGCTCTTCCAGCAAGAACAATCCTAGCTCACCAACCGTCAAAGGGTATGGCTATCTTTGGTAAGCTGAGATTTGTTACCAATGCTTGAAAAGACCAACACAAATTGTTAAGGATCATAGGGTAAAGGTCCCTCTTTTAATTTCTTTTTATATTCTATTTTTTAATATTTTTGTCATCCATGTTAGCCTGTCGCTAGAAATTCGGGGTACCTTCCGACAGTTACTAAAACCCATCACCATGTCCACCATCCCTGCACGATATAGGTTGTTGCGGATAGATGACTGTATAAACCTAATAATTCATTTCACCCAATAGCAAGCTTTTGTTCATTGTACATCGTTGTCATAAACCATTGTATATCAACTTCTTTCAGAATCATACGCCTTCACTCTCTACTTGGACACTAGTTTGATGTACTCATTTTCTTCAGTTTAATGATACATGCGTTTAGTTGGAATCACTCTTAAATTGTTCATTTTCCATCATGTCCATTTGGCCTGCCATAACAGGATCTTCCTTGGAGGAGTACATAACGACGACCAGAAAACCGAACTATGGTAGAGTCCATAATGTTTAAGGCCCCAATATCCTTATTCAAGTGAATACATTCTCGCAAGATATTGGAACTATACACCAACTCAACTGGAAACGGAATAATTAATTTCTGGTCAACAAACTTGCTGCGCCAGTACTAAACGAGGCCCGTTTTGTCAGAAAGTTGCACAATTTGAGCATAAATGTTTATAGCTTTTCATGTATGCATCTTTGCATTATCAGAGCTTGGTACAGTTGAACTTGTAATCCATATAGATCTGTAATTTTGCTCTATGAACTGACTGGTTGACTAAAACTTCGTTCCATCAAATTTCATTTTCATTTGCACACACAAACAGGGTGCCATAGGTTGTTGGCTTATCCACGCCACGTTATTTATTGTTTACATTTGTGAAGCTTGTGGCATATTTGACTGTTTTCTTTTCATCGGCCCAGTAGTTTTCAAGGTTACTCAGGAGGGTTGAAAATAATCAGTTCCAAACTTCCGATAGACTGAGGAAGACTCAAATCTCATTGGCAAACTACTAGGCTTATAGCCTAAATGTGCGGAGCTTAAGATCCACTCGGCCTATACCCAAATGCACATCCACAGAGCACGGAACGAAATTGATTTTATTAAATAAATAATAATAATAAATAACTTAGTTGGGAGCCCTATCAATTTCAATGCCGTGCATCAGATTAGTTAGCTGGTGCATTATCAGAGAAAATTTTATATCAAGCTCTGAAAACTAGCTAATTCCTTACCAAGATGAAAATTTTATTGACCCAATCCGTAGCTTAATTCTTCGATCTCGAGCACATTAAAAATTGAACCATGGATCGAGAGCTTCTATGTTCAATCCTGGTGCAGGAAATTTTTAATGCCTTAAGGTCCTCGTCAGATAGAAAAGATGCACATGGCTTACTATTGGTCCTTGCACTGATCCGTTATCGGGCAGAAAATTCCAACAAATTACCTCAGCAGAATGCGTAAACTGGCCCTAAAAGATGCTTGAAATCAAGTCCAGTGAAGGAAAAAAAGAAGATACGAAAACTTGTACTGGGATAAAACACCGTCTTGCCTGGGATTTGCAGTGGAATGATCGAGCCGAGCAAAACATTCGTCTTCAGCTGCGTTTGTTGAAATCAATCACGAGGCGGGCATCTTCTGTCTGAGTTGGATCCCGTAGACTCTTAAGAAAATATTGGATGAAAGGCTCGCGGAACTGAGCCTTTCGCAAATTCAAGGTGCCTGTTCGTATTTAATGGAGTTTTAAAATATTTATATGTAAAAAATTTATTGGGAAAACATATAAACAAGGAACCAATATGATTATCCACCAAAATAGGATACCAAATTTTTGTAAATAAATAAACGGCGTTATTGTTATTTAAAAATTAATAATAATAATAAGAAGTTGTGTTTTTTTAATTAATTATTGTCCAGGTTAAAATTAAGGGAAAAAACTGATCATCCACCAAAATAAGATACCAAACTTTTGTAAATAATAAATGGCGTTATTGTTTAAAAAATAATAATAAGTTGTGTTAATTTAGTATTAGGTATTAACAAGGTTGAAATTAAGGATTTACTAAGTATGGTTAAAAATAAGAAGAAATGTTTATTTTGTATTAATTATTAACAATGTTAAAATTAAGGATTTATAAAGTATGGCTAGAGATTAAAAATAAATAAAAATGTATTTATGCATACAAAACCATTTTAACATTTAACTACACTTTAATTGGTAAGATTGTCTCCCATGTTCATGAGGTATAAGTTTTAGTTTATGTTGTGAGGTAGTTGTTTTGGGCAAACCAAGAGTGTCGCTCTACTTGTCCTAGGAACCACTTGTATCATAATATAGAAGAGAAATGTTTGATTTTTCAACCTTACACTTCTTCCCCTAACATTTACCATTACCCATACATCATATTTTTTTCACCTTGACTTCATCTCCCATGTGCACTCCTTTTTACACAAAGTTTGAACCTTTGGAGACTCAACATCTAGGAGAGTGAGGTACCCCTAGCTATCAATGTACACTTCTAAGGAATTAGCCTTAGCTTGACCCACATGGCATGCACAAGATTGGCACACATAAGTGTCTTAGCGTCTTCAATTGGTAAACATCTCCTCATACTATCTACGACATTTCATTTACTCTTTATTCAAGTACTCTTTAGACGCTACAAGGCACCCCTCGTCAACTAAACAATAACTAAATCGAGCCATCAAAGAGGACATCTGCAAACTATACATCCAAGTTACTTAGATCGCACCCTGAGAGACCCTAGGATCAAAGACACCTTTATGTTTGGAGTTGCAAGATGGGATCATCATTCATCCCCCCCCCTACCACCACACACACATATAGTAGATGCATTCACTCAAGATTTCCCTAGGTTGGTATTAAGTGGGCCCCTACATACTCCAAATAGAGACCGGCCACCATATCCCACAACTAGAGAGGACTTGCCAAATGTGTTACTTAAAAGATCTTGAGAAGGAGACATACTCATTCTTAGGGGCAATTTTACTATGTGATCAAAGGTTGTTACGATAGTCTATGTCATGTTTTGGGAAGTTCCTTCTCCTCTTTCTTATGATATCATAAGCCAATATGCCTTGCTTTCTCATGAAGAGATAAATACTCAGCCACAGATCTCAATTTTTGCTTACCCCCCGCCCCTGCTCGCCCTGTCTCGAGATCACCAAGAGGATCACCTCATACTTTCAGGTTTCCCTTTCCAATCATAGCAATAAGTGATCGATAAAACATTAGTATCTCTCGTACTAGACCATAGATCAATGAGGCCTCATGCCTTTTATCGACCTCACCTCGAGTAATTAACTAACATATTCAAGGCCTTTGAGGAGATATCATGTCAAGCCACAAACCATACACCAACATATTGATATCGACCAACTCCAAATTAGGGTGCCCCTTCCTTGTTGAACCTTACCTAGATTTAGTCAAACAACTAGGGCTCTACACGAAGTTTCTTCCCTTTAACCTTGGATGGAAGGAGAGTGATGCTTCCTTTCTTCTACACTACCCTCTAACTCATAGAATTGAGCATCCTCAACGCCAGTCACCCCCTTTAGTACATCATTTTCCATTGCATTGATCCTTCCATAGTGATCTACGACTTTGGCAACAAGCCAATTCATCAATCCCCCCCCTTTCCCTTGTTGATCAAGACCAACATGCATTCACATCCTTTCTCTCTCACTCTTGCTCGGCATCAAAATCTCTAGTCTCTATACATCTATTGGATCACTACAATTGTACTATTGTATCTTTTGGCCAAATTGTGAGTGAATAACATGGGTAGATGCTTGGTAATGCTCCGTCATGTTCAAATTTATTTTTCTTCCAATATTGATATAGATCTTGCTTTGGGATTCCCACACCATATTCACACTAGGTGTACCTTTTAGTCACATTGATCGACTTTTTAGGCCATTTGTCAAACATTAATAAAACTATCTTATCTTATTTTACTACTTTTGTTCATCAAATTTAATATTGAAATGTTGTTTTGCAATTTGAGTCACCAATAGAAAACTTCCCCTTTAGGATTAGTACATATAACACATCATGAACATTGCAAATCCATTAAGCATCTCCATTATCATTGTTCCTTGGATGTTGACCATTTTCGCCTATTATTTCCTAAAGCATATGTTTCTACTTGACTTCCATTGTTGTCGAATGTAGCAAATCACTCCTTTGTGTGCCATGAGCACTATGGCCCCTGAAACCATATAACATGTAGCGGCTAATAAGGAAACAAAGAGTATGATCTTTGTTTTCCTCTTTACTATCATCATTGATATCGTGCTTCTTTTCAACACAATTGCTTCAAAAATAATAAATCGTACTTCTTTTTTCTTGAAATTCTTTTCAAAATGATCAAGATTTCGATAATAATAACACTCCTTGGTTACCTAAGTTCCACCCCTTTCAATCTTCATATTTGAAGTTTCCTTGTGTTTGTCTTCCTCTCTTGCATCATTTTAGCCAAAATTAATTGCCTTCCTTTTCCCTTATGCTTTGGTGCAAAAGCATTCTAAAGTCAAAACTACTTCTTCACCATACAAGATAGCTTATCTCTTGTTGTTCATGCACTAACAGTCCTGTCTCAACAACCATTGAGGGTATAGATCTCCATGGTAAGTTGAGATTTGTTACAAATGCTTGAAAAGACCAACACAAATTGTCAAGGGTCATAGAGTCAAGGTCCCTCTTTTGATATATATATATATATAGAGAGAGAGAGAGAGAGAGAGAGAGGTCCCTCTTTTGATATATATATATATATAGAGAGAGAGAGAGAGAGAGAGAGAGAGTTTGGGGTACCACCCAACCATCCCNAGAGAGTTTGGGGTACCACCCAACCATCCCTAAACATTGTTCCTTGTTCCCCATCCTTGGAAATTGAAGCAAGATATGTTGTTGTGAATTGATGATTGTGACAACCTAATATTTCATTTCCCAATAGCAAGTTTTTGTTCATTGTACATTTTTATCTTTCAAACATTGTCTAACTTCTTAGGGAGTCATACAACTTTACTCTCTACTTGGACATTAAGTTGGTGTATTATTCCTTGACCAACTAATATATGAGTTTCTTTGGAATCACTCTTAGATTGATCATTGTCCATCATCTCCATTTGGTCTACCATAACATGACCTTCCCTCGAGGAGTAAATAACGATAATGACCAAATTTCACGGTGTTAAGTCCCCGTGGCCTTCTCCAAGTGAATACATTCCCCAAGACATTGGACTTATACACCAACTCAATTGGAAATTAATTGATTAATTAAATTATCGTAAACAAACTTCATACGAAAGTACTAAAGAAGGCCAATTTTGTTGAGAAAGTTGCACAATTGTGCTTTTGCATCATCATGGATTTGTATAGTTGAACTTATAATCCATATAGATCTATAGTTTTGTTCTATGAAGTTGAGTCCGAGGGAAAATTGTAAGGATCCATACTTATTTAAAGTGTATAAACTTTGGTGAATCTTACCAATTCTTATGTCAACTATAAATTATTTGGTGATATTTTTCTAAAACTATTTCAATTTCTAAGGATTTTATATAGTTTATATCATAATCTAGCGATTTTTAGAGTGAAAAAAATTTACCCCATCAAAATTGGGCGAAACGGGGCTTCAAAAAATGCAAATTGTTGAATCTTTTTTTGAAAAAAACATGGAAAAATAGCCTATAGGCTAAATTTCACCCCAAAAATTTCCGTATGAACTGACTACTTGAATTAAAATTTCATTTCATCCAATTTCATTTACAATTGCACACACAAACAACTTAAACTAGGATGTTGGCTTATTCACACCATTGTAATTTATTGTTCGCAACCTGTGCAAAGCATACACCATATTCAACTATGTTTTCTTTTCATTAGCCTAGTGATCTTCAAGGTTACTCATACTCGAGGGTTAAGAACAATTTGTTTCAAACTTTCACTAGACAAGGGAAGAGTCAAATCTTATTAGCAAAGCATACACCATATTCAACTATGTTTTCTTTATTAGCCTAGTGATCTTCAAGGTTACTCATACTCGAGGGTTAAGAACGATTTGTTTCAAACTTTCACTAGACAAGGGAAGAGTCAAATCTTATTGACAAATTACTATGCTTGTAGCCTACATGTGTAGACATTGAGATCTACTCAACCTATGCGTAGATAAACATTAATAGAGTAGGGAATGAAAATCACTTAATTAAATAATGATAATAATAAATAATTGTGTCGGTAACCTTATAAGTTTCAATGCTACATATCAGATTAGTCAAGTAGTACTTTAGCAAATAAAATTTTATGTTAAGCTATAAAAACTAAAAAATGGCTCTTAACCAAGATGGAAATTTCATTGCACAATTCAATTCACTAAACTCAAGCACAATAAAATTGAACCATGGATTAAGAGCTTCTATATTCAATCCTAACTTACAAAAAAAATGCATTAAGTACTTCATTAGATTGAAATGATGTACATGACTTAGTGCTCCTTGCACTGGATCCATTATCTGATGGAGAATTACTAAGAATTGCCTTATTAGAATGTAGGCATTAGTCCTAAAAGATGTTTGAAATCGAGTCCGATGAAGAAAAAAGGGAGATAATGAAACATGTACTCATAAAAACGTCAATCTCCTAGGACACATAATGGAGATTGAATATGCAAAAATTTGTATTCAATTGTGTTTGTCATAATCGATCACGATGTGGGCAATCTTCTATCAAACTTTGATTCCCATAGCCTTTAAAGAAATTTTTGGATGAAAGGCTTGCAAAACTAAAGCTTTTTTTAAAGGTGGTTTACAATTTGTTAGAGGGCTATTCCACTAGGAAATATGCCAACACCTGACATTCCAACACAAGAATAAAGGTATGGCGAGATTACACAATCCACACATTTATTACAAAGGGGCTCAACAAGAGCAAACATGTCACTTACAAGTTTGAAACTGGGTGGGGAGGGTAACAATCATTCCTCCCAACCAACCAAGCTACAACCAATGGAGCTGCAAAACTAAACCTTTGATTGATTGAAGGTGCATGTTCATATTTAACAAAATTTAAAATGATCATATCTAAATTATTTATTAATAAAAATGGAAACAAGTAAAAATAAATTATGATTATCCAACAAAATAAGCTATCATGTTTTTTTTTCCCAACAGAAAAAATCATACTTTTTATATTCATGTTGAATCAAAAAGTACATACTCAGATGAAGTAACAGTCTAGTAGCAAACTATTCAAATTCAAGGATACTTCTAGAACTTTTCTAAAGTAGTCCAAAAAATAGACAAAGTCTAGATCTAGTCCAAAATACAAAAAACTTATGATATAAGAAAAACTGAGATTTAAGCTAGCTACACTGCAAATATATCGATGTTGCCTGAGTTGATAAGCAGGTTGTCTTGAGATTCTTCCCAAAATAAAACACCCTCTTCCCCATCCAGGGTTGCCTTGGATAGTTGATCATCAAATTGATTATGCTCTTTGAAGATGTGATGTAAATTGATGTTGTTGAAGTGCATCGTCTTTTATTATTATTCTAGTACACCACAAAATAAGTGAGAGAACTTTAAGATTGTAATCACCTGAAGCCCATTTGATGGTGACTCTTGAGTCTCCAAAAACCTGTAGGGACACAATACCAAAAACTATAGCAATTTTGCATAAACACCATAATGCTAGTAATTCAGCCTTCATATTAGTACCATTTCCCAAAGTGTTCATTTTTTTTGTTAGTAACAAGTGTTCATTTTTTTTATTATCAGTTATCAATAAAGTTAAAATTAAGGATTTGTGAAGCATCTCTACAATTTAAAAAGAAATAAAGATGCACCTATGCATATAAAATCATTTTAACATCTAATTATAGTACGTAGCTTGATCGGTAAGATTGTTTTAAGTCTTCAACGAGCATATGATATTAGTTCATAACATTGGGTAGTTACTTGTGAGTTGACCATGGTAGTGCTACTCCATTGTACGAGGAGTTAATGATATCATAATACTCCTTTGGGGTGGTATTTCACCTGTTATAATGGGAAAAAAACCATTTTAACATGAAGGATAACGATTTGAATCTTTAACCTTGTGCCTTTCTCAAGCATTAACAATGCATTTTCCAATAGATCATAGCCTTTTCACTTGAGATAATTTTCCATTGGTCTTCATTCTACATAGTCCAAAACTTTGGGGACTTGGCCTCCATGAGAGTGAGTTATTCCGACCTAGCACTCTACACTTCTTAGGTAACTGTCTCAACCTTTTCCACACGACAATGCATGGGTTTGGTACTCATAGGTTTATTTACTTTTCTAGTTGGTGGGAATATCCCCAAACCATCTACCACCTCTCATGCACTCTTTACATGTGTTAACCACCCCCTACCTATTGATGTTTGTATCTTGGACAATAAATTCGACGCGGGTTTAGTGTTAGATGTGCATAAAGTCATCCAAGTCAAATCTATTTTGTTATTCCCTTTATTAACAAAGTGAAAGTCTTATTTTTAGTTGTTGAGTATAATAAAGTTTATTTTAATACATTGGTGATTTAGACTAATCTCAACCATACATCTCACTCAGAGATTAGAGTTTTGGTATATTAGAGTTTAGCTAAAGTGTAAAGGAAATTCAAGCTAGATGGTTAAGACATTTTCAGTCTTTACTAGAAGACAATTTGGTCAGAAGGTGAGGAAACTCATATGAGGAGTGAAGTTAGAGCGTCGGAGAGGAGCCTAAATCAACAATCAAGAAGATTTCAACAAGCAGGTCATAAGTACAGCAAATCCATACAAATGTATGGATCGATACAATAGATTTGTACAATCACACAGGTTAGTATGAGCATGTTTGTACAACTGCACATAACAGGTTCGTACAACCATACAAACATCCATGTAGCAGATCAACAAGTTTTAGGTTGTTTTCTCATTTTTTAGGGAAATTTTTCTCAGCCAGGGGCATTTTTGCGTTGTTTGAGTGTATCTTACAATTACATGTTATTGACAGTTGTGAAGGTTTCCTTGTGAGCTTTGACTTTTAATGAAAACATGATTTGAAGAAGTAAATTGTGTGTGCAAAGTGTTTATGCTTCCACTGTTCATTTTCTTGCCATATGTGTGATTATTGCATGTTCATAAATATTTATTTTTGTGGTTGAAGAGTTAAGATTCGATTTATTTAATTAAAGAGAAACATAAGACAACAATCACCTACGACCTGAAAATTTTCATGGTATAAGAGAAATATTCTCTAATTGAGATTCTCGAGGATTTACAGTAGTAAATCAACTATCGAAAAGAAGGAACAATAGTTAGAGGGTCGTTTCATTATTGATTTTAAAGACCTGTTATCACCAAACTTGTAGTTGCCCCTATGAGGTGGATCCAAGATGGATGGTAGAGGGATGGGCAACCAAAGAGGTGAAACCAAGATAGCCTCGACTCCCAAATGGATGGTTGTCTCGCCAATCGAGGCAATCTTCACTTAATGTTGTCTTAGCCCAAGACAACAATGGGGGAGACCCGGATCTACTCCCGATAGGAGAGATCAGACCAAAACACTAGATCAAATCAATGGAAGTTGAAGTATGTAAGGTGTAAGGTGAAGTAAACCCTAGATCTATGGATGAAGTCACAAGGCGAGTTATGGTTTGGATCAAGAGGTTTATGAAGTGTGAAATTGATCCAAGGTTGAAATACAAGTGACTTATGAGTCTTACTACTAGATCCAGAATCAAGGTACCAACAAATGATGACAATATCCACTGCCTTGGGAACTGTATCCAATGCAGGGAGGTTAAGAACGAGATTGGGGCTATCTAGTACCAAAGGATAGACTTAATGAAAGGTATGACAATATCAAAGTACCCAAGCCTCGGAGATAAGATCAAAACATAAGAGAAATTGGCCAAGTGAGGGGTTGCACCAGGGTTGAGAGATCAGTGCCTTGGAATTTGGGCCCAAAGGAGTCACCTAAGCATGACGTCTAGGAGAACCCACTTAGGGTTTGACCTGATCTACAATACCTATAAATGATTTTATGATTTATCAAGCGGTTTGAACCACTCAATTTTTCGATTATTTTAATTTAAGGTTTTGACAGTAAAATAAAGTTGCCAATGGATTGAAACCGAGAAAGAAGAACTAACCTATGGATCTTACCTAGATAACCTTGTAGATGCCTTGATGATGATGATCTATGCCTTCCCTATCAATTTGAGAAGATTTGGATGAGTGCTCTATGCAAATCGATTTTCCCAAGGAAGCTAATGCGCCCTCCCTCCTGCACAACAGACGTCAACAATATCAGATTTGATGCATCAAGAGAAATGGACAAATGCTATAGAAAAAAAACAATATGAAACCATAGATCACTATGATACTAATAATAACCCCCTCATATAAGTGATGCCAAACAAGCAAGCTGAGGAAGCCCTGCAAAAATGCTCAAGTGAAGTCGCCCTCCTGTAGACAAAACAAAGTTTCCACGAAAATATAGATCTCACCACAAATGCTAGGATGCAATAGAATTTCCATTCACCATCGAAGAACATCAGATGCAAAGGAGACCCAAGAATTTCCACAAAAAAGTTTTTATATTAGTAAGATTCCAAGAGCCAAAGACCCCTTTACAATGAGAAGCTCTCTCCTTTAAATAGGAATGAGAGATACCAAAATCCTAACCACCTTTTGAATGGATGGCTAATATTAAAATATCAAAATGTTCCAATCAATGGTTGATATGAGATCAACATAAAGTACATGGATCAATATAATAATATAACACATCAATGGACAAAATCACCCTAGGAGAGGGGATCCCACTCAATATGACAAAATAAAGATGAATAAAACTCATGGTAGGTCTAGGGGGTAGTTTCTAACACCCCTAGTGTGTCCCCATGGCACAATATAAATAAAATATAACTCTAAGTGCAAAATAGTGCCTCTCTGGGAGAATCGTGAGCCTCCAAAAGCTCCAGAAAATCATAACATGTCGGAGAGATGGGTGTGGGTCCTCCTGGACGCTGAAACTGCTGGATAAGGGGTGGAAGACATCACACTCATCATCAAAACTCATCCCATGCCATTTCCTTGCCTCAGTAGCCCAAATCAAATTCCTCATTAGCCATTTTAACCATTTTTAATTTGCCTCGAGAACTGTGCACCTGCTCAAACTACCACCTGGAGTGCTTGCATTGTCCAACTGAGCCCTCCATGCTCTCTGGGAGGGGGGTATAATGGTAAAAACAAGTGGCTAAACCACCCCCTCCTCATACAACGCCCTAGGTGAACCAATCAAATCATCTCTCTGCTCTGATAAGCCATTTAACATAGCAAAACTGCACTAGAATGGTATATTGAGACAAACCATCACTGTAATTGCCCGAAAATGAAAACAAACTATCTAATTGGAATCAGTGAGCCAAAATACATCTAAAGTATATAGTCACACACCCTATAGATCTCTGCATGATCATGTACAATATCTAATATGCCCAGACATATAAAATAATAATAATATGTAAATGATCAAATAATGTTGAATATCACAAATCATCATCATAAACCAATAATCATTGCATAGAATCATCTGGTGACCTGTAATAGACCACATATCATGTATCTGCATCATCAGAGGTATATCCACCTTATTTCATGTGGTCAACATTGGTCAAATGAGGTTTGACCAAGTCAACATGACCCATAATATGACCCAAGCTAACATCAAACTGCTACAAGTGTTAGAGGTTGAGACATGCTCTACAAATCATTCAAGAAACAATTATAACAAATAGTAATCATTTCACTGGTGGTCTATCAACCAAATATATAAATTTTTGTTAATTATTATGGCTCAGACCAGACTTTAAAGACCATACTCACTTCATAGTTGTAATCAATTTGCTAGTGAAGGATGGAGGATAAAAATCAAAAGGCTAGGATAAAGGGTGACTACCAACTTGACACTATGGCACTTTGGAAATGGAAAGGGGGTAATCACTCTAGCATATGCCGAACAAACAATAACACAGGGGATGGCAGTGTCTCACAAATGGGTAAGTTACGTTCAGAGGTGCTTATTCACCTTGACAAATGCTCACAATCCATATCAAATACAAGTGATGCCAGCGATATTTTAGATATAACATTTAAGAACCATTGTTTTTTTGGGCCTTCGAGTTTCTGTAGCCTTGATCCATGTATTTGTTACACGGATTTTTATTTATTAAGGCTTCATGCTCCATGCGTGTTTAAAAAAAAACTGTTGTTACATGGATTTTATATTTCACATTTCACATTTACACTTCAAAGCCAATTTCATTAGGCTTTCCTTGCATTCATGTATGTTTAGAAACACTTCTTTTCATGAATGGGATTTTTACAAGATATTCATTTCATTTCCATATACATTGTATTGATGGCAGTGCTATTTGTTCGAGG
This sequence comes from Pseudotsuga menziesii, assembly GCA_001517045.1. NCBI lineage: Eukaryota > Viridiplantae > Streptophyta > Pinopsida > Pinales > Pinaceae > Pseudotsuga > Pseudotsuga menziesii. The sequence goes on from LPNX010960037.1 coordinate 42,737, forward strand.
TTTAGCTAACACAACCTAGGCAACTCAGAGTCGAGACACAAATAAACAAGTAAGCTTATCCAACAAAGAGGCTATAGTGGGGAAAGGTCCTCCATGCCACAAGTCAAGTAGTAGGTTAGGATATAAACATAATTGGAAGGTAATGGATGGGTGGAGATAGTGAACAATGTGACCAATACTAGCAAGTCAAAGTATGGTGGGAATGATCACCCCTATTCTCCTTGAGGAGGGCAAAACCAATGAGTATGGGTTAGGAATTTATAGGTCTAAGTAGGGACATGCATACATAATGTTAACCCAAAAAATCCCTCACTCAGCTCTACATGGCCTACACCACCCAAGGAACCCATGCATGACCTTCGTATCACCCCATTAGACCCCCACACCCTCAAAAAGGCTTAAAAAACCCCAAAAAGGAGCATAAATAACTCTCCTAGGGGCTAAAGCCTCCAAAAAGGGGCTAAAACCCCTCAAAGGAGCCTAAAACCCTACTCAAAGGAGCCTAAAACCCTAAAAGGAGCTAAAGTTAGGGCGAAAGGGGCTAAAAGCCCAAAAAAGGGGCTAAAGCCCTGACCAAGGGCTTAAAACCCTAAAAATCCCCAAAAAAATTATAAAAGGAGGGGTGGGGGTCATTCTCAAACAACTTTTCTCTTTGCATACTGTTATGCTACCCATGGATGCCTTGAGACCCTTTGTCTCTCAAGCCACCCACATCCCTCCTCTCATCCATTCATCCTCCCATTGAGCCATAACTCCTCCATAGCCAAGAGAGAGAGAGAGGTACTTCTTCCAGCCAGGGCATGGTGGCCCATTGCACCAAAGAGAAGGTATACCATTGTTTGTTCATGTATTTGCTTTAGTAGCTTAGTTGTTTTCTAACTCATATTTGCTTGCAGGATTGTTTTTTAACTTGTTTTGCAGGTTTTTTTGTTTCTAATAGTTGTTTGCAGGTAGCTGGAGTCAAGCCCTAACATTGTTTGCAGAGGGGCTTCCAGCCGTTTCTTGTCTTTCTGTTCTTTCTTGCTTTCTGTCCATTTATTTTTTGCATTTCCATACAGGAACCTACCCTCCCATCCTATAGACGGAAGGGAGCCATTCCTGCCCTGTAGCAAGGGAGAAACCCCTAATACAGAACTGGCGACCATACCAGATCGATCCGACAGGATCCCTGGTTCAATTTTCTTTCAAATTTCAAGTTTTTCAGTTTATGCCCTAGTTTTAGAAATTTCTTGTTAAATCTAGCTCGGATCTAGTTTATTTACAGTTTTTATTGTTGCCAAAGCCTCTGCTAGGAAAATCCGAGTCAGTTTGGCCATAGTACAGGTTACTGTCGGTCGGATCTGACTCAGGATCAGAAAAACCCCAAATCCGGGGCAGGTCGCACTTATCGGGCCTGAACAGGGGATGATGTCGCTCTTTTAGGCCTCACAGGTGTGACCAGGTCGCCCTTTTCCCCCCGAAAGGTGCGACTTCACTCAGAACAGTAGACCGCTTCTATCTGTGAAATCTGTGCGACCCCCTCGCCCGTTTCTGGAAAAATTTCATGACCCCCTCGCCGAAATTGACCTGAAACATGCGGTATGTTAATCAAAGGTTAAATTCAGTTTAATAGGGATTGTCAGTGCAACTCAGTCGCCTCTGTCCAGCACAGTAGTTCAATTTCAGTTTCTGTTACAATTTACTGCAATTTCCTGTACAAACAATGTGTAAATTACAAACAAATTTTAATGGCTTAATGAATGTAGCTTAGCTAAAATCGACAATAAAATTAACAGTCTTGCTCACCCTTCCTCCTCTACCCAGTCATCACCCTCCGGGGTATTCTGGGATACAACGAAGGGCAAGCTCGTATAGTCCTAGGCCCTTCATTGAATATTGTTCTAAACCATTAAAACCGGATGACTTGGAAGGTAGAGGGGGTAGAGAAGGAGGGCTTCTCACGGCGCTAAGCGTCCTCCCTGTTGATCAACCTTGCATGCGGGAGGTGACCTGTGGATCTATGGATGGGATTAGTCCCATTGTGTTGAGAGCCCAACACCTTCTCTTGGTTGAAGAGGAATATAGGTGTAAGGTAGTCATCTAGTTAGGCCATCGACATTCAGGGTTAAAAACTGTATCTGTTTACAAATTTCTGATTATTCACTGCCTGCACAACAATGATATGAACTCTGCTACAATATGATGAATTCATAAACCACTCGCAGCCACCTGATACTAGAAAGACAGAAAAACAAATACACCATACCAAGTAATCAACCCAACTCAGTTCATGACGCTGAGAGAGCCTTAAAATTTATCAATTTACACTAAGTTCAAACAAATATGTAGTCTTTGAGGACATAAGTCCCTGACTGCTTCAACCATGGGAAGTACTTGGGCTCAGCCTAGAAACTCATTGTGAGGAGTACCACGAGAACCCCAAAGTAGCTGGCCGCTGATAGGAATTGCAAAGCGAAACGGGCAACGACCCCCACCGATTGAGTAGAAATGCCCGTGAGGAAAAAGCCAAGCACTGTCTTCTGACAGTCTTGGTGGCTGAGTGACCACCTACAACCAATAGGAAGCCATTGAAACCAGGGTCCAAACATCATTCCCGTCAGTTTGATAAACATCTAACACAACTGATCCCCCACGCTCTTCCTCACGCCTAAGAGGCGAACCACCACCATTCGGGACTTTAAACCGACACCGTTGAAACCGTTCTCAGTGATCTCCCACACCATCAGAAGGCCACACAACCTCTGATTCAGATTCAGACCTATACTAGTCTGAACCAAACCTCCATATTGCACCATCAAGCCCCACGGCCGGTGCAAATCCAGATCCATTTTTCGGCATAACCATAGCAAGTGGACCCATGGCCACACCACAACCTGTCACCAACAACCCTGCAGGTGGCCCAAGCACAGTCATGCAAATTGTCATCAGTCAGCTGCCACCACCCATAGTGACCAGCCAAGCTGGCCCACTTACAACAAATGGGGGCAGTGGCCCTTCCACACACACTGCCCCTCCTGCCACACAGGCGGGCAGTGGACCATCTACTTACATTGCCCCTACTATCATACATGGGGGCAATGTCCCCTCCACCCACACTATCCCTCCCACCACAATTGGGGGCATTGACCCATCTACAATGGCACAACCAATACCCCCAGTTATGTAGGTACATTATGCACCTGCAAACCCCACCACCATCCCTTCCCCATCTCACATCAACCTGGGGTCAAATCTGCCTTTCATGGCTCGTCTTAACTTGCCTGATTTGGCTCGATTGACAAACGACCGCATTCGCCATCAAGCTTTTTGGCCTCTAATGCCAACTAAGCTGCCATCAGACATCCCCAAGTTGGAAGGCAAGGCAAGGGAATGTCCCCGGAACCATATTATGACATTCCATCTATGGTGCTCGTCCAACAACATCGTAGACGATTCCATTAGGCTGAGGCTATTCCAACGCACCCTTACAGGTGCCGCGGCCAAATGGTACATTGAGCTACTGCAGGCCAAATATCCAGATTTCAACTCCCTAGCTTTCATGTTCCTACAATATTTCCCAACTCCCCATCAGATATGACAAAGGGGTGGAGATCCTATTATCCTTTCTCCAAAGCACTGCGACACATATAACCGACCACATCCATGAGTGGCGGCGACGTCACAGCTTATGTAAAATCCAACTTGATGATAGGATCTTCTTGGATTGGTTCCTCAAGACCTTGCTCCCGCCCATAGCAAAGGATGTCGCATCTGAACGTCCCCAATCCGAAGAGGAGGCCATACTGAAAGCCCAACAGTTTAAAACATCGCCCAGTCTAGATATCTATACACCGTCATTCTAGACGCCCCCCCGTCCAAACACCTCCTACCGGGATGCACCAGGGGCATCTCATGCTGCAGAAGGCATCATAGGCTCAGTCTCCCAACAGCCACAACACCGTCCGACACCACCTGTCATTACACCACAACCAAGCAACATTGCAAGTGTTGCTTACCAAAACCAAACTTCGGACTATGCCAGAATGATGTCCCAGTCTGGAGCAACAACTTCCTACGCACAACTTGTGCCACTGCAACAGGCTCAATCCATGGTATGGCCAACACAGTAGTACGCGGGGTAAATGCCCACATTTGTGGCACCACAACTCACCCAAATTTATTATGCGCCACCAGTGCAAGCGGTTCAAGCCCTCACCCCTGCTTAACCCGCTCCGTTGGGACAAGTATTTGCACAACAAAACCGTCCCAACTAGCATGCCCCCAACAATCAACAAGGGCAAGCTAGAAATAATCAGCCCCAAAACCAAGCCAATAACCAACCATAGGGAGGCGGTCAACAACCAAACCCTCCCAACAATGCCGCAACGAACCGACCCACCCAAAACCTCCCATGACCAAATGCTCCTAGACGCAACGCCCCATTGTGCACAAACCAACCATGCACACTCTGTGAGGTCTATGGGCACTACACATTTGAGTGTCCCCTCATGGGTCGCGTCGAGCAAGCCATTCAGAACGAGGTTCAATAGGCCGCCAATGCTGCAAATCAAACCCAACCCAACTCGGCACCACAAGGACCTCCTCCTATGGTGCTTCAAAACCCACTACCTGTCCAAGGGTTGGTGGCAACCGCACCCCCTACCCAACCCAATCCCAATGCTCCGGGGGCACCTCCCACGGCCGAAACAGGTGTTCACCACCTGCTAGCCATGACGACTAAAGAGGTCAACTTACAAACTAGACGGAATCATTACGGTACCGCCACTGAACTCACTGACACATCAGCGGCATCAACGTTTAAAACAGTCTACCTACCTCTTTAGTTACCCCCATTCTCGCACCCACCCATACGTAGGATTGCCAATAACGCCACGGCTAGAGCTGCAGTTAGCTATAGCATTGTGGATGACTTGGCCCAAACACCAATGGCCATGTCCTCTCTTGAGGTACTCAAAACATGCCCAACGTAGCGGAAAGCCTTACTAGCTGCCCTTGGGGCTGTAGACCCCTGTGACTCCAAGTTGATCACATTCGACATGGAGAATGGAGAACTGCGCATGCCATCAACCATCGCCTTTCAAATCTCGGTGTCTATCCGGAATTTGGTTGTGCACCAGTGCATAGTGGATGAGGGGGCATCTACATGCGTTATGTCTACCCTAGTCTGGCAAAAACTTGGATCCCCAATTTTGCAACCATCCTCCACAACTCTGCGGGCTTATGATGGCCATCCCATTAAAGCCCAAGGAATCCTCCCCCATGTCCCCATCACATTAGCCGGGAAGACAGTTCTGATTGACATAGAGGTTGTAAACGCTCAACTGGACTATAACCTTCTCCTCGGAAGAAGTTATATGTACGCCATGAGAGCTGTCGCATCAACTGTCTTTCGTCTCATGATGTTCCCCTACGAAGGGAAGATCGTGACGGTTGATCAACTCACTTATCATGATCCACAAGGGTTAACGACACCCGCCAACATTATCCCTACCATCACCACCATTGAGCCACAAGGGACGACCACACACACCAATGTTGTCCCTGCAATCAACACCATGGTTGACAACACACCAGCCTCCCCATTTTTGAATGTGGGCTATGGGTTGTTTGCCGATACCACCATGATGGCTCATTTCCCCTTAGTGTCACCACCACCGACACAAAATGAGACTGCGGACTTGTGCATGGTCTCATCCAGCACCATTGCACCCAAACAACAAGTGCAGCCACAGCCCCAACCGCAACCGCAACACCATCCGCAGCCGCAACACCAACAGCAGCCGCAACATAACCCGTAGCCGCAACATTACACACAGTTGCAACCACAACCACACCCCCACATACAACCAGCAGGGAGTTATCTGGGCTCCTCTCCGGTCCATACAATTCCCTTCCTCTTTCCATCGCCTGGCGTCATGAGCAAGCCAGTAATGGCCACCCTAAACCTTCCCAACTTTACGTTGGGAATTCCGGTGTGGTATCTTGATCCACCAGCTCAACCATGAATGCCCCAGGTAGTCTTAACACTTGTGTAGCCCATTGCAGTCGAGTCCCATCCTCCAGCCAGTCCACAAAGACCAACCATTGCACTCATACCTATACTACCCCACCCAAAAAGGGCCATGCATAAGAACACCAAAGCCACCACAGAACCTCGGCAGATCCCGCCTTACGCCGTTTGTAAACAACAAGGCCATCCAACTCAGAATTGCCCTGAAATTCCAATGATCCGTGCACATTTGGATTTTATGGACACAACCGAAAACCTCCTCATGGTTGAACTTCCAACCGCGCCAATAGTCAGAAACAAGTCATTGAGAACAAACCATGATTACACCCTCTGCGGTTTGTATGGGCACTATTCTCACCATTGCCAAGACTTGCCCGAATTCTGAATGGCTTTAGCCGACCTTCGTCAACATTCCCTTGGATCTGAGATCACTCTGATTAAAGAAGTTCACCCCCCACCTCCTTCTTTAGACACCATATCCATTTACATGATGTCCAGTTCTATAGACCCTCTTGTCTCCACCATCACCGACGGTCCATCAGACTCGTCTCTTCCATTGTTTTCCCAGCCACAGCCGCAACCTTAGTTACTAGGGATACAGTGGGGTTCTTCCCACTCAACATGATCCTTTTCCTTTTTCTTTTCCTACCATCCGGTATCATGAGTAAGTATGTCTCGGCAACCCGCAATCTACAGGATTTCACACTGGGAGATCCTATGTGGTACCTTGAACCACCTACCCTACCTCTAAGGCCCCAGGATGTGTTGACTCATGTCCATCCAATTGAGTTGATGTTGCACCTACCTCCAGGTCCATCAAAGACTCCTCTTGTCTCCAAGCCTGCCCCTCTTCCTCCAACAAAGACTGGAGGCAAGGCCAGAAAAACCACAACCAATACCATTTACATGATCTCTAGCACCATTTTCCCTTCCATCTGGTCGGCTGTGGAAGATCCACCTGATCTATCACGGCACCACTTACGCGATGACGAAGAGATCTGTAAGACTGCCTCCGGTTTTACCCCATTCCCTTTAAACCATAATGTGGAATCGGTACTTCCCATAAAAGACCATATTCCGTCATCCCGCCTTGCCAATGACCTTTGTCTCGGCAAGGGGGCATACCTCTTCGCTGACTCAGATGGTCGACTCTTGAAGAAGCCGCGCAACGGGCTCCACCTCAAGAGAGCCTATGCCTAATACCACCACTACGAGTCCCTTATAGCATAGTTTTCTCCCTTTTTGTTTTGCAACGTTTTTACCACAAATCAGAAACCCCCCCATTTAGGGGAAACACCATTAGCTGCTAATCCAAAGTCACCCAAAACCTGTTCGAGACACCTCTCACACCTTCGGGCTCAAATTTCTATCTTCTTATGAGACCATCGTCTCATGTTTAACAAACAAATTTTGGGATCGCTTCCCGAAAGTCACCTCGATTTACGAGCCACAGCATGGCGATACGAGTGTCTGCGGACCTGTACTTGTATCACTCTTGCCTACCGCTACTCATGCGGGTTTTCGGGCCACCACCCATTAAGGGACACTATTTTCATTTTTGACTTGCATTTTAACACATAGTTGTCTTCTCCATCCACCGCACCTTACGCAAACCTCTGGACCATTGTCCACAAAACGATTTATTTTTCTTGCATGTATTTGGCATATAAGTGCGCCCGAACTTGCACTCACATCACATGTAGTCAAGTTCGTCCACCGTAACTCACACACAGCTTTCCTGACCTCTATCCGAGATCCACCTCGGTTTGCGTGCCTCTGCCGCACCAACTCGAGAGCCTCTGCCGCGATCTATCCCGCGCATGCATTGGTAGGTTTGAGAGCCTTCTGCTCCGTCCATACTGCACGGATGACCTTTGGACCACTGTCCACCGTCCCGACATGGCGCACCGCCTGTGCCACCGCAATTGGTTGACCATACTAGAGTTTTGTTTAAGCTCTTTTCTGACTCCTAAAAACAATGAAAAGATAGCCGAGCGCAACTGCTTCCTTTCCCACTCGCTAAAGTATAGGAAAGGGCGTCTACATCGTCTCGTTTACCTCCTTTTGCGGACTATGTAGACCATCAAATGAAAAGGACCACCTTGGCGTATTCAAGCCAAGACCGTTCCCCTCTGCATACTTTTATGCTTTCTTGGGCAGAGGGGCCGCACTTTACGAAAAAGCTCACCATGGGTTGTCGTTAAGCTCTTTTCCAGCCTTCTCATCAAGAAAAGATTGTCGAGCAAACTTGGTTTTGTTCATGCTCATAAAAGTATCTGAATGACCGTCCAGTCAGTATAGGTTTAACCTTTTACACGCCTGATTGGACTACCAACGGTAAAGAAGTCTCTCATCCCCTAAAGGATGGGCAAGCTCTCCTATGTAAAATTTTATCCTTTTTCAGGCACAGGAGACTACCAATGAAAAAGAGCCCCCACTGGAGTCTTCTTCATGCTTCCAGACTCTCTAAAATTGAAAGCCCAAAATCCACGAGATCGTACCACAATGGTGTCTCTAGACACCATGCCACAAAAAACAGTTTTGTAGCATTCCCACTTTGGGTCGCCTTTGTTCAGAGTACTCTGCAATGTGTCTTCCTTGGATCCCATCAATATCAAAAGTATCCACCTCCCCCAAGTATTTCCCATCTGCAGTGATATTCCCGGTATTACAACTATGATCCCATTCCCATGGGTCAGTTTCATTTGCTGCCTGGTCCGCCCTACCGTCATACTCTGAACAAAGGAAGTTTGAGTCTACCACACTCCCCCTGCCCCTGTTCAATTCTTTGCCTCCCCCTCCCCCCCCATTCAGTGGGTCAGTCTGCAGATTGTCTCACACCTTTCAGTTATCTCCCTCGTGCTTCTGGTCAAGGAAACATCATTGCCTTCACTAGGGGCAGGTCTCCCTCTGTCGACAACAACACACATATTCCAGAGGATAGACCCAGAGGTCCCTGTACCTTGTTTTCATTAACATCATTGATGAGTTCCTTGGACCACTTGAGAGGAGTCCTTAGTGCCTCTCGGGATGGTTCTTTCTCACGTGCTCAACTTCAACTACATCATCGCACCGTTGAGATTCGTACAGGGTTTGGTCTGTGCAGTATTTGGTCGAAGACCCCAGATGTCACCTGACTCTAGCACATTGATGAGTCTATTCAAGGGACCTAAATAGGTTATGTCCCTTGTGATTTCTGGGTTGCATTGGAGACAGTGTTCAGAAGCCCCACTAGTGCTTCTATATAGATTTATGATTGATGCAACATACTTGTACCACAGAGACTCTGACTCTCAATCAGTGAGTCCATACAACTATGTACTGTCCTAGATCCAGCAGGCCATCAGTCATGAAGATATAACATTCCATGAGAATGTCATGGGTCCAATGTAGCAGTTCTTCAGATCAATGTTGTATTCAGCCTCTAATTGAGGCAACCATTATTGTATCATCAGTTGTATATGATCGGCTCTTGTACTTTAGAGCATAGATCAAATTATTCTTTTGACATTGTCACGAGCATGGGGATGCCCACCTCATCCATATACATGTCACACATTATTTGTATCTCACCCATTGATGGGAACCATATTAATACAAAAACCAAAATCCACCATGCCCGAGCCTCGGAAGCACCACCTCTTCGCAGCAAATCCTATGATGTCCATCGGCCATACGATGAGCTCGACCTACACCACCCAAGGACACCCATGCATGACCTTCATATCACCCCATTAGACCCCCACACCCTCAAAAAGGCTTAAAAATGAGTAAAAGGGCTTAAAAAACCCCAAAAAGGAGCCTAAATAACTCTCCTAGGGGCTAAAGCCTCCAAAAAGGGGCTAAAACCCTTCAAAGGAGCCTAAAACCCTAAAAGGAGCTAAAGTTAGGGCGGAAGGGGCTAAAGCCCTGACCAAGGGCTTAAAACCCTAAAAATCCCCAAAAAAACTATAAAAGGAGGGGTGGGGGTCACTCTCAAACAACTCTTCTCTTTGCATACTGTTATGCTGCTCATGGATGCCTTGAGACCCTTTGTCTCTCAAGCCACCCACATCCCTCTTCTCATCCATTCATCCTCCCATTGAACCATAGCTCCTCCATAGCCAAGAGAGAGAGAGAGGTGCTTCTTCTAGCCAGGGCATGGTGGCCCATTGCACCAAAGAGAAGGTATACCATTGTTTGTTCATGTATTTGCTTTAGTAGCATAGTTGTTTTCTAACTCATGTTTGCTTGCTAGTTTGTTTCTTAATTTGTTTTGCAGGTTTTTTGTTTCTAATAGTTGTTTGTAGGTAGCTGGAGTCAAGCCCTAACATTGTTTGCAGAGGGGTTTCCGGCCGTTTCTTGTCTTTCTGTTCTTTCTTGCTTTCTATCCATTTATTTTCTACATTTCCATACAGGAACCTACCCTTCCATCCTATTGACGGAAGGGAGCCATTCCTACCCTGTAGCAAGGGAGAAACCCCTACTACACATAATATCAATACAACCAGGTCCACATATTTATATGACTACCAGATCATGACACTAAATGCTAAGACATGTCACAAAAATGAGTATAAAAGCAATAATAACCATAACACAAGATAGTAGGTGTTGAATCATATACCTGTAAATAAGTCTCCGAACCAACATCTGTCCATTGAGATCCCGCTGCAGCGACTCTGGGCAATATTGATTTCTCTGTAAATGGCTAAATGGCTACATCAGTCCTCAAATCTGAGTGTCTCGAGAATTAGTCATGGCATGGGAAAATACTATAGTCCATCATCAAATAGTGATCTATCATAGATGCTCATCTCAACATCTCATATGTAAGGGAACTGATTGAAAAGGTGTACTGGAATCTGGAAATAGTATATGGTAGCCCGACTACTATATCTGTGATAACAAGACCAATATTCAGATATGGCAGTTTGTGCATAAGATCAAAGATGGCATCAGATAGCCCAGGTTCAAGGATAGATTGGATGGTGCCTCAAATTTCCTATCATGGAAAGTCGGGTTACCTCTTATATTAGAAGAGAATGATCTCTGGAAAATCCTCAAGGATGTGGTGGCTTCGCCAACATATCCACAACTTTTAAAAACTCACAAGAAGAAAGAAGTGAGAGGAGCTAGTAAACAAGGCATTAAATGGGTCTCCACCTCAATGGGAAACATTTTTTTGTGGTGTTTGTGCTCGAGAGAACCTTCCCTTATGGGAAAGACTTTGGGATGACTATATTCAGGAGGAAACTCGAATGGAGTCAAAGGCTAATAAACATGGAAGTGACAATGACCAAACCCTATTTGGTCAAGTGAAGAAGGGTAGAGGTAAAGGACCTAGCAAGGGTAAGATGAAGAGTGAGGAGTTAGCCTCACAAATAAGGAAGAAGGACTTGAGTAAAATCAAGTGCTTCATATGTCATAGAAACGACTATTATGTATCACAATGTCCAAAGAAGAAGAAGGGTAAAGAGATGTAGCAACGTTATATAACAACCTTGGTTAAAACTCAGATGAACAAGTTTTCCTCCAAGTTCGAGGAGGATTTCTTGATGGTATCATGCCTCTCTTCAAGTGCAGTTCCAAAGAATGCAAGGCATGTGGATAGTGGAGAATCAAGGCATATGATATCATATTGGAAACTATTTTCAAGTCTAACAAAGCATGTCTTAGGAGTTCAGGTCGAGCTTGGTGATGATGCCAAGTATCTAGTATAAGGAGTTGGTACCATTCCTTTCCAACTCCAGTCAAGTGACTCATTATACTTTCATGATGTGTTATTTCTTACGAGTCTCAAGAAGAATTTGTTTTTACTTTCAGTCATGGAAGATAATGGCTATGTATTAGAGTTAAAGAACCAACAAGTCCTCATTAAATCAAAGAATTCTATCCCAGGATCAACTCAGGTGATTGGGGTTAGGGAAGGTCATTTTTACAGGTTACAGAGTGAACATTTTTGAACCCTAGTTCTTAACACAGATAACTTGTGTGAGTTAAGGCACAAAAAGATGTGGCACCTGCATAACTGAGCGCTACGTAATATGAGGGAGATTATTACAGGTCTTCTAAAGTTCAGCATTGAGAAACATGGTGTATACAAAGGGTGTGTGCTTGGAAAGCATGCCAAGACTAATTCCCCGAACAATGAGTACAAATCTAATGCATTTAGATGTGTGTGGGGTATAAATGTCAGTAGCATCAATCACAGGAAGCATGTACTATGTTTCCTTTATTGACGACTTCTCTCGCAAAACATAGATATACTTCCTAAAGACCAAGGATGAAGTCTTCAATAGGTTTTAGGAGTTAAAGGCTCTTGTGGAGCACCAGATAGGAAAGAAGATCAAGGTTTGAGATCAAACAATGGGGGTGAGTATACTTCCAATAATTTCGAGGATTTTTGCAAGGATGCAACAATCAAGAGGGAGTTCATTGTTCCATACAACCCATAGAAAAACAGGGTTGTAGAGCAGAAGAACCAATCCATCATAGGGGATGCTAAGGTCATGATACATGACAAAGATTTGTCAATGTTTCTATGGGAATAAACTTGCAATGCAACAATCTATGTCCAAAACATGTGTCCTCATAGGGTTTTGGGGGACAAGACACTAAAGGAGGCATTAACTAGTGTGAATTTGGAGATGAATCATTTGCGCATCATTCATTGTACATTTTACATCCATATACTAGTGCAGAAGAGGACCAAGTTGGAACCATATAGTAGGAAGGGTTTGTTTGTTGGCTACATTGAAAATCCAAAGGCTTAGAAAATCGATATTCCAAGGGAGAGAAAGATATTTGTAAACAAGTATGTCTAGTTTGAGGAAGACTTTGCATCTAGGAATTCCCATGAGCCTATTCCAGTGACAGAAGATGAGGAGCATGAAGATTTGAAGCTTCAGCCAAAGTCACCCACAACTTCCAATTCAGGGAAACATCCTTTAGGTGGAGAGGAGCCACCATCTCCTACCAGTTCTGTTAAGAGACCTCGATGGTTTACATAAACATTGAGGGATACTAAGAGTCATGTTGAGGCTCCTAGGAGCTTATTCGAGGAGAGTAGCCTGTGAAGAAGTTTCCAAACTACATGGCGCAAATGAGTAACATCATAGTTTCCGAGCCTCCAGTTTTCATGAGGCAACAAACCAATAGGTTTGGATGGGTGCCATGGTGGAGGAGTACACCTCCATCAAGACCTTCATCATGAAGAATTATGATTGGGACATTGTTCTTAAACTGGAAGGGAAATCACTAGTGACTTCCATATGGATCTATAAGATCAAGCATGCGTAAAATGGCAACATTGTGAAGTACAAAGCAAGGTTCATGGAAATATGGTTCTCCCATAAAGAGGGAGTGGACTATGAGGAGACTTTGGCTCCAGTCACAAGGTATAGTTCCATTAAAGTAGTCATGTCTTTAGTCTTCATTATGGGATGGCGGATATATCAAATGGATGTGAAGACAACATTTCTCAATGGGATAATTGAGAAGAAGTGTACATAGAGAAACCTCAAGGCTTTGAGGTCAACGGGAAGGAGTGCCATGTTTGTAGGCTAAAAAATCCTTGTATGGACTCAAGCTAGAACAACATGGATGGTATTCAAATATCGATGGATACTTGTAGAGTACAGTTTTCACCAAAAGTGAAGTAGATCCAAATTGATATTTCATATTTGTTGAGGTTTATCTACTCATTTTGGTCATATATGTAGATGACCTGTTTCTTACAGGTTCAGAGAAGCTCATCGCAGGGTGCAAGGTAGATGGCAACTGAGTCTGAGATAGACATTGGCATGATGCATTACTTCTTGGGGTTGAAGGTTTGGTAGATACTAGGGGAGATTTTTCTTGGGCAGAGTATGTATGCAATTGAGATCATCAAGATATTTTGAACGAAGGACTGCAAACACATATTCGCGACTATGATCACAAATATAAAGAAGGGCACTACTTTAGACTCAAGTATGGTGGATCCCCCATGGTACAAGAAGTTGATAGGTGCCTTGATGTATCTGGTCAACAATAGGCCAAGTATATGTTTTGCAGTAGACACCTTGAGCCAATTCATGGTGGATCCTAGGCAAAAGCATTGGGTAGCAACAAAACATGTGCTCAGACACTTTAGGGGAACAATGGAGTATGGGCTAATGTAACATCCCCGACCCTCCGACCGGCGAAGAGGACGCTACGATACACCAAACATCCGAGCAAGTAGCCCCATGAACATGCACATACATGTAATGCTAAAATAAAAAGCCTGAGCATGCTACATACTAAGATGCATAATCGTTCATATACATAGCGGAAGCAAACAACATTCATACATATACAATTCAGCATTTAACATGTACATCGTCATAATCCTTTAATAGTAACATAACTGTGGAAGTAAAATAGTCAAGGAATACTTATCTTATAGAACTGTCCCACAACCAGCTACGTTGCTGCAATGTTCCACCCAACCATAGGCCCCCGTGCTCTTTAACCTTTCAACAACACTGCCTCCCCTGAGCCGGGCATGATTCCCCAAGGAATAAGGAAGTAGTAGGCTTAACATAGCCAAGGATAACAACACAACAAGGATACACAGTTCAGCCAAGCCAACACAGTTGGGTTTATCAGGCGAACAACGAATCAGCCAAGCCAACCAAGTTGGGTTTATCAGGCCATCTAGAAGCTGGGAAAGGCTAAATGCTAAGCTAGTGAGCTCCTTAAAGAGATAAGGACACCTACACCAGAACCAGCCTGACTTCTAGGGCACCCACACACACCCAACGCAAGGAAATCAATCCTTTCTCTCCAATGCAGTCCCTCAGACCATGATCTCCCTTCCAGTGCTATTCAGGGGTTGTGGAGAAGAAAGCCAACCCACTAGCTCTGTTTGTGTGGTTCCCAACCCATCAGGTTTATCAAGCACAACAAGCCTTCATTCACCACTCCAATGCAGTCTGAGGACAAAACCACTGCGTGCATGCAGCAACCAGCTATTAAAGCTTTAATAGGGGATATACAACTCCCTGGATCGTTCTTGGCCCTATCGTGGCCAAAATGATCCCACAACAACCTACAACAGCCCAAATCACAAGGGAAAACCACAACCAACCAGAATGTGGATGAAACCACAGCCCACACAACGTCGGTACTCCCAGCAACCCAATTGATCAGAGGAGAACAACAACCACTGTCCAGCGATGAAGTAACCGAACATCACACAGTCTGACAATGGGAAAGGGAAAACGATCTCTTGCGTGAGAGTGAACATCTCACAGACTAGCCATCAAAGAGAAAAAGGGAGAACGAACCCCCAAACAAGAAATCACCCTCCTTCTTAACTCAGCTCTGCGTGAGGAAAACCATCTGAATCCCCTGCGCGTGAGAAGGTGAACAGAACAAAACATCTCAGCGTGAGAGTGAACCCAACGGCCGAGAGAGTGGCGTAGTCGTGGTTCTCTTACCCACGTGAAGGTGGAGAAATGACTGGTGGAGTGAGCATGTGGCAAAGACTGACAGTCCTGCCACCCACCACTTCCCAGCAATAACTGCCTCAACTAAACAGGGGTTTAAGGTGTGACACATAGATTTTCCCCATGCGGTCCAGGTTTAGCAATCGCCCCTTAACCTTAGGAAATCATGCCCTTTTCAATATGGTTGCAGTGAACATAGCTGGTTGGGTTCCATTAATTAAAATGTACATTTACATGATCCCACAATTTAGTACATGCCGTATGTCCCGATATACCATTGATGACATTTCCAATCCGAAACATAACATAACCAAATCGATGGTGGTGACTTTGCCTTTAGCTCCTCACCATGATTATTTACAATATATGTATCATGTATATTTAATGCATCGGGGTCAAAACTGGGGTGTTACATTCCCCTCCCCCTTCAATAGCACTGTCCTCAGTGCTTTACAAAATTGAACAAAATGCTACACTAGTACCGCCTCAGTGTTCCGCAGAATTGAACAAAAATGGATGTGCCAATCGCATGGCATCTTCCAGCTCCCATGTAGCCTCTTCAGGTCCGTAGTGTTCCCACTGCACCTTTACCTAACCTATGGCTCGGTTCCAGAGCATTGTGACCTTCCTGTCGAGGATGCACATTGGCTCGATTTGGAACTCTCCCTCGGGTTCCACCTGAATCACATCCCAATTTATCACATGGTTAGGATCATGTACATATTTCTTAAGCAAAGAAACATGAAAAACATTATGAGCTCTAGTACTAGCAGGCAATGCAAGTCTATATGCAACAAGCCCTATTCTTTCAAGCACTTCAAACGACCCACAATATCTTGGCGACAACTTGGCACAACTTCCGAGCTTCAAGGAACTTTTCTTTGCCCACACTCTGAGATAAACATGATCCCCAACACTGAACTCTCTGTTCATCCTATGCTTATCTGCATAGCTTTTCTATCTGTCCTGTGCTGCTTTTAGATTCTGTCTGATCTTTACAACCTCTTCATCCATTTCTTTAAGCAATTCTGGTCCAAGCACAACCCTGTTCACTGTATTATCCCAAGTCACTGGTGTTCTACACCTCCTTCCATACAAAGCTTCATACGGACTCATCCCTAAGGATGCATGTTGTCCATTGTTATAAGCAAACTCTACCAAGTGTAAGTAATCTTCCCACTTGGTTGGTTTGTCCATGACATACATGCGAAGCATGTCTTCAAGCACCTAATTAACTCTCTCTGTCTGCCCATCTGTCTAAGGATGGTATGCAGTGCTGAAGTTTAGCTTGGTACCCAAATCTGCAAACAACCCCTTCCAAAAATTGGAAGTGAACTTGACATCTCTGTCAGAAACTATTGCCTTCGGCAATCCATGCAATTTGAAAATCTCCTTCATGAAGATCTTCGCAATGTCATCAGTCTTATGCATAGACATCACTGGTATAAAATGTGTTGCCTTTGTCAACTTGTCTACCACAACCATGATGGAATCATGCTGTCTCCAAGTCATCGGCAATCCTGTAATAAAATACATGGAAAGATCGACCTGTGGAAGGAGGCTCTCATCGAAAAATTTGTGGGAGTGTGTCCAAAGGAGAGGGATCTAGTCCGTTGGATCAAGAGTGTGTGGGACCCTAAGGGCCACTATGATCTCCATTTAGGGTATATGGGTTTTTTTCCCAATCATCTTCTTCAACCAGGAGGATAGGGATAGGGTTCTAGAGAATGGACCATATTTCTTCTTTTCATTAGGGTTATATCTTCGACCCTGGAAAGAGTGGTTCAAACCAGAAACTTAGGACATGACGGTTTCCCCAGTATGGATTCGTTTGTTTTCCCTGCCATGCGAATACTGGGATCTAGAGATCCTGTAAGACATTGGTAACTCACTAAAGGAATTTGTGAAAGTTGCGGAGCAGACTAAACAACAGAGATATACGACCTTTGCATGCATCTATGTATACATGGATCTATCGAAGGATTTGTCGGAGGCAGTTAGCCTAAATTGGGATAACGAAGAATGGATCCAAACTATTGACTATGAACAACTTCCGTTCAGATGCAGACAATGCCATGAATATGGCCACTTTGGGAGGAATTACCCAAACCTGACCCAGTCTCAAACCACCTCGAACCAGCGTGAGGAGGGCGAGATTGATGGTGAAGGGTTTACATAGGTCAAAAGCAGGTGGAGAAGCAGGGCAGGCGGACCCTCAAAACCAAGGAAGGAAATTATGGAGAACCAACCTAGGACCAATAACTCCTTTCAGATCCTCGAGGAGGACGAGGTTGATGGGGAGGGGAGAAAAGAGGGGGACTCAACAAAGCAATAGGTAGAAAAGGGGAAAGAAACAAGTAGTGAGGAGGAGTAGCAGGCCCCGATGGAGGTGATGGAAGAAGATGAAGTGGAAGAAATGGAGCTGGGGTAATTAGATCTAGATGGTATTGAGGAGGAATGTGGAAAGGAGGGTTAGGGGTATGTCTCTCGAAGGAAATTGGAGATACTGCAGGAAGCCATAATTAGGACCAGAGCTCAACAACATATGGGAATTTCGTCAGATCCCAATAAGGGAAGTAAAAGGAAGCCCCCAGAGGAGGAGTTGAGGAGGGGAAGGAAAATGAACAAGTAGTGAATTACAGAGGTAGGTGTCAAACTCATAGAATCAGGTAAGTATCCAACAATAAGGGCGACCTTCTCGGAAGTAAATAAGGTTAGTCAATGAAGATAATATACTGAAATATTAGGGGGTGTAACCACCCCAAGAAAGTAAATACACTAGCGAGAAAGATTAAGCAAGAGAGATCGGATGCCCTTTTTCTTCAAGAAACAAAATGCAGTTCATAGGTGATGGAGAAACTTGGGTAGAAGATATAGAAGGTTAGCAGAGTGATGGAGACAGATGCCGCCAGCATGGCTAGTGGAATAGTGGTGTTGTGACAGCCTAGAGTCATTGACCTCATGGAGCGGAGGGCCAATCAATTCTCCCTGATGGCCAATTTTGACTTCCTGGAGACAGGAGCTAAGGGTACTTTGGTGAATGTTTATGGCCCCAATGGTTTCCGTCAGAAGCAGGATTTTCTAGATTTTCTGAGTTGGAATCAAGGCCAAGTAGGCAAGGGAAATTGGTTCATCAGAGGGGATTTTAATCTAATAGCCTCCCTCGAGGAGAAGAAGGGGGGAAGGCGAACTCTGGATAAATATAAGGAGGCTTTTAGAGATTTCCTATCCCAGAGTGCCTTCATAGACCTCAAAATTGGAAATGGTTGGTTCACCTGGAACAACAAACGTGGAGGGGAGTATCTTGTCACCTTTAGGATTGACATATTTATGGTCTCAGAGAATGTGATGAGGGGAATGGGAGAGATATCAGCTAGTGTCCTTTCGACTGCGGGGTTAGATCACTGGCCCATCTGTCTCAACTGGGATTTGTCAGATGTGGTCCTGAGAAAACCTTTTAGGTTTGAATAATTCTAGTTGGATCACAAGGAGTTTAAGGATCTAGTGGCTCAGTGGTGGCGGGAGCTGGTCCCCCCTGCGGGTACAATGATGTACCGTTTCCATTATAAGATTAAGGCTCTTAAGGCCAAAATTTGCACATGGAACACAGAAGATTTTGGCAATATTTTTTATGATAAGAGAAGGTTGATAAGTGATATTGAGCTTATCAACTAGAAAGGAATGGAAGATGGGGATGAGGACATGAAAGCTAGGGAGAAGGACTTGCTTTGTTAGCTGGAGGCAAGGGAAAGGCAAGAGGGAATCTTCTGGAAACAAAAATCTAGGAACGAATGGTTACAGGAGGTAGAAAGGAACACCGAATTTTTTCATAACTCAGTCATCCACAATAGATACAACTCGAAAATCCATAAGCTCAAAAAAGTGGATGGTCTCCAGGTGGATACTAGAAGGGTGATTGAGGAGGAATTGACCCATCATTTTGAGGACATTCTCAGTGAAGATAAGGGTGATAGGGTCAGGACATAGCTGAAATTACTAGGCTTATCCCTAAAATAGTTACCAGGGAGAACAACGAGATGCTGCTTAAACCAATATCTATGCAAGAGTTGGAGGAAGTTGTAAACTAGATGGCTTTGGGGAAGGCCCTTAGCACAGATGGATTTACCACGAACTTCTTTCACTACTTTTGGGACTTGATCAAGGAAAAAGTCTTAAAGATAGTTGAAGAATCGAGGAGTAAGCGAGGGGTGCTCAAAGCCTTTAATGCAATCTTCCTTACCTTGATCCTGAAAGAGGATGGAGCAGATAGCCAAGGAAAGTTTAGACCTATATCCCTGTGCAATGTGATCTACAAAATAATTTCAAAGGTGATTGCAAATAGATTAAAACCCCTCCTTCCCAATTTGGTAAGCCCAGAACAATAAGGTTTTGTGGAGGGGAGGCAGATCCTAGATGGGGTCTTTTTGGTTCACGAAGTGATTCACTCCTTGAAAAGCACAAGGAGACCAATTATGCTGATAAAACTGGAAATTGTGAAAGCCTATGCTAGACTAAGCTAGTAGTATATGGAAAAGATGTTGGAAGCCTTTGGTTTCAGATAAGAGTGGGTGGAGTGGGTCATGAGTCTGGTAACGACTCCCTTCTTCTCTATTATTCTTAATGGATCCCCGACTAATTTGATCCATCCTTCTTGCGGTATCATACATGGAGATCCTATGTCACTGTTTCTCTTCATTTTAATGGCAGAGGGGTTGAGTAGGCTTATCCAATCCCAATCGGGAAGTGGTGAGATCTATGGGCTTAAAATCCATGAGGGAACGGATTCTCAGACGCACCAGCAGTTCGTGGATGACACAATGCTCATGGGGCACCCTTCAATCCAAGAAGCTCGGGCTTTCAAAAGGAGTCTCAACCTCTTTTCCAAGGCCTCAGGTTTGGTAGTTAATGCAAAATAATCTTAGGTTTTCTTTTTTAACACAGTGCCCATTATTCAAAGGAACATGATTAGTATTCTTGGATTTTCTAAATGAACTCTGCCATCCAAATATTTGGGGATTCCCCTAGGGATGGGCATGTTGAAAAAGGTGTCGTGGTAGGATCTTCTGGACAGGTTAAAACAAAGGGTTTAAAGTTGGGTTCTTCACCCTTTAAACTTGCCCAGTAGGCTGGTCCTTGTCAAAGCAGTGATGCAGGCCATGCCAATTTACCTTTTCTGGGTGTTATTTGCCCCAAAATTAGTCTTAAGGGAGATCATAAGTATTCATAGGAACTTCCTATGGGGAGGTAGAGAAGCCAAGGATAATTTTTCGTTGGTGAGTTGGGAAAATATCGATTGCCATAAGGAGAGAGGTGGTATGGGGTTTCAAGACCCCGAATTCATGAGTGAAATCCTCGGGGCTAAAATTTGGTGGCGATGGTGCAATTACTCCATGGAACCATGGGCTATGTTATGGCACGCCAAATATGCCCATGATAGACCACATAACTAGATGATCTGTTTTAATGAGGAGCAACCAGGATCCCACATATGGCTAAAGTCACTGACTGGCTGGAAGGTGGTGTAGGAGCATTGATTCTGGAAAGCTAGGGATGGGGAGAGTGCCAACTTCTGGGAGGATTCATAGAACCAGTTTCCGAAGTTGGAGATTGAACCTCAGTGGCAGCATATCAAACCTAGAGGGGTGGAGGAGTCTAGGGTTAAAGTGAGCCATTACTGGGAGGGTCTAGGTCCAGATGAGCAGAGACACTGGCGATACCAGGTAAGGGATGGTCGTATCACCGAAGAGGACCTGCAATCATTCCAGGAAGATATTTAGAAGAGATTCATTGGTGTCAAAGCTAGCTTGGATATTTTACGGTGGGGTTATACTTAGAAGGTACATTCAACATCAAGGAAGCCTATGATATCAGACCTGTCAACCATGAGGCTGGGGATGGAACATGGGGGAAGATATGGGAGACCAATCCATGGTCGAAGGTTGGTACATTCATCTGGCTTGTTGTTGGGGGAGGAATCCCAACGAGAGAAAATATCAGACGATGAGGGATCCAGGGTCCCTCCCAATGCGTTTTATTCGTCAAGGAAGAAGAGAGCATGGGTCATTTGTTGGACAATTGCCCTTATATTGCCTCCATTTGGGATAGGGGGGCCTTGGTGTTCCGAAGGAGTGACTGGTACAAAGGGAAACTAGGATACTCTCTGCAAGAGTGGAATCCCAAAGCTTTCAAGAACCGTATTCTTCGAACCATATGGTCTTCCTTCCCCAAGATGGCAATGTAGAGTGTCTGGAAAGAGAGAAACAGTCACATTTTTCGAGATAAGGGACATACAGTTGATGAAGTATGGCAGACCCTGGTGGGAAATATCCTGGAAGCGATCCGAAGTATGTAATGCAAACCCACATCGCAGAGGGATGGGGCCTGGATAAGACTAAGTTGGATGGGCTTCACATAAAGGATATGGTGTGCAAACCCTCAAGCCTGAATTTCTGGTCCTCCCCCATTGCAGGTGTTTAAGCTAAATTTTGATGGGGCTTCCAAAGGTAACCTGGTCCTTGCAGGATATGGAGGGGTCTACAGGGATGCAACAGGGAAAATTTTGAAGCTTTTTTATGGGTCCATTGGAGACAATACCAACAAGTCGGTAAAGTTGGAGGGCTTGATTCAAGGAAGGTTGGGTGCCTGTGATTATAGAAGGCAATTCAAATATCTTGATCCAAATGGCCAAGAGACCTTCTAATGGAAGAGCGAATGAGAGAACCTCATCTAGCTGGTGTTTGTCTAGCAGACTAAACACCCTCCGTGACCTCGTTGTCGTGCATTCGGCTGTGGCATTTAGCCACATCAGAAGAGATGCCAACAAAGTGGTCGACCTGCTGGCCAACATCGGTGTGGAGGGTCGTAGGGCTCGAAGGATTGGTATGCTAGACAATTTCAGGGCTAAGGGATGGGCCACCCAATGTAGACAAATGGCTTCCCATGACTATGACGCTACCCAACAAGTGGAGGCCTCGTCTCATGTCAATCATGACAGTGACAGGGGGTTGCTGACGATCCCTGCGGTTCAGGAGACAGTGACATGGGCCTAGCTCTTCATCATTTCATCTGGGTACGGATACATGCTCGAAGGGAAGGAAAAGTAAGAAACACAGCAAAGGATCGATTTGGTCTTTAAGACAAAGAGAATGCTAATTTACATACTTGGATCGATATGGCCTTATATCCAGAAGTGGCTCTGTCATCCCTCATCCGCTATCTAAGGGGAATCCATTTATTTTGGTCTCTGTGCAGAATTTCATGGCCGTTAAGGCTCGAGACTTTGGCTCTTGTTCTAAAGCATAGGTGCTCAGTGAGGGGTCCCTCTGCTGGTTTCTTGTCATGGCTCCCAAGCATTTTAAGAGGGGAAACTTGGGTATAGGAGAGGCCTCAGTTGTCTATCGTGAAAAGGGTAAGGGGGTTGACGAGCGGAAGGGTGAGAAGGGTTGTGGTATGAGGGCTCGGGTTCACGCGTAGGAGGCCGCCGAATTATTTAAGGATTTTGTTCCATCGGCAGCTCATAATGCAATTGAAACGGTTGAAAAACACATGTGGGAGGAAGTTAAGGCCATGCCCATCGAGGAGGTGCACAGGGAGGTTGAGGCTTCGGTGGTGGACCTGGAAATATGGCCGAGAGGGTTGTAGCTTAAGATAGGATGCTCATTCTTTATTGGGTTAACAAGAACCTGGTCACACACTCCTCCCTTAGCAATGATGCCAAGCGGGAGGGGGATGAAGAACCTGTTAGAGTGTGCAAGGAGCACAACGCGAACTGTCGTCTTATGCACAAGAAGATAGATGTCATGGCCTCACGAATGGGGATTCAATTCTTCCACCTAGGGATGGTGCAAGCAGAGGAAGGTGGCTCAAGCAGGAGGGTGAACTAGAAAGGATCTACGCTTTGTGACAGTGAAAATATGGAGCTCTCCGGGAAAGCAAAGCAGGCCAAGCGAACCTCTCATCCTGAAGTCGATTGATCCAGTCTGGGAGCTCCAAACCAGAACCGGGTTTGAGGCCTCTATTTTGTGCTCTGTTATTATCTTTCAGTCCTTTGTTTATATTTCTAGTAGTGCTATGTTTCAATTCAGGATATGCGATTTATGTATGTATCAGGTATGGGACTATGCTAAGATCAATATGGCTTTTTTCTTTGGGGAATGGGGGCACTTTTTTTGGAAGACTGTAAAGCTTGTTAGAGATGGGGATGACGAGTCTGGACTCTTTGATTGGCATGTAATTATGTGATATTGCAGTAATATAATCCTTTTATTTACAAGAAAAAGGTATATTTTCTTAGTCAAGTGCATATTTTTCTTTCTTTGAGTGTACCATACAGTTGCATGTTATTGGTTGGTGTGGAGGTTTCCTTGTAAGTTTTTATCTTTAATGAAAAGCTCGTTTGAAGGAGTAAATTGTGTGTGCAAAGTGTTTATGATTTCACTGTTTATTTTCTTTCCATATGTGTGATTGTTGCATGTTAATAAATATTTATTTATGTGGTTAAATAGTTTAGATTTGATTTATTTGAAAGAGAAACATAGGACAACAATCACCTAGGGCTTGAAAATTTACACTACTGACTAAACAAGAATTGAATCAGGCCATCATAAAGGACACCTATAGGTTGTACATCAAGGTATCATTGACCACACCCTTAGAGAACCTAGGATCAAAGGCACCTTACTATTTGGATCTACAAGATGGCATCATCGTTCACACTTCATACACATTGAGAGACTAGATCATTCACTCAAGATCCCTCTAGGTCAATTTTGGGAAGGTTCCCAAAAACTCCAAATAAAGGCCAACCACCATATCCCACACCTAGAGAAGACTCGCTATACGTGTCACCTAAAGGAGACCAAGACAAAGAGCAACTCATTTTCAAAGATCCTTTTATTATTAGATCAAATCTCATTACTACTATCTATATTGGGACTCAAGGAGCTCTCTCTCCACTTCCTTCTAATATCACAACCAAAGATGCTTTGCTTTATTCATGAGAGAAATATTTAGTCACAAATCTCAGTTTCTACCCCCTTGTCCCGAGATCACTAGGACGATCACCTTATACTTCCAAGTTACCCCATCTAATAAAATCAACAATCGACCCATCGAGCATCAATATTCCTCACTCCAAACCATCGATCAGTGAGGCCTCAAACCATATAATGTATCTAGGGAGGATAAATAATGTAATATTAAGTACCCAAGGAAATAATTAATGTAATGTATCCACAATCATGAATAAATCCCAATTGGTAGTTGGTGGGTAATAAATAGCCCCATTAAGCAATTAGAGGAAATAATACAATAACGAGGGGCAGTTGGTAATGACACTAAGGAATATTTGTGACAAAGTGTATATACACATGAATATCATTGTATTGGATATGTTGAGCATTAGAGGGTAACAATCATGTCTTGTGGAGTGATTCCCTCCATACTGAGTAAATGATGGTGTTACCCTACCTTAAGGGTTTCCTTTACGTCCTTGTGTTTAGTTTTGAGTGGATGTGTTTGATTACTCCAAAGTTTAGGGTTTTTATCTTTTATCTACCAAAGTTTAATATATGTGGTATCATATCTCTTCCTTGGGAAAAAGTGGGAGGATTTTTTTAAAGATTTTCAAAGTGAAAAAATGGGGCTGTAACATTCATGTCCATTTGGGAAAAAGCGAGACTTTTTTGTTATTAAAAATTTTCAAAGTGGAAAATAGGTTAGCGACACTTAGGTTCATTTTTGAAGCCTTTCATATAAGATCCAAAGAAAAAATGCAGCTCTAAGTTCCTATTGAAAAATGCTCAATTTAAATAACAATAATTAAAAAAAATCATTCAAATTGAAGTTGGGAAAGTGAAGATATCATTGATTTAAAATAGTTGTTTTAGGGTTTTCCCCATTAACTTTATTTCAAGTATTGCAAAGGGAATAACTTTTGATAGGTTTCCCAAATTGAAGCTAGAGAATATCTAGGTGAAAGAGTACTTTGACATATTCAATTTGAGATATTACATGATACACTTCTCAGTAATATTGAAAAAAGTTACAACCATTTCAATTTGTTTCCTAAAAAACCCTAGCTACACAAAGAAGCTCCATTGAAAAGTAAGTTATTTCTTCAAAACCCTTGTTTTAGTTGTGGGTTATTTTATCTAAGAAACGTCTTTTACTAGAAACTTTGATGGTCCTAGTAGCAAACAATTTATACATAAGACGAACATGGAAAAAGAATTTGAGAGTTTGGCTACATCATAGTTTAAAAAAAGATGCTTACATTTGGTTGAAGTTGCTTAGCTAAAACAAAATGATAGAAATTCCAAATGACGCATATGAACAAGTATTTTTTAAATAGGTGGTCTGATGCCAAGAAGAAGGATGAATAAGGAACCAAGGGTTTGTTTTCAGGTAAAAACTTCCTATTACAAGTTCATGGATTTATTCAACAATACAAGGTCATTATTTATATTAACCCTAGCCACAAGCATATTTTCATCGATGATGGCTTGATTAAAAGATTATAGGTCCCAATAGAGCACATTCAAAGCACATAATTTGAGGGTGAGAATATTCAATTTTTTAAGATTTGAAGATAGTTACTAAAAATTACCTCAACAAAATCCAGAAACTAGCCCTAAAAGATATTTGAAATTGAGCCTAGTGAAGAAAAAAAAAGAGATATGAAAATATATACTGACATAAAAGATCATCTTGCCTAGGCTTTATAGTGGAACGATCAAACCAAGCAAACATTTGTCTTCGGTTGTGTTTGTTGGAATCGATCACGTGGACAACATCTTTTGTCAGAGTTCAAATCCCATATCCTTTTAAGAAAATTTTGGATGAAAGGGTCATAGAATTAAGCCTTCGACAGATTGAAGGTGCATGTTCATATTTAATGGTGTTTTGAAATAATTACATGGAAACAATATTGGGATAACACATTAACAAGTAAGATAAAATATGATTATCCACCAAAATATGATACAATTTTTTTTCGTTAATAATGAATGGCATTAATAAGTTTCCTTTATTTTGTATTAATTATTAACTACGTTAAAACTAAGGATTTATTAAGCATTGCTAGAGTTTAAAAATGAGTAGAGATGTATTTGTGCATACAAAATCATTTTAACATTTAACTATTGCACTTAGTTTAATTGGTAAGATTCTTTCAAGTGTTCATCACTTTTAGTTCTTAGTTTGTGTTATTGGGCAATAGTTTGTGATATGATCATGGCATTATTTTGAGGCAAATGAAGAGTGCCACTCTAATTATCCAAGGATGACTGGTATCACATTATTCTCTTGTGATATTTCACTAGTTATAATGGGAACACAATCACTTTAACATGAAAGGAGAAATATTGTTTTCTCAACCTTATAGCTATCCCAAAAAATTACAATGTTTTTACTCATACATCATAGCCTTTGCACCTTCAATTCATCTTCCATCTGCATTTATTTCAACACAAAGTTCGAACCCTTGGGGACTCGACCTCCAAGAGAGTGAGGTACCCCTATCTAGCATTGTACACTTATGAGGCAATAACCTTATCTTGTCCCACTGGGCATGTGCGAGATTGGTACTTATAGGTGCCTTGTCTTCTTCAATTGGTAAACATCTCCTTGGACCATCGACCCCCTTCAAGTACTCTTTAGATGCAACAAGGCACCTCTTTCCAACTAAACAAGAATCAAATCAAGCCATGAAATAAGACATCTACAAACTATACATCCAAGTTACTTGGATTGCACCCTCAAAGAACCTAGGCTCTATTAGAATTTGAATGCCATATATATCTTCAAGCAGATAGTTCTAATAATGTTTGGAACAAATGGAGCATGAAGATACAAACTAAACAAAACAAACCACACAGGAAATAGACAAGTATTGCTCGGGAATTTACAATATCATTCACAATAATAATATCTGGTGTTACAATAGTTTACATAGGAAAAGAATTCGAATGCATGGGGTAGCAATTCGAATCTCCCAAGTGGATATGACTGTATCTAACTCTAACTCATGGTGCCTAAATCAATATCGGAGTCCAACATCAACTCCTAGATGTCCAACCAACTCAATCAATCAATGACAGCTAGTTAACTTAGTGCAACTAAGTGTGGTAGGTGGGAAAAGGAGCCTACTCCACATGCATCCATGCAAAGCTTGCGCTAGCTAACTGATTGTGAACTAACTGAAAGTAACTGGGGGCTGACTGATACTAACTAGTAGTAACTCCAACTAATTGAATTAGGTTAGTGCCGAGACCTAATAATCCTAACACCCCCCCTGAATCCTAACTTGGACAACTGTGGGCCTTGGTAACAATACCATAGGTCACCCAAATACAATATAAAATATAGTAAGAAAATGATGATTAATACAACCGAGGAAACAGGGGAAAACCTCATGG
The DNA here is from genome assembly GCA_001517045.1 of Pseudotsuga menziesii. Lineage (NCBI taxonomy): Eukaryota > Viridiplantae > Streptophyta > Pinopsida > Pinales > Pinaceae > Pseudotsuga > Pseudotsuga menziesii. The sequence continues at coordinate 70,618 of LPNX010960037.1, forward strand.
GAAACCCCCCCCCCCCCCCCCNTTTGCATCTCTATGCAGTAGCATGGTCCATCAGTGGACCTCTCAATGTACTTATAAACTGATGACTCTGTTTGTCTCTTCTGGATGGTGAAGGTAGGGAATGATCAAGTTTCTGCTTCTGTGGGCCATGTAGCTGATCATTCACCCTGATTAAGTAGCATCGACCTGGAACTTTGCTGCACCATTATGTAGAGAGAGAATACGTGAGAGATAGTGCAGCATGCTCATTATGATATTGGGACCTTGTTCTTCTTTTGTCTTCTAGATCTCCAGCACCACTTCCAGCTGCATTAAGAAGATTTCGAGCCCATCTGGGTTTAGCCTTCTGATTAGGAATAGGTACTGGATTTGGATCTAGAATATCTTGAGATTCTTTCTCAATAACAGGATCATGCTGAATGTGATCTTCTTCATCTGAATTTGAAACCTGTAGCACATCATCATCATAAAAAATAGGAGGAGAAATAGTTATACCTTCCTATGCTACTGAAGGATTATCATGCATCTGATCTTCTTTGAGCTGGACATTTCTTTTAATGAAGCATCTTCTGGTTGCAACCTCCATTAGTTTGTAAGCTTTTGCATCTTCTGCATATCCCAACAGAATGCATTCACTACTTTGGGATTGTAAGGCCTTCCTCTTGTCAAGGGGTATTCTGGCGCAAGCTTTGGAACCAAAAAATCTCAGGTGAGAGACATTGGGATTATACCCATGCAGTGCTTCGAATGGAGTGACCCCAAACACTGACTTGTGGGGCACCCTATTCTGCAAATACAAAGCACAGTTTACTGCTTCAGCCCAAAGAGAAGGAGGTAGATGCTTGGCATGGAGAAGGCATGTTGCCATCTCTTTTAGTGATATGTTCTTCCTCTCAGCCACACTATTATGCTGTGGTGTGTATGGAACTGAGTGTTCCATTCGAATCCCCTATGATTCATAGAAAACCTAGAAGTCTCCTTTGATGTATTCTCCTCCTCCATCAGATCTTATAGACTTGATTTTCATACTGAAATCCTTCTCAACCATAGCCTTAAAAACTTTAAAAGTCTCAAAAACTTCAGATTTTTGTTTCACGAAGTAGACCCAGCAATACCTAGAACAATAATCAATAAAGGTGAGGAAATACCTGCAGCCATCAATGCAGTTTGTGGGCATAGGTACAACTACATCACTATGTATCAAATCAAGTGTATAGGCAGCTCTATGTGCCTTCCCAACATCATTCTTCTTTTCTGGATGCTTACCTACCAAGCAACCAACACATACTCCATCAAAAGTTTGGATGGAGGGAAAACCTTCAACCATTTTATCATTGTGGAGCTGCTTCAGATATTTGAAATTGAGATGGCCAAATCTCTCATGCCAAATCTTGCTGTTGTTGTTAGCATGAGACAATAAAGCTGGAGGAGGAGAAACATGTAAGAAATGTGAGAACTCATAAGCTTTGGTAGAGTGATTTCCAATACCTTTCGCTACAAGCTATCCAGTGACTTTTTTTGTAATCTCAACTGAGTCTGAATCGAATGTAATTCTCTTGGGAGAGACTGTATGCATCATCTAATAAACAAACAACTAGCAAGGGAGGGAACATATAAGACATTCTTGAACTCACCATGTTCCGCTCTGACTGAGCCCCTTCCTTCTGCTGCAATCTAGGAATCATCTCCCATGTGAATGTTAGGCCCCTTTGATAGTGAGAGGGTAGAGAAGGATTATTTGGAAGCAACCATGTGGTTGGAAGCTCTAGAATCTATTATGTATGCCAAGGATGGAGAGATGGTTGCTTTCAAAGCATGACACCTTTCAATATCTTCTGTCTGTGGTTCTTCATCAGGATTATTTTCGCTTGGGGAAGCAATGTTATGCTACTTGAGAAGAGTTGTCATTTCATCAAGTTCCTTCCTCATATAATGATCTTCAAGATGGTATCCCTTTTCACAATAAGGACATAACTTCTTTTCAAACTTCTTCTTCTTAGAGCCGGAGGCCCCTTCAGAAGTTTGCTAATTTTGTTTAGGCTTTGAATCAACTACTTTTGGCTCCTTCTTCTTTGATTTCCCCTTTGCTTGCACTTTAAAAGAGTTAGAAACTAGGAGAGATTGATCTTTGGAGGTCTTGATGACTCCCATTCACATCAACTTGTCTTTCTCCTTGATTAAGGACTTAGATTAATAATATAATGAAGGACCCTTCCAATCAGGAAATATTTCCCGCTTGGAATGAAATATGGAAACAAACATAGAATACTCAGGGCCTAGTTTGCTAAGTATGGAAAGGACATTCTGCTCATCCTTCCTCTCTATTCTGCACTGTCTGCACTGGAGTACTAGAGACTTGAATTTAGTAAAGAATTGCTCAATAGTCTCGAAACTGCTGGGATGTAAAGATACCAACTCATTCTCCAGAATGTGTCCCTGAAGCTCATCTTCTTTGTTAAACAAGCTATCGATATTCTCCTAGGATTCTCTGGGATTCCTCAAGCCTTCTAGCTGGAAGAGGATATCTCTGGAAATATAAGTACATAATTAGCCGAATGCTTCATCACAACGGTTCGGGAACTTGTTCCGTTCGACTAGCTGATGAGGCTCAGGGTCCCATCCATTTATGATCTTGTGGTAGCCATGCTTGCACAAGGCCAGCTGCATATCAATCCTCCAATCAAGATAATTGGAAGTTGTGAGATTCCGTAGTTCAGGAGTTTGAGAAATCATAATTGCTCTGGCTGAAAGACTGCAAAAACTTCACACAAGCTACATAGCACCTGTCAATTTCACTGAAATAACACACTAAAACATATGAACTGTTAGATTCATGCTTTTCCTCTCGTCATGAACATTTTTTCAGGGTCCATCATGCCCTCTCCGCTACTTTGAATAAATCCAGAGCTAGCAAATTTTCATAGAGGACTTATGTGGAAACCCTACTGCTTTTGATGTTCAATGGAGAGAAACAAGCATGAAACCCCCTGAGAAGGCTCTGCTACCATATTAGAATTTGAATTCCATTTAGATCTTCAAGCAAATAGTTCTAATAATGTTTGCAGCAAATGGAGAATGAAGGTACAAACTGAACAAAACAAACCACACAGGAAACAGACAAGTATTGCTCAGGAATTTACAATATCATTCACAATAATAATATCCAGTGTTACAATAGTTTACATATGAAAAGAAATCGAATGCATGGGGTTACAATTTGAATCTTCCAAGTGGATATGGCTGTATCTAACTGAATCTCTAACTCATGGTGCCTCAATCAATATCGGAGTCCAACATCAACTCCCAAATGTCCAACCAACTCAATCAATCAGTGATAGCTAGTTAACTTGGAGCAACTGAGTGTGGTAGGTGGGAAAAGGTGCCTACTCCACATGCAGCCATGCATTATCCATGCAAATCTTGCGCTAGATAACTGGTTGTGAACTAATTGAAAGTAACTGGGAGCTAACTGAGACTAACTAGTACTAACTCCAACTAACTGAAGTAGGTTGGTGCCGGGACTCCTAGTGGATCCTAAAATGTCGGGATTGGTCTAGGAGGTGCCCAAACTGATGCATGCACATGCATTAAGTGGCAGTTAACCTCTACCAGTGTTCCCCACACTCCAGTGACTGGTACATGTGGCCCCATTAGGCCAAGTGGACCCAATTGTATTAGTGGACCCAATTAATTAATTAAGGTTCCTAAGTTAGGAAAAATTAATATAATAGACATTTGACTAAGGGAGTATTAATAATCCTTACAAGCTCAAAGGAACCTTTCTATTTGGAGTTTCAAGATAGCATCATCATTCATCCCCCACCCCCCTAATAAATGCTCAGAGTAGAGGTATTCACTGAGGATTCCCCTAGGTCAATTTCAGGTGGGATCCCACACACTCCAAATAGAGACCAACCACCACATTGTAAAGCCTACTCAATTAATTCAAATAATCCATGTAAATCCTATTCAAGTAAACTCAATATAATCCATCCTTCATCTAGAAAATCAACATTCATTCAATTATTCTTAATTTTACCAATTGAATCATCTAACTAAACATGGTTGAGGCATATCTATAATGAAGCCAAATCTGAATGATACTTACTACAATTAGGATTATAACTCAACAAGAAGCTCCAGGACCAAGAACAATAATTGGAAACAATGTGTGGCGAACAACTCACCACCAAACCTACTCCTCAGTCAAAGTTTGAGAGTCCCCAATCCCTCAATTAGTAAAAATATACTAGACAATACTTCCTTAAAATAAACTTGGCTAGATCAAAATTCTCCCTTTCCTCCATACCTCCTCACACCACTAAGAAATCCTCAGACCATGATCAACCACCCCCTAGTTGAAAGAATAAGAGGAACCAAAGGAAGAAAAGGAAGAAAAGACACCTAAGTCCCCCTTTTCCCCTCCTTAATTTCCCCCCTTTTCTTATTGAAAAAATAAAGTATAACAACGTTTTCATGGGTGGGGGAAAATATCACAATCCCCCTCTTTACCATCCATGCAAGCTCTCATTAATATGTGTGTATTTTATTTATAGTTGTTTGAAACAAAGTTACCAGAACCAAATCGATGGTCGAACCGACCAACCCTGGAAACCGAAACTAGAATGGAACCAGGGAAAAAACTGGATCACAAAAACGATCCACCAAAAATACGTAAGATATTCAAATTTTGAAAATATTATGTGATATGATTAGATTGTGTAGTATTGACTCTTTAGTACTTTACAATCTAGTCCAAACCATTATACAAAAATTTGCAAACCATTATACATAAACCATGTGAGTCCAAACCATTATACACAAATTTGCAAAATTTCTCATATATATAACAAGTAAGAGTGTATATAAACAAAATAACACTAAGTGCACTCCATATATGAACCAAAATATATCAACAAAAAGGCTCTAAATGGCCTATAGATTCCAAAAATAACTCTACACTAGATTTCAAAGTACTAAAGAGCCAAGACTACATAGTCTAATCATATAACATAATCATTTGAATCCTCATGCTCAAACTCAGGCTCAAAGGCCTATGTGAGAGAAATAGAGGCCCAGTGTGAGAGAAATAGAGGGGGTGAGGTTTTTTTATAGTTTTTTTGGGGGTTTAGGTTTATATAGAACCTTTCCCCTTCAACCAACTATTTTATTAAAAATAAATAAAAATAAAAAACGCCCTAAAACCGTCTCTCTATGATTCTGGAACAGAGAAACTCCGCGTCTTACTAGAATACCCAGTGCATATAAGATAAATAATCCATGTATGGATATAAAAATATATTTGATAAGATAAGTGATGATATTACATTTACAATGGTGGGTCTTATATAAGCCCATTGTGCCCTTACTAAGAGGCATGTCTCTTGATTTAATTAATT
>LPNX010960037.1:76571-92234 GCA_001517045.1 Pseudotsuga menziesii
GAACCATCATCTCTAGATCATGTCTTTTAGTATTTGTGACACTTGATGAAATGAGATGCTATGAGTTACTAATTCCAAAGAAGAAATGACACATCATCGTTGATGTGGTCCATCCGAGATCTATCTTCATCGGAGCTATTTGATGGTTTTGTGGGGTGGTTCTTCTGGTTTGTTGCTTAGTATGTTGATTTGATGTTCTTGCTTGTCTGACAACATAAATTTTCAATGTATGTTCATTTTGACCCTATCGTTGGTCAAAATGATGTTTATAATTGGGGTGTCGATAAGGAGTTTTTGTTGTTTGCTTTTCTGCTGGATTGAATTTCGTTTGAACTGTGACGAAGACTGAATTTGTGTTTATTTCTTCTTCATCAAATTGAATTTGTTTTCCAGAAACTCTGGATGCTTCCTTCTGGATTTTTGCTACTTTGTTCTCTATTAGATTGTTATTACTCTTAATCTTCTCGTACTTATCGTCTTAATACTTTTTTTCCTCTTTTAACTTCTCGATTTGTTCCTCTAGTTCTTGATTAACCTTATTTAGGGAGGGATTTTCTTCGTTGTTTTCCAGTGATTTTGCTGGAGAGCTTGGATGTTCTCTTGTAACTTTTGACTGCATTGAACTTTATCCTTTTCCTTCTTGATTTGAAGCAACAATTTCTGATTATGATATCTTATGCGAGAGATCTCTTCATCTCGTTCTTGTATGTCCTTATCAAATTTATTTCTCACAATTTCAAATTCCTCAGCTTGTTTGGTGGACTGCCAAATACGATCTTTCAATTTGGTATTTATTAAATCATTGAAATACTTCTCCTTGTCATTTTCATATTGTAATTTTTTATTGCTTTCCTTGTAGTATCCTAATTCGCTTTCTAGTTCTTGAGATTGCAACTGCGAGTTACCTTGATTGTCTTTCATAATAAAATATTTACCACATATTGGGAAGGAGCGATTTCCATTCTTAAAAATTGTTGGATATTGGAATTCCATTTCGCAATAGGGAAACTGAGTCCAAAATTTGGATCTATATATGGAATCCATAATTTCTTCAATATATATACGATGCTTTAATATCTTCTTCAATATCTTCCAAGACTTGATTTCTGGTTTTTTTTAAAACTAATATCTTCTTTGACTTGGTCTTTATTTATTTATTTACTAATATATTCTTTGTCTTGGTCTTTTTTGGGGGAATTTTTTTAAAAATTAATAATAGTTATTATTACTATCTTTAAATAATAATGAGTTTTTTTTCTTTAATTAATAAAAAAATATTAATAAGGAAATATTATTAGAATAATAATATATATAATACTTTATTATTATTATTTGGTTTTATGTGTATAGGGATGACGTGGAGCTGGTGGTGGAAGGTGATGGCATGAGGGCGCTGGTGGAAGGTGATAATACGGAGGAGGAGCATGGGAGAGGGAAGAGGAACGCGAGAGGAGGGTAGGATTGGATGGGAGGTGGGTGGTGGCTGCAGGAAGCTATGGAGGAAGCAGTTGGTGGACGCAGCATGAGCAGAGAAGAGAGGGAAAAGCGGCGTAGGAAGAGGGAAGGAGGCGTGGGGAGTCACACAAGTCCCCAGAGTAGGGGGGTTAGAGCTAGATCAAGGGCGGAGGGGAAGCATATGTGAGGGAAGCGAATGGCGCGAAGCGAAAGGGGACGTCGACGAAGGAGTGGAGGGATGGAGAGGGTGCATGAAGGTGTGGACAGGGAAAGGTGGGAGACGCTGGAAGCTGGAAGGAAGGGTGGAGAGCAGATTGGAGCAGCGCGGGGATGACTTCAAGTAGGAAATTGAGGGAGCAGTAGGCAGTTGAAGGGAGGAGAAGTGGAGTGGTTGGAGGTGATGACTGAAATGGGGGTGCTGGTGCGTAAATGAGAGGGAGGGACATGAGTGGAAGGGGCAGTGGTGGAGGGACATTAAAAGAGTATGGTGTAGTGGAGGGAAGAGTGCAACGATTGGTTGAAGCATAAGTGAGAAAGATGAGAGAGGGATGGGTGTGGCCAAAATCCTGTTTTAGACAAGGTCTAATTTTTTTTTGCCAAAGGTAGATCAGAGTTGGCTCTGATACCACTGGAACAGAGAAACTTTGTGTCTTACTGGAATACCCAATGCAGATAAGATAAATAAACCATATATGGATATAAAAACATATTTGATATGATAAGTGATGATATTACATTTACAATGGTGGGTCTTATATAAGCCCATTGTGCCCTTACTAAGAGGCATGTCTCTTGATTCCATATGGAACCGATCATTTCCAGTTTGAGAGGCCAATTTGGACCGGTATGAGGTTAGAACCGGTCGATTTTACCAATTCTGGAATAGTTATGGTAACCTTGACTTGAACCTCAACCTCCTTTGTATTTTTCCAAACTCCAAAGATTCAAGGACATAACTTATCAGTACATCCAATGTATGATTATTTACCATCTAGTTACATAAGGCATTATAATTGTGATAGTGTAGGTATGAGAATTACCCATGACGGCAACACAAGTAACTCTCACCCCCACACGATAATACTAGTTAGCTAGCTACATATTGTATAATGGTTGTCCATAGTGTGTGATGTTGTGTATGTCTTGCATGAGAATAAGAAATGGGGGTTATGTAACTCCGGGATGAATTTTCTTGAAGGGGGGGTGTGTGTAACCCCCCCATATAGTAAAATAAATTGTAATTATGGGTTCATAATAATAATATATGAAATAGGTGCATAATAAGCAAATATACATATAATGAAATAAATTGGAATATGGGCCTCATCGAGAATCGCTAGCATCTGGTTACTAGTACACCAACCCTGATATTAGAATTATTGTAACACGTGCATCTCAAAAGGATGGCCTATATGCAACCTTAATGCACCAACCTCAGACATAAAAAGTCCTTCTCTATATACGTCCCTTGGACAAAAATACCTCAAGTCGTGGAATTCCAGTGACTACGTAAAGGGAAAAAGTTGGATAGGTTTATTGATTGAGGGCTTGAGGGCCCTCAATATTTGACTAAGGGTTAGGTTGATTGCTGATTTGTCCCCCACACATTATTTCCAGTTGATCTTTAATATCCTGGCACTGCTTATTGGGTTGCGGTCCCAACCATAGTAAGTATCATTCAGATTTGGCTTTATTACAAGTATGCCTTAACCTTGGTCATTTAGATTATTCAATTGATAAAATTAAGAATGACTGAATGGGTGTTGATTGTCTGGATGAATGATGGATTATTTTGAATTTACTTGAATAAAATTTACATGGATTATTTCAATTAATTGGGAAGGCTTTACATTTGGTGTCGGAGCACTCAACGTCTAAATTTAGATAGAAATTAGGAAGTTCCAAGTAGCAAAGTTTTCAAGGGTGGGAGGAAATATCACGACCCACCTCTTTATCATCCATGCAAGCTCTCATTGATATGTGTGTATGTTATTTATATTTTTTTGAACCTCAACCTCCATTGTATATGTCCAAACTCCAAAGCTTCAAGGTCATAGCTTATCAATACATCCAATATATGATCATTTACCATATAGTTAAATACAAATGTGCATTGTGGAGTGTGTTCACTCTATGAAAATGGTGACTTTCTTAAACACTTAAATGTCAATATCTACAGAGCTTTCATGTGATCATGACTCTAAGAAAACCATTAACCAATCAAATTCTCTTTAACAATATGCAAACTCATCTAATTTTTTAACAGAAAGAATTAATTGATCAAAATAGAAATCAAATTTACTTAACAAAACTTGTTCTTTACAATAGAGTTATCTCAAAATTATTTTCAAAGATTCCCTCTTATAATATCATTAGGACTAAGCTAACTATCGACTGATCATGTGCTTGTTGATAAGATACAATTATACCTATCTCTTTTATTTAACATAAACCTTTTCAAAATCAACTGATCAAAATAGAAATCAACACTGCTTAGCTGAATCTGTTGATAAAATTAATATGAATGAAATGAAGTAATGACCCCGAAAAAGTAGGTTGCAATTAAATCAAACAATTAACAAATAAATTGGCACAATGAAATAATGTGCATAGATTGCCAACAAATTTGTAATATAAAAAATAACTCGAGACATATTTTGGCACAACCCCCTTTTTTTTCTTTTTCTTTTCTTGATAGTAATATATGAAAATCCACCAAAGCAAGAGAGATAATATTCACACATAACCACTCCATTTTTAAAAAGGAACTTGTGGGATTTAAAAACAACAAACAAAACATTACAAGATCCCGAGACAAATAAAATGAGATCACAAACTCCCATACTTACTAGAGTCAACTGCAACAAAATAAGAAACCCAATTGTTGTCGTTTACTAGGCTAGGAGTCCATGTGCCAAAGAAATAGGAACATAAAGCAACAGTAAACTCCATATACATGTCAACTTCACTAGATCACAAAGTTTTCTCTTGAGTAGCCTTTGAGACCTTATAGTATATACCACAAAATAATAAAATATTTTAGGTTTACTTTTAAGCTACATTTCTCACGTCTTTAGGTTTATTTTTATTGCAAGCCCAAGAGGGTTTTGTTGTTCATAGAGATCAAAAAAGTTTTAGATGCTATTGAACATTTTTACTGAAGTGAGAACACTTTCTTAGACTATTCCAGTTATTTATACTCTGCAACTTGCTCTCTACCACTCTTGTAACATGGCATGCATGAGAATCATTGGATGAACACATTGTGGGATGTCTTCTATTAGTTGAAAATTGAAATTGATTCTGCTCGTTTTAAACCTGAAAGATTCTCATGAGAGATCTATGCCAATGATTTGCAAGCCTTAAAACTTTTTGTGACTCCATACATAATCATATTACTTAATTCAAATCAATTTCCTACTTAAATAGCTAACTCATTAGCATATGTCGACAGTCAATTGTATTTACACATTTCCTTATTTCATGTCAATTCATACATAACAAATGGGTGCCTTCCAACAAAATAATAAAATATTTTAGGTTTACTTTTAAGCTACATTTCTCACGTCTTTAGGTTTATTTTTATTGCAAGCCCAAGAGGGTTTTGTTGTTCATAGAGATCAAAAAAGTTTTAGATGCTATTGAACATTTTTACTGAAGTGAGAACACTTTCTTAGACTATTCCAGTTATTTATACTCTGCAACTTGCTCTCTACCACTCTTGTAACATGGCATGCATGAGAATCATTGGATGAACACATTGTGGGATGTCTTCTATTAGTTGAAAATTGAAATTGATTCTACTCGTTTTAAACCTGAAGATTCTCATGAGAGATCTATGCCAATGATTTGCAAGCCTTAAAACTTTTTGTGACTCCATACATAATCATATTACTTAATTCAAATCAATTTCCTACTTAAATAGCTAACTCATTAGCATATGTCGGCAGTCAATTGTATTTACACATTTCCTAATTTAATGTCAATTCATACATAACAAATGGGTGCCTTCCAACAATGTATGGGTGACCTCCTAATGCAATATGCAGATTTTTTTTCCAAAGATTAAAGGCCTCAATCAATTGTGCCACTTTAAAACTAGGTTTCTTCTCACTAAAATGTTTTGAATTTTGGTCAAGATTTTGCAGTAGGAGTTTTCAAGACAGACAAATTTAAATGGAATCAAGTACACATTGAGAAGGAAACCATTGTATAAATGGAGAGTTTGCCTAACTTAATGAGCCAGTTCTCCTAAAGTGTTGTCTTGACCGAAAGTTGGATATTTTCTTTCATAAATGGAGAGTTTGCCTAACTTAATGAGCCAGTTCTCCTAAAGTGTTGTCTTGACTGAAATTTGGATGTTTTCTTTCACTCTGTTATGCAATTATTCAATCTCCTAGAACTTTCATAGTTAATGTTTTTTGGTTGTGTCCCTGCACAGACCCTGTAAGTCACACCTCATGGGTCTGTCAGGTACAATCTCACTATGGAAATAATACGTAAACGCTAAAGTAAATTTTATATTAGAAATACGCACCAACTATAAAATGGACCTACCATATCACAAATGGGCAGAATTTATGATAAGTAAACTTCCTTTATAGCAATGGGAATTTCCTACCCAGGGATGCTTCATGTTCATGTAGTGATGAGGTAAATTTTATTGAAATATGCAATTCTGAAAAAAATTGGCATGCTCTTGAATATGAACCCAGTTGGGTGTTTATGTGTGACTATTGAGCTTCTTTAGTTTAATCAGTTCAACCCTCTCTATCAAGCTGCAACAAGGTTTTGTTTAACCATTTATTTGGACATCACAAGCAAAAATGCCTTGCTCTCTCGTGAAGAGATAAACTTAGCCACATATATCAATTTCTGCTTTCCCACCTGTCTTGAGACACAAGGAGAATCAACCCATGCTTCCAAGTTTCCCTATCAAATCAGAGCAATAAGTGATTCATAGAGCATCAGTATCTCTTAGATCAAAGCATAGATCAGCGAGGCATTAGGCCGCTTCTTGACCTCCCCAAAGTAACCAAGCAACATCTTTAAGGCCTTTGAGGATTTATCATGCCAAGCCACTAACTATACAACGTTAAATTAATAAATGAACCAACTCTAGATGGATCAAAAGTAGGGTGCCCCTTGCTTGTTGAACTTCACCTAGATTTAGCCAAAAATCTAGTGATCTATTTATTTCATTTGACTATATGGAAGGGGAGTGATGCTTCCTTGCTTCTACACTACCCCTTGAATCAAAGACTTGAGTCCCCTCAGTTCCCAAGTTAAGATATGTGCATGTATTCCATATCCTTACAATGGGTTGGTTAGAGTTTATTTTCATAAGAAAGGAGGATGCTCGTATAATTTTGGTGGGGAGGTGGTATTGGGATTAAAAAAAAATTGCCTTGAAAGTTTTATCTGCTTGTTTCAATTCATGTTCGGAGACATTGAAAGGCATATCCATTTGGATAAAGATTCCTAGGCTTCCCAAGGAATTTTGGTCTAAGAAATATTTAAAATCAATTAGGAATCACCTAGGGAAAACCTTAATGTAGATTTAGGGTTTTATTCAATATCTATCAACATTGTTGCTATAGTCTTGGTGGAAATCGATATCAATCATGACCTTCCTAAAATTATAGATTTTGTGGTGGGTGATACAATCATACTTGGAATTTGGATTATACTTGCATATTTTTCCAATATGGTAAGTGTCATTTTTGTGATTGCATCCTTTTTTTTACACGGAGAATTTGGAGGAAGAAGTTTAAGGATTCAAAGGGAATTAATGAGGTTCAAAGACAACATTCATTGGTCGTTAATCAAGAGATTGTAGTGCAGAATCTAATGGTGTATAGGATTATTTTAAGCATGCAAGTTTGGATGTTGATTTTAGAGGACTTCTAGTGGTTATGCAAAACAAGGGGGATCATCTTTAACTGGAAGATGATACAAATTCAAAGGTTTCCTCAGATGCCTTGAACACTGACTCTTCCAACAACACTAGTGAGTCTTTAGTTATAATTATTGTGTTGTTTTAGAAGAGGTTAATTTTAATCTTGATCTTGGGAATAAGGTAGTATGCCCCCCACCTCTAGAGGCCTTTGTCATCTAATAAGGACTTTGAGAGCAATAATCTTATCCGTGGTGTTTATAGGAAGTTGGAAGGTATGTCTCTTATACTAGAAAAAGAAATTGCCAGTCATGTTTTGTCTTCAAATTGCTCTTTTACGAGTTTGTATAGAATATATTTCACATGAAGAGGCTGGACTTGAGGTCAGTATTGGTTCCAGAGGAATTAATAGGTACTCTTTGAGATTAAAAAAAAAAGATTAAATGAAGGAAGAGGCAAGATCATTTTAGAGGGAAAATAGTTTAGACCCAATCAAGGACTTCATGCCTTTAGTAGTTGGAAGGAAATATCTCTTACATTGTGCATAGGAGAAGGCACTCAATTAATAAATAATAATAAAAAGAATAATAATTACTAAAGTGTCACATCCTAATGAAGGGGCATGACCCATCAACCTCGTGACTCCTCAGTGCGTGTATATATCGGAACTTGGGTCATTGTAATCATCTCATTTAATCTCATATCTTATACATTTATTATACTTTACCTTTATGGATTATAGTCTATTGTCCTACTTAAATTGGCTATTCAGGTATTGAACATCACCTATGCGAAACATCACCTTTCTACCATATACAAAATCATAAGGTATGAACCTTGTGGTGGTTTCTTGGTTGTGTTGTATGCTAATATAGCTTCGATCAATCTACTATCCCAATCCTTCTTGTGTAGTTGAAATATTTTTGTGATGATGTTTTCCATTTCTCTATTTGTGACCACTACTTGAGCATTTGCTTAAGGGTGGTATGTAGTTGATTTTTTTTGTCATAGTTTGTTCAAATGCATGAGGTTATCAATCAAATTTTAAGAGAGTTGGGGGGCTTGATATATTAAAATTTATCTTGGCACCCAAAACCTAGTGAAACATTCTCATGTATGAATTTTGCCAATTTTTTTGCTTTTTCATTTTTTATGGATTTTACCTTTATTCATTTCGTCAAATAATCAGTGCAAACCAAGATGTGTTGCTTTTGTTTGAAGGAGGATCAATGCATCCCACAAATTCCAAGCCTCATTTATCAAAGGGTTCAAATGAGACTAAGGGGTGTGATGGAATTTCATCCATTTTTATTGGCTTTCCCATCCTTTGGCATTCATCAGAGTGAGTGACATACTACTCAGTATCTTTGTGCAATGTAGGCCAATAGTATACAACTTGTAAAACCTTGTAGGGTGTTCTTTTTGCAGAATAGTGGCCTTTGCAAGGATCATCATGGAGATCATGTAAAATAACATGTACCTCATCTTGTTCCAAACAGTTTCTAAGTATTTGATCTAGCTCAAGCTGAAGGTAGCCTTTATCCATATATAGGGGGGACTCTTTTTGACAAGTTTGCATTCTCTACAAGGAAAGCATTGAAGAAATACACTTATAGCTAAGTAGTTTGTTATATTAGAAAATAATGGAGTCTCATAGACACGGCAAAGAGGTGCTCATCTAGAAAACTATCACCAACTTCATCATCTACAATATTTGTTTGTCTTGATATGAAATCTACAACAACTTATAGGAGGTATCAAATAGAAATAATTATGTTGATCTAGTTTGTTAAGTATTGTCAGATAAGATTCTTAGAGTAGTAACAAGCATATAAGTATCTTGCCATCAACATATGTTTTGTTCATTAAGTGGCAACATGATATGCATGAACAAAAATTAAAAATTTAGTAATGTAATGTCGAAATTTGTTTATAACATATACAATAGCAAGAAATCATTTCCAGTGGCAATATAATTTAGTTCTACTCCAAATAAGTTATTGGCGATAAAGTAGATTCCAAAAGGTTCTAGTGATTCTTGTTGGCCTAAAACTACCCCTAATACTTCATTATATGCAGTTGTGTGTATATGGAATGGGATGTCCCAATTGGGGGAGTGTAATATATGCGTTGTGGTAAGCTTCTCTTTAATGTTGTAAAAGTTTTTTTGATAATATTTTGCTTAACAAAAATATGTCCTTGGATAGAAAAGTGAACAATGGGAAGCTAATTTCTTGAAGTCTTTGATAAATATTTTGTGGTATCTTGCAAATTCTATAAATATTCCCACATCTTTATGTTTTGGGGAGTTTATGAAGGTATTGGTTTATGTGAAGTTTGGTTGGATCTACTTAATTAATACCCCTTTGAGAGATGTGATTGCCTAAGACAATTCATTCATTCATAAGCATGATGCATTTTTCATTACTTAATGATAGATTCATATCTTGACATCTTCTTAATGTATTTTCCAAATTGGTCAGGGATTCTTGAAATGAATTTCTGTATGGAGTGAAATCATCCATGTAGATTTCTACACGGTCATGTACAAACTTTGCAAATATGCTAAGGACAACTTGTTGGAAGGTTGCAAGAGCATTACATAGGCCAAATGGGAGGAATTTATAGGAAAATGTGCCCCAGGGGAAAGTTAATGTGGTATTGTATTGATCTTTAGGGATTATTTGGATCTGATGATATCCTCTAAACCCACTTAAAAATGAAAAGTAACTTTTATCTACTAAGGCATCTAGCACTTGATTAATGAAAGGTAAGGGAAAGTGGTCCTTCCTTATGGCCTTGTTAAGATATTTGTAATTTATGCATACTCTCCATTGTTCATTCTTATTCAAAACTATAACTAAAGGTGGCACTCACTCACTACCAATTATTGGAGAGATGAATCATGCATCCAAGAGTTTTTGCAATTATGTTTTTATTGTCTTTTAAGGTGGAGTTCATTCTTCCTTGGGGTTGTCTGATGGGTGAATAATATTTATTAATTTAAATGGGGTTGTATGGTTGAGTGCATTTAATATATTTGTAATCACAAGAAAAATCTAATGTAGGTATTTTGAGAATATATATCCCCAAGGGTTATAGCTCAAGCGTTCATGAGCCAAGTGTAAGGTCTCTCACCCTAAAGTTGGGGAGTCCATGGGTTCAAATATTTTGATCCCCTCGAGGTTAGCATCCATAATTAAGGCTCACATTTTACCCCATTTACCATCCATGAATCATAGGGAATACTCGTGGGTTTTCCACAAGGTTGTTCCTTGGGGAAAAAATGTCTTTTGATAACATCTAGTAACTACTGCTCTTGGACAACAATAAAATTACTGTTGATTTTGAGAGTTTTGTTTGGAGAAATGTCCATTATCTTAATTGCATTTTTGCTCAATTTCAATAGTGAGTATTTTTTTCCAGTAAGTCTCTTTTGGATCAATAGAATTTTCAAATTGTCCAAACTCTTCTTGTCTAGTATATACTTAATTTTTTACAAAGGTTGGTTACAATTTTTGCAAGTAATTTGAGATAAATATGTCTTCATTTGTAACATTTATTGCTAGGGTTGTTTTAATTGCGAGGATAGGATGCAAAGTGGCCTAAAAATTATCACATCCTTATTATTTTCCTTCCCAAACAGGTGTTTCAGTGTTCAGGGATGGCCTAAAATGAGGGTAAAATGTAAGTTTATTTTGTGTTTGACCATTTGTTATGGTCATGTTCCATGCCCTACATCTTATATATACAGTAGTTGTATATGACCAAGGTCTCCCTAGGATGAGTGGATACCCATAAAGTCTTGATTATCCTGGAGTACTATTACATTTGTTGGGTACTCCTGTGAATATATAGAGACTATCAATTATTCTAAAACTCCCTTGGTATTTATAGTTAATCTATCTACTAGTTGGAGGATAGGAGGTGTATGTATCAAAAGTCCCCTTAGGTCCAATTTAAGTATGGTTTCCTTTGTCATAACATTAATATTTTCTCCTAGGTCAATTAAGGTGTTCTAAAGTAAACTTTTATTGTAAATGTCTACAATTGGGTTTCCTAGATCTAAGCACTTGGAAATGAACACTTTCCCTAACATTAGGGCTACAAGTTGACCTATCACATCGATTGTAGGAGAGTCCTTTATTTTTATTCCTAGTCTCTTAATGCATACTTCCTTGTTGATTTTTTTGTAGACTATAATGTTCTTAATAGCTTGGAGGAGAGAGATTTTGACACATAAGTTCTTAAGTTCACCAAAAAGGCCATTTTCTAAATTTGTATAAATTATTTTTTCTTTTAACCTTTCAAGAAAAGGAGGTGATTGCTAAGGAATAGGTTATTGTTCCCATGTTTGATATTCCTTTTCTTCATATTTATCATTCTCTATTGGTTCAGTAATAAGAGGAATAATTGTCACTACTCTCCCTAACTTTAGGTTGATTTCTTAAAGATCCATAGAGTAGGTTTAGTAGGTGGTCATTTTGTTATTGTACACTTGCTAGACATGCCTATTATTTGTATTGGGAGCAAGTTGGGTAGGTAGTTGAGGTTGTCTTGGAATTTGTTGATTATTTTTTGTTTGGGAAATGGTCTGTTGAGGTGGAAGCGATATCAATGCTTGTGTTTTTGATTTTGAGGTCTCCAACCTTGGTTAGACCATTTTTGGCTTTGCAATTGAGGATGAGATTGGTATTGCTTCTGCATTTTCCAAGGAAGTTGATTTGGACAATACTAAGGTTGAGTATGCCTTTGTGTATTATATCCAAAAAACAATGATGGTAATCAGAAGGCATACCTAATTGAAATGGTCAAGTCAATCCTTCTCTCCTTTTGTTGATGAATCAGAACTGCTCCATAATTTCCCCAACTCCTTGTTAAGCATCTTTAAGATCTAGTAAATAATGAAACCTGTTTGTTTGATTTTTTTCTTCAAAAATTCCAAATTTTTTGACAGTATTAAGTGGAAATTCATTCCTAACATGTTGTTTTGATCGTTTAGGACAAAAAATAGCTAGATATTTTTTTTGCCTCTTCTTGATTTCTCTTGATTTGCGTTGTGTCCATTTTCATGGCCAATGACTATAATATATCAATTTTCATGTCCTTTAAAAAAATGTTTATTTGATTCTTAGTAATTGTTGTCGATGTGGATTTGGATGAATATTAAGTAACACTTCTACACCTCTACCATGTCTTTCTTTTTTTTCCTTCTGAGGTTCAGGATAAATTAAGTATAGTTTTAGCACCTCCCTAGTAATGGAAATAAAAAATGACGAGCCAAATAATTACAACAATAGTGTTGAATTCCTCAACCTTACTTTACTTTATCAATCTAGGGACATGATATCTTTATGAGGTATAGCGCATTATGTATAAAACTAAAGGAGTAAAATATGAATTATGAATTGATTGAATGAATACACTATAATTCCTTACTTGAATAATTGTTCAGTTTCTTTCATTAAGAAATTAATTTATAACCTTCATCCCTATTCCATGAAAACATAAGAGACTATACAATCATTGAGGGTTTCCATGGGGATGAATCAATAAGGGGAGTTTTATAGTCAAAAGGATGATGTGTTCCAGGTTCAACAACCTATACATCATCATACATCATAGGTCGACAATGAGAACATGTTCAAGTCATGCATTTCGTAATGAAATTATGCTAAAAGTAAAATATTTAATAAATGTGCTAAATTAAAAATGAAATATATAGAATTCCGAATCAAAAGAAATGCCCAACCTTGGGTTCTCATCTGCTAACCAATCATCCACTAAGTTGGTGAACTCACCTCCAAATCCCAAGTCAAGAAGTAGGGAATAAAGAAGGTGCTTATCACTTTTCTTGTAAACAAACAACTAGCATGATATGATCATTCAATCAATAGAATCTAATCTAGCAATGATCATATTCAACCCATAGGATGTAAACTAGACTATTGGAGATTATAATGATAAAGGTTTCAAGTGATTAATGAAATGGAAAAATAGCAAAATGAAGGAATTTATAAGAGTGCAAAAATAATGTCATAAAATGGAACCACGAGAGACTTGAAATTATAGGAATAAAGTGAAAAAAACACAACACTATTGGAAACTGAAATCAGAGTAATAAATAATGCACTGATACGAAACACAATAACTATAGGGTTTCCTTGCTTTTCATTGAGTAGGTCTCTTACTCAAGGTAATTGTAGGAACCCTAAGTAAATCATCAAATACTCAAATCTTGTAAAACCATTTCTCTTTATTCAAAAACTCAGAACATAACAACAATATTGTCTTTACTACAATTCAAATGGACTATGGAATTTTATTAACAACCATGAGAATGAGAAAGATTCTTCTCTTTATTCCATTATTATTTATAATGAAAAATTCTACCTAGATCTTCAATGAATCCTCGATTGAAGGATGATTGTCTCTTTGATTCCTATAAGCATGCAACCTAGTTTTAAGGAGCTTGCTCTTACCCTACTGCAGTTTGAATTCCTCAATCAACAAATCGAATGAGGGTCATGATTGTTTGTTTCCTTAATTTCTTGACATCCTATGAGATTTTAAAGGACACGATCCCTTATTTTCCTCACATGGAGTGTTTTGTTCCTTTATTGAGCTTATTCCACTAAGCTACCAAGGTTCAACCCCCTCAATTTCATCATGAGTCCATAGTATACAAAATTACATAACTCATTCAAAAGTCACATCTAAGGTAAGTTATATCACATTAACTTTGAAAATTCAAGCAATCATAGAAGAAAAATGTGTAGAACCCAAATTTATCATATTTATCATAATCCTTAGAGTTTCATGTAGGTTTTAGCCTATTAGGGCACAAAAACATATCACATAAGTTGCAAGCTGATGAGACTTTAAATAATATTGTCAAATGTACAATCAAACATGTGGCACATAGTGAAATGATTTGGAAGATGGAGCACTGGATTAACAACTTGTTTGAGAGTGCACCATCTTGGAAGAGGGGCATTGAGCCCAAGATCGTGATTTGTAGGGTGTTTCACTTTTGGGGTTGGATAAACCCTAGTTTGACACATGAGCATACTTGTATTGTACATCACACAATGTGGGGTTTCCTCATTCGTTATTTGTATGGAAATCTACATGTTTTATGTTAACCTCCATCACCTACCTGTATATATAAGGGTGAAGAGAGCTCTTTTATTCATTTCATAAGGGAACCCTAGGATCTAGATGTTAGGGCTCATGAATAATACCCTAGGAGAAGATAAAGGGACATCGAGACGTCTTGGATTCTTTGAGAGATTTATTTTGTGTGACGCTAAGGTTTTATCTTATGATGACTAGGTTTTGTGATATACATGTAAACCCTAAAAACGAACATGGCGTTGGAGATGATGATGGTTCTTATGGATCATGTTGTGTCAATAGGGTTTCTACCATGGTAAAAGACATGGAGAGTGGAGCTACCATCTTTAGTGGTTTTGGAGCCTTGTTTTTTTGGGATGTAACGATAGGGAAATATCATGGATTTAGTGTAGTCTTTATTATCCATGGATCTCTTGGTGCTTGTGTTGATGGAAGAGTAAAATACCCGGGTTTGAGAACCCAAACATAAGGACGAGAATAAGGAATTAGTGGCTAGCACTAGAATTTTATTTCCACGTCCTTGTGTGATGCAACATGGTTAGGGTTTGAAAATAGTAAGGAAGAAAACATTTATAGTGTGGAGAGATTGTATGATACAATCTTGTTGTTGAAAACAAGGAGGACTTGTTAATGTCAATTATTACTTGTTGGATATCTTTTGTGATTTATATAGTTTTCATTGTTTTCCTTAGCCGGGGTTTTTGGAAAGACTAAACATTGTACCATATTAGTGATAAGGAAAAGGAATGTACATGTACTTAATGCGTGTGTGTGTGTGTGTGTGTGTGTGTCCATTGGATGTAGCTCAGGTGGTTGGGAGTATTGATTGATAACCTCCCCACTCAGGTTCAATTCCTTGTAAGTGACATATGTCGATTCTCTTGTCGTTGAGACCCTAATATTCAGATAATGTTTGACATCCCCACATGCCACACATTGTAGCGGGGAAATTCTGTGGATGTAGCAATCCCCAGTCTCTACAACGTGAACCACACACACACACACACACACACACATACAGAGTTTTTATCTAGCCAATGTTGAATTGCATATTTAATTTCTAGCTATCATTGTCTTGTATGTCTTGGTCATTTCTAGCACTTGTTTATATTATATGTCTTGTTGATTCGATAAACATCATGAATATATATATTTACTACTACTACACACACACA
>LPNX010960037.1:92324-308902 GCA_001517045.1 Pseudotsuga menziesii
AATAAAGTGAATTCCAAATTGAACTTACACTTGGAAAAGTATGCCCTAACGCCTGAAACTTGTTGGTTTATGTTTGGTATCCTTACTCTTGAATTGCCTAGTGCATTAGGGTTTAAGTGAATTGAAATATTGTCCATTATTTGTTGTCGTAATTTATTTTTTGAATCAACCCAAGGGCTTGATATTCTTAGGTTTGCATTTGGTAAACCTCAAGTGTGGGATGAACTTTAAGAATTGCATTAGAAGCCAAAATTTTGAAATTCTACATACAATCACTCTTTATGAGCTTAATATTACAGATTCATCCCTCTTCAAAATTCCTTGAGATATTAAAAGGTAACTAGAAAATATCATGGTTTATATACTAAACTTCTAACCATAAATGTTCTTGTATGGTATATTGCTTTGAGTTGAGATACAACATGACATTGTTGGCTTTCTAACAACTTGTGGGAATTATGGTGTAGTTGGTATATCGATTCGAATCCATGGAAAAATCAAACATATTCTATTGGATCATTTCATTTTTTTAGTTGTTTCGTTAATCCAAATTTGAGTTAGGATGGGAATAAACACCAAAAGAAGATCCACCATTTTAACAAAACTCTCTCATACCAAACCCATGTCCACATGGGATATTGAAAGTTTAGTTTAGTGATCTTAGGAGAAAATGTGACTCGATCAAAACTTTTTTGATATTTCATTATATGCAAATTCAACTTCTCAATGTAAATTCCTACAAATACAACTAATCAAAATTGAAGTATTCAAAATTACTCTAGTAAATGCAGATTAAAAAAAATAAAACATATTCCAAAGATTTTTTTTTGTTAGCAATGGTTTAAACACGTTCAATTTTCATCCACATTAGCTTGTAATTTCACTTGTCCACTAATAAATTCTGGGCAATTTCTTCATTCATAAAAGCTTCGTCTATTTCTCTTATTGTTTCATGGCCCATTGTTTCTATAATTAACATAAAATTTTAAATTTGATTGTAGGAGCTAAGCATATTTAAGGTTTGTTTAAAACTTTTCAAGAGATAACTTTACACATGGTTGAAGGTTCGTTTTTTTTTTTTTTTTTTCATATGCTTAATACCAAGTGTCTCTTCATGACAATGATAAAGAGGGCATACTTTTCTTTTGGTATTAGACTCATAGTCACATTTGATTAATGCATATAATGTTCATTTTTTATTTCATAAAACTTATTCTTAAGATTTTTAGAATATTTTTCAATGGATATGGATGCTTTTCCTTTTTCACAATCTATAGGCATAGGTGAAAACACAATTAATGCATTTCTATCAAATTCACAAAACTTGCCTCAAGCAATGCTAATGGAGGTGCTCCGTTGTTTGTGTTGTCACTAACACTAATTAAGGCAATGAAATGAGACTCTATGTTTATTTATGCAATTGAGCTATAAGGATCCTCACTGTCTTCCTTACCATTGAACATCCTTAAAGGACATGGACTAAAATTGATTTTAGGAAACCATGAAATTCCTCAAACCTCCAATACAATTCGTGCTCATAGAGGGTTTAAGTTGCAAAAATCAAGGAAATAACATTCAATATTGATGGTTGAACTTTCTCAAAGGCAATTTTATCAAACATAGATTTTAGAAAACCCCAAAATCCTTTAAATCTCCAATCCAATTCATCTTAGGTAGTGAGTAATGGTGAAAAAATCATGCATATGGTGCCAAGGGTTAATCATGTGGTGAATAAATCGACATGCTTAAGCACATTTACAAATTCACACC
This sequence comes from Pseudotsuga menziesii, assembly GCA_001517045.1. Lineage (NCBI taxonomy): Eukaryota > Viridiplantae > Streptophyta > Pinopsida > Pinales > Pinaceae > Pseudotsuga > Pseudotsuga menziesii. Next base: position 94,095 of record LPNX010960037.1, read on the forward strand.
AATTTTTGTATAATGTTCCATTTGCGTATTATGACTTGTTTGCAAAATTATCTAGTAACAATATATGTATAATAACAATACAAATCATATATGTGTAATAATTGTAATACTATTCATGGATTATGGGTGCAAGTTCAAGGTTAGTACACTAGGTGTTCATTGTCAATGGTTTCATGGTTCTAGGTTCAAAATTAGTCAATGAAGGGTTGGTGGATCATGGTTAAGGGGTTTGGGGTTAGTATGTAACAGGTTTGTTTTAGTCGATAAGGTTTTGGGGAAAGTGGAAAAGTGAAAACGCTCATAATTGGATCATAGGTCAAGAGGCTTGGTTCTATTTTATGGAGTTATCCTTTTGTCCTTTGTGTCAATGGAACACATGACCTTAAGTGGCCTCGATCATCGTATTTATATGATTCTCTTATTACAATATCATGGAAAAATGTGATAATAATAAAGTCTCACTGTGTTGGCCTTCGACCTCAAATCTTAATAACGATTAACACGTACAATGGGGAGCATTAGTAGTTCATTTTCAAAGGTGAAATCCTTAGATTTATGAAAGATTAACAATTAAAAAATAATACAAGGAGGTTTTCATTTATCAAGTGATACATTCAGGGGCTCAAAGATGATCAAATATCATTCCATTGTCAACCATAAATGATATTAGCCAGGGATCTTCATATGTTGCTCTTAGGGTTCTATTAGGACCTTATGAGAAACCTTATTATTTTGATTATGGGGGGAGTATGATCGCAACACCAAAAATTAATGCATGTTCAAGAATAAGTTCAATGGTTAACTTAATTCACGAAAGGGAACAACCAAGAATGGGGCCTAATTTGACTCAGCATGGTAGAACTTACCAAATCCATACATAATACAGATTGATAGATTGAGAGCTCTTTCTTGAGAGACAATACTTATTAGAACAACCCTCATTGGCAGAAGGATAAAGACATATTGGGTTTTATATTATAACAAGTACCAATCCCAAGAACTGATGTGGGATATGTTAGTTTTTCTTAAGATCTCATTAGATATCTAGGATCTTTATCTGAAAGAATAAAAAGTACAACAAGATGCATAAGATGTAAAAGATACACATGACACAAATATTTTCACTGGGGAAACCATAAAGGAGAAAACCCCACAAACTTCTTCAGAATAGTAAGATGATTAAAAGCAGTAATAAGAAATGTTCAGTAGCTATCTTTCTCTCTTGCTCTGACTGTATCTCTCTCTCATGCGCCTTAGAGAGTGTGTCAGGTGTGTAAAAATGAGGGAGAGTGCCTCCCTATTTATACCCTTTCAAGTCACTGACCAAATATAAGACTCGAGCCTACATGTCATCTCACATGGGGCCCACTTATCCTAGAGAGACTACAATTACATATTATATGATGTTACACTGGGGACTATTGCCCCGACTTACAACGGAGGTTGTACCTCAATGTATAGACACAATTTAGACATCCCGTAAAGGGGTAACACACATCCCCAATGGGGGTACAATAACATACAATGATAATATACATTAGAATATCTTCTGAGTTACAAATACATCAACACTCCCTCTTAACTAGGAAGGTATTCTCTCTCTACACAATCAACAATACATCTGGTCATGTCTTCATCGCATCATCATTATCATAGAGTCATACAATCTTCATCATAGCTGCTTCCATCATCTTCTTATAATTTTATCATCGTCCCATACTATTTGTCATCAGAAGTTTCTACAATGTCAGCCCTTTTTCATGCTGGATGTAGGCCTAGCCCTCTGCCAAGTCTTCATCACATCTTGAGCAAGCCTTCACATAGAATCTATCCAGGATCTTCTTCAGGTTTCCACAGAAATATCCTGTGTCTTCTACCTTCATCTTGTCGTATCCAGATCATCTCTTTTGTCTTGCACAAGACAAAACAACAAACAACCAAAGCATTTACGGTCGACCCACGTTCTATTAAAAGAACCGCCTAGGTGCACCTCTTGTGCTTCATGAACTTATAATCTCATCATGGGAAATTATATATCTCATATATATGGTAGCAATAATTACGACCCAACAACCTGCTACACCAGGACCCTTTTACGTTCTTCTGGTCAACATTAAGGAATTACATCTGAACAACCTGCGTCCATGAACTTTTTCGTTTAGATAGCCTTCAGGACATATTATATCCGAGTAACCAACGTACCACACCAGGTATCCGTATTTACACTCAAACAACCCACAAGACATATTATATCTGAATAACTTGCGTAACACGTCATGGCTCATTATTTACATTTGGATAACTCGTCTCATTTCCCATGTGAGATAATATGATTTGTATCAGGACTGATTACATCCAAGGATAACCTGCGAGCTTTGCTAGGATGTTATATCCAAGGATAAACTACATGACTGATTATGTCTGAGAAACCTACGAACTTCGCCAGGATGTTACGCTAAAACAACCTATCTTTCTAACTATGCTAGAACACATCACTCCCTCTTTTGAGGTATCTCTATCTGGATCACACCAAGTCTTTCTCTGAAGTGCTCGAACTTCACTCTCGCAAGAGGCTTGGTCAACACATCAGCTATCTGAGGTGCTCTTCCTATCAGTGGCACTAACTTCCCATTCCAAATCAACATAACCATGTAGGTTGATCTTCTGATTCACATCATATTTGAGCCCACAATCCACTGTACCTTTTAGGTACCTCAGAACATGCTTTACCGTTATCAGGTGAACCTGTCTCGGATCCGTCATGAAATGTCTCAGGGTGTTCACCATAAAGAATACGTTTGGTCTCATATTTGTCAGATACATCAATGAGCCAATCATCCAAGGATCCATCGTGGCATCGACCTTCTCGGATGAAGCATCACTTAGAAGCTTCAAGTTAGATGCCATAGGTATGTCCATGGCCTTGCATTCCAACATTATGAATCTCTTCAGAATCTCCATTGCATACTTCCCTTTCCCAAGGAAGATTACACCTTCAATCTGCCACAACTCCATGCCTAAGAAGTAGTGCATCATACCTAGGTCTTTCATCTTGAACTCAGTAGCAAGTCTCCTTCTTGTATCTGTAATGAGTTCCTCATTTCCTGTTAGAAACAAGTCATCTACATATAGCAGGAGTGTCATTGGCCTTCTGTCTTCCACCTTGAAGTATAGGTTGGAATATTCTTTACTCTTGCTAAAGCCCAAGCTCATCAGGAAGCTATCCATCCTGCCATACCATGTCCTTGGTGCTTGTTTCAAACCATACAAGGCCTTCTTCAATTTGCACACATGGGTCTTCCTGTCATGTGTCTCAAATCTCAATGGTTGTTCCATGTATAATTCCTCTTCGACTACACCATTCAAGAAAGATATCTTGACATCCATCTGGTGTAATTTCCATTTCATAACTGCTACCAAAGCAAGTATGGTACTTATGGAAGTGTACCTCGCCATGGGTGCAAATGTCTCTTCGTAGTCTATTCCTTCTTTTTGTGAGAAGACTCGTGCTGTGAATCTTGCCTTGTGTTTCTCGATATTGCCATGTGCAGCATGCTTGATCTTGATTATCCACTTTGAAGTCACGACATACTTATTCTCAGGCCTCGGAACAACCTCCCAGAAATCATCCTTCATGATCGATTTCTATTCCTCGATCATCGCATCCTTCCATTCTTTCTTTTCTGTAGCCTCTTCATAGGTGGAAGGTTCTTTATCAATGATGTCACACAACAAGGCCACATAGCTATTGTAGTTATTTTCCCTTTTTCTCTCTCTATGTAGTAATTTTGGAGCGCCATACCTTTCAGCTTCTCGTAAGAGCTCTTGTGCCCATGCTGGTTTCCTCTTATGGGAGTCCTTCTCAAGGAATGTCTCTACTGACTCTTGTGGTTCTGTCATGCAGTGATCTTCAGGGTCTTATATATGGAATATCTTCTCCAATTTCCATGTCTCAGACTCTCATCTCTTCAGGTTCCTCGAATTCTTGGATAGGAGTCCTCCTGAATCTGAAGTATGCCAAGTCTTCATCAAAGGTTAAATCTCTACTAATGTCGATCTTCTTGATTCCTGGGAAGTATATTCGGTAGGCCTTTTATGTATCATTGTATCCTATAAATACCCCCTTTCTTCCAGAAGGATCGATCTTGGTCCTTTTCTCCTTTGGGACATGTATGTATACTGGACAACCAAATATTCTCAGATGGTTGAATTTGGGTTTCACCCTTGAGAAAGCCTCTTCAGGAGTCTTTTTGTCAAGTACTCGATGAGGAGAACGGTTCTATACATACACAGTTGTTCTTGCTGCCTCCACCCAAAGATGCATGGGAAGATCCTGGTCAAGCAACATTGCTTTTGCTGCTCCCATTATGGTTCATTTATTTCGTTCTACAACCCCATTTTACTGAGGATTTTATGGAGTGCTCAACTTCCTCTTAATCCCAGATTCTCTGCAAAGTTCCTTGAATTCTTCCGAAGTGAACTTGCCACCATTATCATATTGTAGAATCTTAATCTTCCTATATATCTAGTTCTTGACCAAGGCTTTATATTCCTTGAACTAACTGAAAACTTCACTTTTCTCTTTCAAAAAATATATCCAAGTCTTAAGTGAGAAGTCATCTATAAAGGAAACATAGTACACATACCCGCTTAATGAGCTAGAATACATGGGTCCACATACATTCGAGTGTACTATCTCCAATATTCCTTTAGCCTTGCTCTCACTACTGGGAAATGTCTTCTTCCCATTCTTTCCCTTTGCACATCCTTTGAGAATGCCCTGATGCTTTGTCTGGATCTCTAGAAATCCTGAAACTACTTTGCTTGCCCTTGGTAGTGCTCTGTAGTGCACATGTGCAAGCCTTCCGTGCCACAATTCATTTGGTTCAATCGACTCATGAACCAATGCTTGTTCAGGCTGCGCCTTCAACCTGTACAAGCCTCCGTATTTTTCTCAAATTACTATTGCATCCTCTATTGTCTTTCCTCTGGGCCACATCAAAACTTGGCCATCGACAATGCAACCCTAATTCCTTTTGCATCTAGTGCAGATATGGAGAGAAGATTCTTCTTCAATCCTGGAACATATAGCACATCCTTCATCTGTAAGGATTTCCTACAATCAAGCTTGTATGGAGCTTCACCACTCCCTTTTATGGGGTATTGATAATCATCCCCAAGTTTCACCTTGCGAGGTGAATCATGTTCAGACATATTGACGAATGATTCCTTGTATCCCGTCATGTGTTTGGAAGGCTCCACTATCCACGAGCCAATCATTGCTTCCATGTGTGATAGTGCCAGTAAGTGTTGAGATTAGCACATACTCTTCATCTGAATCATTCTTCTCTCGTTTGAATATTTTGTTTGTTGGTTCATAATCTTTGATAATATGAGAATGGTGTCTCCTTTTCTGGATGGGACAATCTCTTTCCAAGTGTCCCTTTTCATCACAAGTATAACATCGAACATTTGAAAGATCTCTTTTGGTATTCTTCGATTTCTTGTCTTTCTTCTTGTTATGATGAAAGTTCTCCTTCTTTTCCTTCTTCCTGAAATTATTCCCGGTGTAGACCTCAAGAGCTTGATCGCCAATTGCTCCCATCTTTTCTTCTCTTATCACAAGTCTAGCTTCTTCTAGTGCACATTCTTCTCGAAGTCTGCTGAAAGAGATCAAATTCCTTCTTGCACAAATCCCTTGAATGAATGAGTCCCATGATATAGGGAGACCATTTAGGATAGTCATAACAATTTCTCCTTATTCGATATTTTCTTCAATTGCTTCAAGTTGTTCTTTTATTTGAGCAACCCTAGTGAATTAAGACTGTGTAGTCTCAGAGTTATGTATCTTCACATTCTTCAGCTCGTTCCTAAAATTCATTTTCTGATTGATGTTCTTTCCTTCGAACATCTTTGTCAAAGCATCATATATTTCCTTCGGTGTCTTGAATGCAGACACATGGGGGATGAGGTGATCCTTAATAGAATCTGCAATGATTCTCTTAGCCTTAGCCATGCTTCTCTTATGTGAAGCCTTAGCCTCATCTCCCTCTAGTTTTGGAACATCTCCAACCATAAACTGATCCAAGTCATTTTCTTTAAGGATCAAGGAAATCCTGTACTTCCATGCTCGAAAGTTATCAGCCCCTCCAAGCTTGTCCTCAAGATGAGTATGGTAAGTCATATTTTCAAAATGAGAACCTCAAATGGAAATAGTAAAGATTTGGATCTTACCAATTTGAGGTGTCTGACCAGGTTCCGAAGAAGGCAGATTTAAGGTTTGTCAGAGAAACCCTAATTTTCCAAACTTGGAGTTTAGGAATTCTGTTTGAATAGAAAGATGCGCCTCCTTGATGCGAGTTGCTCAGCTAGGCCACTTTCTTAAAACTGAGGTGGGAAGGCTCCGATACTTGATGCCCTAGTTCCTCATGGCAACAGTTGTAGCTAATAATTGAAACTTCTTTGATTCAGAAACGGCTACCACCAAAATATGCGCCCTAGTGAGGTGAGTTATTCTAGCCCTCTTTGCTTGATGATCTGTGGAGAGAACACCTTCAATTAGGAATCCCTAGTTCCTGCAGCTGCACAGTGCCTTCTTTCATAGAGGCTTTGATACCATGTTAGTTTTTCTTAATATCTGATTAGATTATCTAGGATCTTTATCTGAAAGAATAACAAGTACAACAAGATGCATAAGATGTAAAATATACACACGACACAAATATTTTCACTGGGGAAACCATAAAGGAGAAAACCCCTTAAACTTCATCAGAATAGTAAGATGATCAAAAGTAGTAATAAGAAATGTTCAGCATTGATCTTTCTCTCTTCCTCTGACTCTCTCTCTCTCTCTCTCTCATGTGACTTAGAGAGTGTGTGAGGTGTGTATAAATGAGGGAGATCACCTCCCTATTTATACCCTTTCAAGTCACTGTCCAAATATAAGACTCGAGCCTACATGTCATATCACATGGGGCCCACTTCTCCTAGAGAGACTACAATTACATATTACATGATGTTACACTGGGTACTATTGGCTTGACTTACAACGAAGGTTGTACCTCAAGGTCTAAACACAATTTAGACATCTTGTAAAGGGGTAATACACATCCCCAATGGGGGTACAACAACATACAATGATAATACACATCAGAATATCTTTTGAAGTTACAAATACATCAACATGATAGGAGGCCAAAAGGATACAACGGAAGGAGATGTTATAATCATAGAAATAATATTGATATGACACATTAACATGGGTGTATAGAGTCTTTTATATTTGGGTTTATATGTTCTCATGGATCGCTTGAAACTACCAATGTAGGATAGGAGGGAAGAAGATGAGTATACTAATAGTTTGTAAGTGGTACTAGTAGTGTTAACTCGTTATCGAATTATTTTATATTAACTTTCCATCTATAAACATCAATAAATCATCACCATTGATCCCAATGTTTACTCTCGTATTTGTAGCACTCAGCATCACATTACTTGTAAAACATGCTCAAAAGGATTTTATAACCAACGATTAGTATTGAGATTTAGTATCTAATAATAATTCATAAGAAAATTGGTGTCTTTCTCTCATTAGTGCAAGATTTGTCTTCTCTTAATCCCAATAGTGTACAAGAAGAAATTGATACAATATTTTTAAGAAAGTTATTCTTTGATTGTTACAAGATTATTAGTAAAGGAATTGATGTAGTGCTTATAGAATCTTCACTTAGATGTCTTGAGTGGTTGAATGGGTATGTATTATGTGCACAAAATGTTTCCCTTAAGAAAATAATGCAAATACCAATATTTGGAAATTAAGGGCTTCCCAATTGCAAGTTACCAAAAATAAATCTACAAAAAATATGATGAAACCCTTGATGAATGTTTGCCTCTTTTTTTAGATTTGAACATGTACTTGAAACTATCATGATTATCTAGTGGTTTTTGAAGGACAAAATTGGTGTCGTAATCATTTCATGAAATCGTAGCAAAGGTTCTTAAAATATAATATATACTCTATTATGTGAATCTCAATCTGAAACAACATTCACCGTGCTCTTATTTGACCTTCGAATATTAACACCTTCCTTCAATTTTTTTAATGTGTTTTTTAGGATGAGTTGTGGCCTTTGATATTTTTAATCATTTGTTGGGAATAGTAAAGAAATGTTGCAATATGTATATAAAAATTTATAAGCTTTTGGAGACCAATCCCAAAAACAATTATGGAACAATATGGAAGAATACGAGGTGATAAGATTTTATAGTCATAATAACAATCATAGAATACAAAATAAGAACATCAAACTCTTTTATTAACACATTCACATATACATAGGACATGATTAAAACATATGTACTATACAACACCCTAAATGTCATGTACCAATCCCAAGAACCAACAATATACATGAGGGAAGCATAGAAAGGTCAATTCTCAAATTTATGATCCATATGTCAGTGTAAATTGATCTTAATTGTGAGGGATCAAATCCCTTGAGGTGCAAACCTTTTTTAGTGTAAAATTTGAAAAAGGGTTTTCACCTTGAGAGACTTGATCCCTCTCAATGCTTGATAGATCCAAGGTTAAGATGGATCTAGGTTGGTTCCAATGGTGGATGGCCAAGTAAAAAACATAGATGATCATCATTATGTATATGTATAAGTTTTACATGGATATGATCCTTTTAAATATACTATGTATATTTATTAGATGAATTTGATCATTTTAAATTTACTAATTAGTATTATTTATAACCTAGATAGTATTATCAAGAAGCCCACTTCAAAACTTACATAAGGAAGAATATGAATTGTACTAAAGTGATAATATTCATTAATAAATAAGGTGAATAGCAAGAAAGCAATTGGATGCATATAATAACTAAAAAATAGATTACATAGTGATCAATATCAATCGATATTCTTCATTTTTCCTTGTATCCATTGATCAATCTCAAGCTATCTTCTTTAGTGTTCCATATATCCACTCATATAATCTTTCCCATCTTTTCATATTGATCATATGAAAAGGAGGTTGAAATCAAATACAATCAAACACTTAACTCGAAATATTACTGTAAAGTTCATACCATGTATTTCTTGCTTCCCAATATTAATAGTTACTTTATCCAAAGCCAATGTTTGCGATTTATGGATAGTTAATCCCAAATAAATTTTCAATGGAAGTTGTTTCTTATTACCTCTTTCAATTGGTGTGCTAGCAACAGTCTAAGTGAATGATTCATCCCATGGAACCCCCACATAATTTCCAAATATTACAAAACAATATGCTAGAGGTTCTAGGGGCAAACTTCTAGGGTTATAAACAATTTGTTCTACAACTTCAAGGCCAACATTGACAAGTCTTCCATTAGTTATTAAGTTTGACGTAAGGATCAATTCAATTCCAACTGCAATAACTCAAGTTCCATTTTTTTCATTTTTTATGATAAAATAGTTGCTTCTTATTCTTGTAGCAACATTAGTTGCACTAGGGTAATCTAGGTATCTCAAACAACACTTTTGTGATTTTGTACATCTTCATTTGTTGCAAACACATGTGTGGCCTTATCAATGAATATTTTATGGAAGCATCCATAAAAGTTTATGTATTATTCATAAGTAATTTCTATTCTTCTACATTTGGCATTGCATCCCTAACATTCATTAACAAGTGGTGAAAATGATTTTTATCATGCCTTTGTCCATCTTGTTGAAACATTGTATCCATGGTCACAAAAATTGAGAATGAGTTCCATAATTCTTCTGCAAGACATTCACATGAATATATAGGTTTATCCTTAATAGGTGGAAGCTATCTTAAATCATCGACCAATATATTTGGCATCCCTGCAAATGGAATAATATAATTTATGGGGAATCTTGGAGAAGTCAAGCATCAATATTTATTAAAAAAATATTTCAATAAAATTCATTCCATTTACCATGATATATTTTCCATGCTTGATCTAATATTGCAAAGTAAATAAATGTTATCATTGTAAATCAACAATATCTTTGATTGATATATGAAGCACAACAAATATTTTGAAAGTTGCAATCCATATAGGACCCAAAAGAATTGAGGGACTCTTATTAACAAGAGACTTACATTTAATAGCTCCAATCAAATAATACTTATGTGTACCTTCAGTTCCTTGGATTATTATATGTAGTGGATAACCCCCTATTAAGGATAATTATATATCCCTTTCTTTATTTAACTCCCAAAATATTAAATGAGTAAGGCATTGCATTCTCATTAGGAATAATAGAATTCAACTTTCACTTTTGAGATATGAAATAAATTGCATGATTGGAAGTGTCTTCATCACCAAAATTATGGTTCAAATTATGCATAACATCACAATCCCTATGTCCGAGCATCTCAAACTCCTTGTAATTTATAATTTTATTATTATACAATCCACAAATGATATCCTACTCATGATTCGTATAATCTCTACACAATTTTGGGGCTTCTTCTTCTTTAAATTCAAGTAGAACCACTAGAGGCAATGAATTGCAAAGGTTTATATCAAAATTTCCATAAGTACGTATTATCTTATTGGAATTGTGGCCTATATCTCTACAAAAATCATGAAATTTCTTGCACAATACCAACTCAAATTAACAAAACTCTACAAACTTGTCATATTCTCAAGAAGGAGTTAAATTGAGGAAACACACATACCATCGTTGCATTTTTCTATGGTACCCATTTATCACTACATCAATGTTTGTCATACAACCATGATTTTTCAACATCATTTTAGGGTGATCCATATACACAGGTCGCTTGGTATAAGCATCAATAATAGAGATATTATAGTCATCATTATATGCATCAACCTACACTTCAATTGAAAACCTTTGTGCCAACATTTAGAACCACAAATTGACAAGTACACTCGGAAAGTTGAAGCTCTAGAATAAGATGAATATATCCTACACACTTATATCCCTATCAACAATGGTTTCACACAACAAACTCCTGTATGCACACTTTGTTGGCTTGTTTGGAATCTCAATAGAAGAGACACACATCAATGTATTGAAAAATGTCTAATATTTTTCCAACTATTTTTTTAACGAAAATGGTTATAGAGCTAAATTAAAAATTTGGAAGAAACCAAAATTTTACAAAACCCTACCACACAAAAGTGAAGGTGGACATAATTCTAAACTGATAATACAAATAACCCTATCCCTAGAGGTGACAAACAAAATTACCCCATGTTATACATAACCTTTCATACTGTATATGTGTATAAATTGGCCTAACGAAACTATGCAACTATGAAACATAACAACATCAAAAACAAAGAAATAGATTGCAACATAAAAAATTAACACCATTGGCTTGCCTGGAAGAGTGTAGGTCAATATATTCCTTGGATAGCTAGCGAACAAAGTATTCATACTAAACCCATAGAGTTGCAAGGGAGTTGGCCTGATAGTGGCTTTCCTATGCAAGGTTCAATAACTTATCCATGTAATACACATTTGCAGCCTCAATTTGTTCGTCATGGATCCAAGAACAAACACAGACACAGAACCGTGATGAATACTAAACACAAGAGGATGATTCCAAACATCGTGGGAAATTTATCTCTCCTAAAGGGGGTAATATCCACCATTTTTCTCTACATACAGGCACAAGGGAAGGACTATGGAGAATACATCTCACAAAGGGGAATGATAAACCCAAGGATATGCTTCAATATGCTTTGGTGGAATAGGTGGCCTAAATTTCTCATGCAAAAGGTGGAAAAATTTATTGCCATCAAATCGAAATTTGTTTTGTTTGAGCCAAGCCTTAGTTAATTCAATCGTTTGGTTATGAGATGCATTTATGTTATGGTAAACCATCCCTACTAATACATACCCCTTTCTCCAAGAGGCATCCTTGTTTTTCCACATCATCTGTTGTTGAATTTTTATGTCTTCATATAAATGGAGGCCCCTTATCTCCTTGAGTTACCAAAATACATGATTTTTTATCCATCCCTAGGAGGTTTCATCTCTGCTAAGACCTTTCCTGACAGTGTGGATGACCATTAAAGAGTCCCAAGAAACAACACTTTCCCCAACTGATGTGTTGTGAGGATTTATACTCTCATCAACAAAGCTAACCCTTTCACCTAGTTATTTGTTTATATTCCTAGTTCCTAGGAGAAGGTTTTCACAATGGTCCCCCTGGGTTCCAACAATACCCCTCCTGCACCTACCACCCTTGAATACTTTTGGAAATTGTTAATGCATACTTCTCCATGTAATTAATTATCACAAGCCTTGAAAGAACAATTTTATAGACAATTTTAGCAAGTCTCCACATCGTCAGTGTTTCATTATTAAGTGTATTTAATTGGTCACCATTTTGTCTATGTGCATACATTTTTCTCCATTATTATCAACATAAAGTTTCAGCTTATCACAAAGCTCCCATGGTGGCTTATTTCCACATACCAATCTTCTATCAGTATTTTGGATGCAACATTTCTAACTGTGATTTATGTGACGATCAACATAATTAAGTCATTGGATCATATTGAAATATTTGTAGCCTTTTAAGCAAGTATGATAATCACCATTGCATGGATTCATTACTTGTACACATATATCATTTTTTTTGTGTGGATCCAACTTGTGCAGGTTCTTCCCATTTCAAAGTGTCCATTTTAGGAGCATCTCTTAACCCTAAAAATTCATGCAAAGGTGGACAACCATGACAATTAGATTTACTATAATGACACACATTATATGTAGCTTGATGCAAATGATAGAAAATATCATCCCAACAAATTGTATATCTCAAATACATATAACATGTTACAATATGATGATTATTAATTATAATTTGACTCCTCCATTTCCTCTCATCTCGTAGATCTGCAAGGAAAGTACCAAGCATGCATCTATGCAAATATAACAACTACTTATCTATTGCACTTAATTTGAAGAATATTGTGGACACCCAATATACTTAACCAAGTGAGATAACTCTCCGTAAAACTTGCCCCAATATGCACATGTACCTCGGTACATTTTCAAATCCTTATTAATGTTTTTTCAAGTCAATAATGTACAAGATTTTATAAATGTCCATGTAACTAAACAACTAGTGTAGGTATTTCTATAAGTTTTTAACATTTTTTTTAACAAAAACTACAAAGAAAGCTTAAAAAATATGTTCTTGAGGATATTAAGTAAAGGTATATAAAGAGATGGTGTCTCCTAAAACATTTGTCACAATATTTGAGAAAATGTTTTGCATAATCACGAGGATGGCCATTTCTCCTGTATGGCTACAACCAATTTACTTCACCTCTATGGAACAATAATGGAAGTGTCATGTTGAACAATATTTGAATGTTATACTCACATTGTTTCCTTGCCTACAACCTGCAAGGGAAAGGAGGATTTCCCACTCTTGGGTCATTTTTTTCCCACAACAATATTGGCGACTCCACTTTGTATTTTCTTTTAATTTTTCACATCTTTAGGTTGTATTTTTGTTTATTAACTGATTTAGGGCTCTGGCAAGACCGTTACCTAGTATTTTTTGCCCTAGAATAGTGCATTTTGTAGGATGAAGTCTCAATTTTCTCATTTTCTCAACCATGTGAATCCCATGGTTTGTTTTGCACAAAACAACATGGATTTTCTTGGACAACTACACTTTTGTGCGATTCTTATTTGTTCACACCCGCACAAAAATCCCATGTGGGTATTGTAACCTCTTACCCACACTTCCTTGTGGGACAAATTTTCCACTAATATTTTCCACATGACTATTTTAGATGGTAATTAAAATTGTCACACAATTGATAGCCCAAAAAGCATGTGGTTATTCAAAATTTCAGTTTTTCAGCTTGCCTTGATTCACAAATGCAATCCACATGGTTGTTCAAATGGCTTAAGCATTAAAATCAACCACAAATTTATTTTTACTTCTTTGGGCATATATATTTACTTAGTTTAAACAAGGGGGCAAAGTTGTCCTTTTGCAACTTTCATTTTTCCCATGAATTGAGCTTAGGAGGTCCCCAACAACCTCCTATATTACACTAGAGTAGATTACCAGAATTAATTTCAAACAAATTATTAGTCTAAGCAAATGAGTTAGCATATAATAGTTTATACTCTAAGTCACTTTCATATCCCTTTCTTGTTTAAATCAATTTAGATCAACTCCACTATTCACACAAACAAGTGACCTAAAACCTCTTGCAATCCTAGTATGCTCTTTTCCTTGCATCAAATCTATCTCGACAAATCAAAAAATACCACAAGATAGAAATGCCTCCCTTTTCACTCTGCTTGTGTTTAGTTTCCTTTTGCAAAAACAGTTACACTTTACAAAGAAATCGTTTAAATAGGGAGTAACTAAACCACATATGTTATTATCTCCTTACTTCATTTTTCTCATAAATTTATTTGGAAATTATTCTTTAATTCAAGCATTAAAAAGCACACGTGTGTTTGTTCACTTCAATCACACACTAAGGGACCTACAAACTATTGTCATGAAAGTAACGTTTCATCTTACGCTAAAAAAATGCTCTTGATGAATTAAAAAATTTGAGAGGTTTGAAATACCTTCATTATCAAACCTAAATCAAATTTAACTCTTTAAAATCAACTTACTATTTGAAACCAATATAAATTCCTCTAACAAAAGGTCACAAACCATTTATAGTTAAAGTTAGGATTGTTGGAATAGGAATCCAAACAATTGCCCTCAATTTATTTCATATGAAACAATAGTGGTTGTTGACCTTTAGGGAACTTTTAAAATCCTTCTATAAGCAAGTGTGATCAAACATGGATAATAACACTAAATTCAAGGTTTATTTGTTGTTTTTTCCACGTTGATCCACCCATATCTTTGTGGAGGCGACACTTGATCGTTTGAGGCCAAACCTTTTATCCACACTTGATGTGTATATCTTAGTAGCCAAAAGCAAGTATTTTCACTAGGTGGCATTTATGGGATGCATTTTCACTTGAGGCAAATTTTGTTGGCTATTGGAAATATCATTAGTCCATTTGGAACATAGCCCCAATACCCTTCATTATAACTAATTCATTCATACCTTCACTAGTCGTCTTTAGTGGGTTCATAACCATTTGACAAGAGATCTATTGGAAGGCTCAATGACTGTTTTTTAGAGGAAGGATCATAAGTCAAGATAGTACCACACTATTTTTTCTCTAAATTATAAAGAACCATACATAATCAAGAACATACATTTTGAAAATCCACATTTATGCTCATCCAACAAACACTATTGCACCAATTTTTGCATCTATTATATGTGAACACCAAATTATTGCATTTTTCAACTTGTAATCAGTTCCTATTTTTGCACATTCTTCCATCATATCAAGCACCATAGTAGACCTATCACTTTCTTGGTGTTCTTTGAGGCTTCAAGGACTACCTCCCATCAGAGGAGGAATTCCTACTACACCTACCACCCATATTCAACAAGGGATGCCACAACTTAACATGCACACATGTGTAAAAGTGATCAGATTTGTTTTCCTTAGACATATATTGCTCAACACCCACCTTAAGGACCAATCCCCAGTCCTTTTGCATTAAGTGGAGGAGCTCCCCCACCACACATGATGGCAGGACCCCATCAAATGAATTTTCCATCTGTGGCTAGTTTAAAGCTCCCTAATTTATCTAAACTCATTAATGGACATATCCAACATGACTTGACATGGCCACAAATACTAATTAATTTACCATCAAACATTCTAAATTTTGAAGGAAAATAGGGGGACGAACCAACCAACCATGTGATGTCATTCACCTTCGGTGCTTGTCCAACAACACAGTCAAAGACATTGTTTGTTTTAGACTATTTTAAAGAACCCTCATATGTACAACAACTAAATGATATGTTAAATTACGAATAGGCATGCACATCACTTTGGGTCCATTGCTATTATGTTTTTAACCTACTTTTATCTCTAGCTCGCCACAACCTTGGATTGGAGATTATATTGGAATTTCAGTAGAACATTTCTATGCATATCCCTGACCACATTCACGAATGGAGTCGACAATGCACATTATATAGAATTAAAATAAAACCCAAATATTTATTTCATTAGTTCCTTGAGACCCTCTTACCCATGAACACCAAAGATGTCATGACAACCATGCCATAGAATAAAGATGAAGCCATTCTCAAACCCCAACTTTTTAATACAATTTATGCCTAATCAAGGTATCTATATACCATCATACCCAATGATCCTCTTCCTTGTGTTAATATTTCATATGCTTAGCTAGATATCATTAGTGTTTAATCCAAATTCACAACAGTAGCATATGCAAAATCACTGAAATAAGCACAATCACAAGATAGACATAGTATTTATCCTGGGAAACCCTCAAGGGGAAGAAAACCCAACAAAACTTCCTTTGTATAAGATATATAAGATAAAACCCCAAAACACGTATTCTCCTCCTCGCTGGTATGTCTCTCTCTCTCCTATGCGCTACACAAGTGAGTGAGTCTGTGTTCAAATGAAAAGCACAACTCCTCTATTTATACTCTTTTTGTCAACTGACTTTTATCCTAATCAAGTTAGCCCCAGTAAACTGTCTGGGCTAACTTCACCTAGGAAATCACAAAACCGTATTTTATTATATTCATTAGGGTGCTCTTGACCTGGGGCTTACAATGGTGTTGAGGCCTGGAAATTCGCAGGCGGCAACAGTAAGGAATTCTCTCCAATCAACGTTCCCAACTAGCCCATTGACTGTTTGGAATAGGGAATCCGTCCGGTTTGCGGTCCGGCTACCGTAGGTCAAGAAACAAAACAAAGGCTTTACCGGTTGCGGCTCGTCCCACCGAGTTTTTTGTATTTTGACTTTAAGAAATGAGATGCAAGTTCCTAACTAAATGCAGAGCGATCAAGATGCAGGGAGCGGTCACAATGTGATGCGCAGGTTCTTACCTCTCGTCTTATGCTCGCAAGCAACCAGATCAGATACAAAAAAAAATAAACTAACTATCTAATCTATCCCTAGGGAGCAAGGTTATCATTCTCGGTGAGAAACACATCTTGCACATGCATTATGAAGAATCACTGATAGCTGATATTTCTTTCAAGACACATGAACACTTACAGATATTTAAATAACCAGATAGCCGATCATTTTATAACAACAATAATTGCTCACAGTGGAAAATATCAAAAAAAGATATCGAAGAACATTCAACAAGAACATAGGTTCAGGAAATTAAACATTCTTACAGCAAATGAAACACCGTTGAAAACGAAATAGTTCCTCTTCAACATTATTCATTGAGTCGCATTGATACATTCCATTCTACTCTCTCCAACAGGTAAAAAATTTGTAGTTTCCTTTGCAAAACGAAGTAGTTCCTCTTACAAGAAAACATTTACAAAATTTTCCAGGGGAAAAAGCCCCATCTCAGTCCTACTTCCAAATATTTAAACTACAACTGCTGCCCCTTGGGCTGCCTCCCGGCGTGTGACGTTTCAGCATCTTCAACGTTTCAGCTTCCTCTTCTGGCTGTTTTGTCTTCCCAATCATTTTCTATGAGCGTTTATATCCTGATCAGTAACCGATAAATCTTCCTAGTCGGCGCCTCTGTCATTCGTTTGTTTTGTCCTTTTCTCAGCTCCAGGTCGTTTCAACAGTCTATCGGATTCCTCCTACAGACAATTTCAGTGCATTATTCGTTGAAATGAGATCTTAAACATTAAACTTTTCTGCCCAGAATGGTAAATCCACAAGAAACTAGCCAGGTTCATCCGGACAAGGTCTCGATTAAGCTTTGGGCGGGCAAAAATATAAATCGGTGGTCATAAAGCTTCGGGCACCAGACGAGGAAAGAGAAACCTGGCCGCAATGGTGGAACAGAAGGAGCTAACGTGGTGCAGAGGCGCGGGCTAGAAAACTTCACATCGGACATCGAAAAGGATAGCGACGGCGGATAAAGAAAGGGCTGAAGACAAGCGACGGAAGTGGGGAAAGGCTTAGTCAGACGTCGGAAGACACCCCAATTGGAAGTTTAAAAGATCTTTCCAGCCGCAACGGCGGACGATTTAGGGCTACGTGCAAGCGGTCGAAGGCTAAAATGAATCGGGTGTCGGATGGGTTCAGACTTCGGATGAAGAAAATATCTAGGAGCCGCAACGGTGGAGAGGCTGAGACTTTCAAATTTCGATTCAACAGCAAAAAGAGGCCCGATTACAAGAAAAACTCAAGGATTTGAGCAGCGTTAACAACCAAAGTCGTTTTCTTCACAAAGGCTGCCCTGAAGAACAAAATTTTACTTCCCCACGACCAGAAATCCACTACTTAACCAAAAATGAACACGGCAAGAATAAACCTGCTGACATACAATCTTCAAAGTAAAAATAAAAGAATATATGCCCGAGAGGCTCAAGCATTTAACGATCCAACCAAGCAAAAAATGATGAGGAGGGGCCTAGAATTTAAATAAAAATAAATTTGGGGAGAACAGTTGCGGCAGCAACAACTGGCGATTACCTGGGGAACCTAGATCTCTAGGTGATTATACTTTGAGCAATAGACTGTTTAACCAGAATGCTTCTAATGAATTCTTCCAGCCATATAGATTCCTCGACCGACAGAAATGTGTACCTTAATCATTCATGATGGTCCATTTGGGGAAAGGGAAAAACGAGACCTTCAAGTCCAGACAACTATGTTGAGGCCAGAGTATGAGTTTCATTATTACCTATGTTTTCAGGTAGCTAACAGCATGGACACCACAAGATTGCAGCAGATGGTAAACAACAGTATTCGTTTGTTCCTCATTCCCATGCCATTTTAAATCTTTTGTGCTTTTGGACTTTTGTCCCTTTCATTTGAGTCTTTCTGTGCGCCTTTCTTACTGAATTTTAATTCAGGATCCTCTATCCCATAGTGTCCTTTGTGTGAGTGGTATATTTTAAGCTTCAACTCACAGATGGAGAGGATCTTTTGGCCTTAAGTACTTGTGATTCAGCACCTGCTTTGATTTATGATGCTTTTATAGAAGTTTTGACTCTTTATTTGCCTTTTGGCATTCGTTTCTTGGCATGGGATCATATATATTTAATACACTGTTCACCTTTCTTCTTCCCATGGGTCCTTTACTGTCGCTCCTTAGAACATTTTAAATGTGACGTGGATGGAGCCCCGACATAGTACTCCAGACTCCTCGAATCCGGTTTAATTCACAGGGGTTAAGCAGGACTTCAATGCACACAACATTTTATTCGAGAAAACTGTTAGGCTGGAAGAATTCTCTTAGCAACTCACAGGCTGACACTCAACACATTTGCTATTCCCAAAAGACCTTAATATCCTCCAGAAAACCGCAAGTTCATTCCTCTTATTGAAAATCAAAAACTTAAAAATTAAATCAAATGAAAACACGGCTTGAAAACAACCACACAGCTTATTTATATACAAGGCAGAAGAAATGAAAGAACCTCAAGAAAAGTAAGGCTTGAGAACCAAACCATTGACTGGCAAGTTCTCCTCCCATCCCTGTAAATCCTGCAGTTTATAAGTAGCAGGGCCAAGTTTGGCTACAATATGAAAAGGGCCTACCCATAACTGCTGGAATTTGGTATGCTTTCCTTTCTCATCATGGGGGTGATCCCATTTGAGGACTAAGTCTCCTACTTCAAAGTCTTTTGTCCCAGCTTTATGCTTGTCAAACCATCTCTTAACTGACTCTTGCTGTTGTTTAAAACGCTCTCTAGCCTTGGATCTAGCCTCTTCTGCTTTCAGGAGATTATAAATTCTTATTTGTAGAACTTCGTCCTCCGACCCCCTAGACTCTTGGGCTAATATGGAAGATGGTAGCATAATATTGGGAGGCAGGATAGCTTCCTTACCGTGCACAAGGGTATAGGGTGACACTCCTATTGCAGACTTGGGGGTGACTCTGTCAGCCCACAGGGCATTAGGTAAGGCTGAGTGCCAACTTCGCTGGTTTTCTATTACTGTCTTCTTCAGGATTCTAATGAGGTTTTTATTGGAGGATTCAGCCAGGCCATTCCCTTGCGGATAGTAGTTAGCAGAATAATGTAATTTTATCCCTTTATCATGAGCAAATGTAGTCAATTTCATGGATGAAAAGTATTTAGCATTATAAAAAACTAACGAAACTGGAACTCCAAACCTGGTCATGATATGATCTTGTAGGAAGCTGATGACTTCATCTTTGTTTATCTTGCGCAGTGGGATAGCTTCGACCCAGCGGGTGAAATAATCAGTCGCGGTGAGGATGTACTTGTGTAGCAGGGAAGAATTTGGTTTTATTTCTCCAATGATGTCCAATCCCCATTGTTTGAAAGGCTCCGTGATCATTACAGGCTTTAGAGGTGCTGCTGCTCTAGGTTGTCTTCCACCGCATCTTTGGAAAGTATCACATTTTCTGACGTGCGCATGTGCATCCCTGAAGAGCGTTGGCCAGTAGTAACTAGCTCTGAGGACCTTATGGGCACTAGTGTCCCCTGAATAATGTCCCCCAGCCGGACCATCGTGCAATTCAGACATTACTTTCTCAGCATCTTCTTTCTCCAAGCATCTCAGGAGGACTCCATCGTAGTTTTTTCTGAATAATACTTCTTCCACGATTTGGTAGGAAGCTGATTTTAGACGTAGAGCTATTCTTTGTTTGGAATTCCAATGTTCTGGCAGGAGCCCTGACTGCAAGTAATGTACAAGGTCTCTGTACCAAGACTCAGGAGCTGTGAATAAAGGGCAAACATCTATCACATGCAACTCGGCTTCATCTTCCCATGCTTGTTCTTCGTTGTTTCTGCTCCCAGTCATCAGTTTGCATAAACCTTGACCTTTTACTATAGTGGCTGGCTTGAATTCAAGATCGTATTCTTGAAGGTCTGTTACCCAGTTGCCCCTTCTTTCTCCTAATTCTTTTTGAATGAGAAGGGATCTTACAGCTGGGTAAGGGACTATTACCTTGGTCCGATTTTTCAATATATAAGGCCTGAATTGCTTCGCTGCCTTAATTCTTTCTGGGTCTATAGATACACATGTCTTTGAAACTATATGCCCCAGTAACTTACCTTTTGTGACTGCAAATACGCACTTCTTAGGATTGAGGGAAATGCCATATTTCCAACAGCGCTCGAAAATTTGCTTTAAGTGGAAAGCGTGCTCCCCTCTTTTCTTTGAGAATATAGTGATGTCATCAAGGTATACCACCACACTTCGTCCAATCAGTCCGTGAAAAGCTATGTCCATAGCTATCTGAAATGTCGCTCCAGCATTAATCAGTCCAAAGGGCATCCTTCTATAGGCAAAAGTTCCCCATTTAGTTCTAAATGTGGTCTTCAATCTATCTTCCCCGGCTACCAACACTTGGTTATAGCCAGAGAACCCGTCTAACAATGAAAACATTTCAAAACCAGACACCATCTATAGCAATTGCTCCATGGGAGGTACCGGATAGTTGTCTTTATCTGAGGCGCGGTTCAAGTTTCTGAAGTCCACGCACAGTCTGATTTCTCCCAATTTTTTTCTGACTGGTACCAGATTAGACACCCACTCGGAGTGCCTAACTTTAAAAATAATCCTGGCATCCAACAATTTCTTCACTTCGCTTTGAATCAGTGGCTCCAACTTGGGGTGCATTTTCCTTAACAGCTGCTGATATGGATTGATGCCTGCTTTAATAGGGATGACATGCTTGATAATGCTGGTGTCGTAGGTCTTCAAATCTGCATACGTCCATGCAAAGATATCTTTGTACTATTTAAACAAACTGAGGAACTTGTCTCTTTCCGCTGGTGAACAGCATTTGCCGAGGTTCACGAACTTGGGATCCGTTTCAGTCCCTAAGTTTATTAGCTCGAACTGTAGAGTCGAGCTGTGCGTCTTCACATTAGCGGGTCTTCTAAACTTTTCGTTCAAGTCAAACATCTTCTCTAATGTTCTGACCCCTTTGGGAATGAAATTGTCATATTTCATTTCAGCCTAATGTTCCTCATCGTTGATAATGGCCCCTTTAAAGGTCTCGTCATTTGTCAAGCACTCGATTATTTGTTGATCATCATCAAATACTCGCAAGTTGGTGATCATGTCGGGTACTGATGGCCTGAAAAGTTATTCAATAGAGCATTTGTTATTAGTGGGAACCAACCTGGCGGCTGATGTAGCTAGAAGATCGGCGGCTGCATTTTTTATTCTTGGGATTGAAATAATGTTAAGCGCATGAAAACATTTAAGCAACTCCCATACCTCGTTTTGGTAAGCTTTCAAATGAGGGGAAACACAATGTATTTGATTTCTTATTTGCTTCACAACTATTTCCGAGTCCCCAAAAACTTTTAAATTACTAACCTATAGCTCAATTGCTTTCTTGAGTCCCTGCAGCAGTGCTTCATACTCAGCCGTATTGTTAGTACACTCAAACTTTAATCTACAGGACAGGATGTGTTTATTTTTTTGTGGATCAATAAGGACGCAGCCGGCCCCTGAACCTTCTAATGTTTTCGAGCCGTTAAAAAATAAAGTCCAAAAAACATTATCTACTAAAAATGAATCTACTCCTACTGCTAAATCTACTATTTTACAGTCAATCTCACCAGCCTGAGAAAAATGAAGGAGATCAGGCTGGGTGTCAGATGTGTCGCTGGCCTCTTCCGCTTGATAATTCCCTGGTTCCAGTTCGAGAAAGTAGTTTCCCAATACAGAATCGACTGGTATATTCTTCTCATTCAGTTGAGTGACATTGTACTTCATGTGAGGCTCTCTTAAAATTTTAATCTAGTTTGGACTTCCCTTGTATGGCAACCATAGATGAGACCAGTCTGAGGCGAAATACCCATTTAATTTAGCTGACCAATCTCTGCTCAGCACCAGACCGTAAGCATCTGGTATATCGGCCACCACGATGTTAATAACCTGGCATACTTTGTCATTTGATGCCAGACGGATTAGAACGTCCTCCATCTCACCAATTACCTTAACGTCTGTCCTATCCAATTGCACCACCCTCCACGTGGTTGGCTTAAACTGCCCATTGATTTTCTTACATACTGATATGGGCATGACATTAATTGACGCCCCTGAGTCTACTAGACAATTGTGAACGTTGTGTTTAAAAATTTCAAACGTCAGGAGGAAGGGTGGCTGTTTAGTTTTAGACTTACCTCCAGTGCTAGCTTCTCCAATTTCTTCTTCGTCCAGAGGTTGATTGTCAGCAGGCCGCTCCTCTTCTGATGTTTCCAGTGCTTTCAACAGTCTTTCTTTTTGTTGAGGTACTTTGCACATTTCAAACAGAGGGACGTTTGCCTTTATCTTTTTTAAATATTCAACAACGTCATATTCAATTTGTTGTTTAATGGACTGAGATTTATCAGCATTCACCTTTTCTTTGTTTAGTTCAGGAAGCATTCTGTTCTGCTTAGGGTCTTGGCTGGTAATAGTGAATTCCGGAGTCTTATCAGCCACGGATTTATCTTGAAATTTCTTCCTGATATTTCTTTGCAGCCTTCTGATCTTTGGGAGTAACAGCCTGTCATCACTGATCGTCCCTTGACTTCTAGTTGTCACGTTAGCCTCCCTGATATCTTTGTGTTTTTTAGTTATATCTTCTTCTGCATCGAGTAAGGAGACAGAACTCCATAATGCCATAGTCTCTTCTTCCTGTTCCTTTGTAGAAGTAGAAGTAGCATTTTCTTTCTTTTCATCATCATCTTCTTCTGTTAGTCTCGAATCCAACATCTGATTCATAACTAACGTCATTGAATTTATCCATTGTGGACAGTTCCTTTCGGAGTGAGGCTGCTGGTGAAAGGTGCAGAAATTTAACATCCCTATCTCTGTCAGATTCATAGACGCAGTATTGTGAGGAGGAGGTTGGAACCGATTGTTTTCCTCCCTTTTCTTATAATAAGGCCTGTAGGACTTCTGTGCTTCCTTCTCTTTTTTCCAAGTCTATGATCTTATTAGACAGCTTTTGCATCATTTTGGCCATACTTTCATAATCTGGTGCTTTCTCCTCTTTAGGCTTAGTGAACAACAAATTTTTCCTTCTCTCTCCTGATTGTTCGAGGTAATCTTCAATACTCTCTCTCTCAGCCTCCACCACTTCTACTTCTTCATAGGTTTCTGTCAGAGTAGGCTTGGCCCTACCTTTCGCAAACATGGCCAGATCAGGACCCAAAGCTGAAGTATAGTACTCAATTAGTACTTTGTCTGAAGGCTTGTCTATTTCAGAAAAGTTCTTAAGATATGCTGCGAACCTTTGTGTAAAACTGTGCACTTTTTCCTTTTTCTCTTTCTTCAGTGCACATAGTCCTTTCATAAGGGCTGCGTGAGTATTTTGAACTGCATACTTACTTCTGAACATTCTCTCGAAAGTATCCCAATCCGGGATAGAATTAGCAGGCAACCCAAAGTACCAAGATGCAGCAGCTCCTTTGAGGGTATGCGGGAAAAGTATGCACACTACATCTTCATGTTCCCCAGCCCTCAGACCTTCTATTTCCAGGTAGAAACTTTGTAGGTGATCGTCCACTAAGATCTTCTCATTGGGGTCAAATTTAGGCAGTAACTTCTCAAAGGCTTGAGGTAGGTCATGCAAAGGGGGAGTCAGGTTTAGGGGTGACCTGGATTTCCATGTAGGTGGTGGATTAGGTGGATTGGGAGGAGGTTGATTGGCGTTAACACCGGCCATGAGTTGAGGTGGAGAGTGAGGAGGTGAACCAACAGGGGTGTGAACAGGAGAAATGTAAGGGTTTTCTGGGCCTTCTTGATTCAAAGGTAGCTCAACTTCTTGCAAGGAAGTTTCCACAAGTTCTTCCCAGTCTCCAACCAGCACTGAGTCTTTTGTTATAGGACGGTATTTCTTCTTGTATTCTCTTCTAGGTAAGTCAGGGATAATTGGCAACCCCCCAAGCTTCTTTACGTATGCCCGGGTATGTCTTCTTAGGTCGTTAACGACTTCATTACCAACAGCATATAGATGTTCTCTGTTTTCTTCTTCCGGAATTGGATTGCGCAGTCCACTACTTTCAGAACTGTAACCAGCGGAATAATCTCGGGAAAATGGGTTTCCTTGGCCAGCCATGCACTGGCGGCCCTCCTTCTAGCGCCAAAACTATTGAGGCCTGGAAATTCGTAGGCGGCAACAGTAAGGGATTCTCCCCAATCAACGTTCCCAACTAGCCCGTTGACTGTTTGGAATAGGGAATCCGTCCAGTTTGTGGTCCGGCTACCGTAGGTCAAGAAACAAAACAAAGGCTTTACCGGTTGCGGCCCGGCCCACCGAGTTTTTTGTATTTTGACTTCAAGAAATGAGATGAAAGTTCCTAACTAAATGCAGAGCGATCAAGATGCAGGGAGCGATCACAATGTGATGCGCAGGTTCTTACCTCTCGTCTTATGCTCGCAAGCAACCAGATCAGTTACAATAAGAAATAAACTAACTATCTAATCTATCCCTAGGGAGCAAGGTTATCATTCTGGGTGAGCAATACATCTTGCACATGCATTATGAAGAATCACTGATAGCTGATATTTCTTTCAAGACACATGAACACTTACAGATATTTAAATAACCAGATAGCCGATCATTTTATAACAACAATAATTGCTCACGGTGGAAAATATCAAAAAAAGATACCGAAGAACATTCAACAAGAACATAGGTTCAGGAAATTAAACATTCTTACAGCAAATGAAACACCGTTGAAAACGAAATAGTTCCTCTTCAACATTATTCATTGAGTCGCATTGATACATTCCATTCTACTCTCTCCAACAGGTAAAAAATTTGTAGTTTCCTTTGCAAAACGAAGTAGTTCCTCTCAGTAGGAAACATTTACAAAATTTTCCAGGGGAAAAAGCCCCATATCAGTCCTACTTCCAAATATTTAAACTACAACTGCTGCCCCCTGGGCTGCCTCCCGGCGTGTGACGTTTCAGCATCCTCAACGTTTCAGCTTCCTCTTCTGGTCGTTTTGTCTTCCCAATCATTTTCTGTGAGCGTTTATATCCTGATCAGTAACCGATAAATCTTCCTAGTCAGTGCCTCTGTCATTCGTTTGTTTTGTCCTTTTCTCAGCTCCAGGTCATTTCAACAGTCTATCAAATTCCTCCTGCAGACAATTTCGGTGCATTATTCATTGAAATGAGATCTTAAACATTAAACTTTTCTGCCCAGAATGGTAAATCCACAAGAAACTAGCCAGGTTCATCCGGACAAGGTCTCGATTAAGCTTTGGGCGGGCAAAAATATAAATCGGCGGTCGGCAAGCTTCGGGCACCGGACGAGGAAAGAGAAACCTGGCCGCAACGGTGGAACAGAAGGAGCTAATGTGGTGCGGAGGCGCGGGCTAGAAAACTTCACATCGGACATCGGAAAGGATAGGACATCGGAGGCTGAATGGTTCTTCCATCCGCAACGGTGGATAAAGCAAGGGCTGAAGACAAGCGACGGAAGCGGGGAAAGGCTTAGTCAGACGTCGGAAGACACCCCAATCAAAAGTTTAAAAGATCTCTCCAGCTGTAACGGCGGACGATTTAGGGCTATGTGCAAGCGGTCGAAGGCTAAAATGAATCGGGCGTCGGATGGGTTCAGACTTCGGACGAAGAAAAGATCTAGGAGCCGCAACGACAGAGAGGCTGAGACTTTGCAACTTCTGATTCAACAACAAAAAGAGGCCCGATTACAAGAAAAACTCAAGGATTTGAGCAGCGTTAACAACCAAAGTCGTTTTCTTCGCAAAGGCTGCCCTGAAGAACAAAATTTTACTTCTCCACGACCAGAAATCCACGACTTAACCGAAAATGAACACGGCAAGAATAAACCTGCTGACATACAATCTTCAAAGTAAAACGAAAAGAAGATATGCCCGAGAGGCTCAAGCATTTAACGATCCAACCAAGCAAAAAATGATGAGGAGGGGCCCAGAATTTTGAATAAAATAAATTTGGGGAGAACAGTTGCGGCAACAACAAATGGAGGCTTTACCTCATGACTTTATGATGGCCAATTACAATAATAACATCCCGAATGAGGAATAGAACATCTACCTTGGGGTACATCAGTAAAATACATTTAGAATATCCTTTGAAGTTACAATATTTCAACACTCTCCATTAACGATAAGGGTATTCTACTGACGACAACATCATCAACTATAGGAGTAATGAGAGAGAGAATCTTCAACAATATCAAGGTAATACATCTATACATCATAGGAAGTATTCAACAATCATCAGTAAATGGAATAGTTACTCTTCAATATCTTCTGCAGCACACGATCACTTGATCCTTTTGCAACAACACTTCGATCTTCTGATCCTTCGTAGCAGCGCATCAATCCTCTCGATCCTTTGCAGCAGCACTTCGATCTTCTTGATCCTTTGCAGCGGCACTTCGATCTTCTCGATCCTTTGCAACAACACTCTGATCTTCTCGATCCTTTGTAGCAGTACTTCGATCTTCTCAATCCTTTGCAGCAACACTTCGATCTTCTCGATCCTTTGCAGCAACACTTTGATCTTCTCAATCCTTTGCAGCAACTCTTCGATCTTCTTGATCCTTTGCCACCACACTACCTGCAGTACACATGATATATTTTGAGGATGATCAATCCCTATCACTTTAGGACATAGGTCCATGGATGATGCAATCCTCATTAGCACACTCCCCCTTAATGAGGAGGGTCCATAGTATCGACCAACTGATTCATCCATAAATGAATGCAGGACCATATTGTCCGCAAGGACTCATCGTAGACCATCCTCGGCCTCTTAGAGCTAGGACCACTACAAGCGAATGTTATACTATGGCATCTACATGTACATGTAGGTATACTCTCCATGCAAGAGTATCGTCTGCAACTGCAGATCTCGACCGCACCTAAATGCAGGCCCTATCGTTTGTAAGGAATCATCATAGAGCATCCTTAGATTCAAATTTAGGACCACTCCTAAGTGAGTGTTATTCTTCGGCACCCACAAGTGAATGTGGGTACACTCTCTATGCTAAAGTCACACCTGCAACTATAGATCTCGACCACACCTAAATCCATGTCTCGTCGTTCGTAAGGACTCATCGTAGAGCATCCTCAGGTTCAAATCTAGGACCACTCCTAAATGAGTGTTATTCTATGACATCCATAAGTGAATGTGTGTACACTCTCTATGCGAGAGTAATGTCTATAGGGCCATCCTTATCTAGTAAGGACCACTCTTAGTAACATAGTGTTATTTCCTGCAAGACCATCCTTAAGAGAGGATACTATCGTCCAGAAGTGAATTTCAGACCTTGTCATCATCTTAAGGTGTACTTGGCCTATTTCATACTGGAGATTCACTATCGTCCCATTATCAATGGCATTCTTATCATCACTCCCCCTTTCTAGGGAGGATCCATATCATCAACTAGCTCCCCCTTTGTCTGAGGAGGGTGCATATCTTCGACCTGCTCTTCCTTTTCGAGGAGAGTTCATATTTTCGACTTGTTCCTCCTTTCCGAAGGAAGTCCATATCTTCATCATTCCTTCTTGCAAGGAAATTCTGTAGTATCATCATTATTCCTCCTTGAGAGGAAATCCTTTTCTGACTAAACCAAGCTTGTCATAGAAATATTCAAACTTTACTCGAGATAGAGGCTTGGTCATCACATCAACAACTTGCTCATCTATACTCACGTATTGGAGCTTTATAGCTCCCTTTTGTACCATATCCCTTATATAAAAGTACCATATTTCTATATGCTTTGATTTATCATGGAACACATGATTCTCTATCATCTTTATACAACTATGGTTGTCACAAACAATCATTGTGGTATCCAACTCCATGTCAAATAGACCTTACATCAGTTTTCAAAGCCATATCGCTTCAAAACTAGCGGAGCAAGCTGCCATGTACTCTGCTTCAGTTGTGCTGAGAGAAACATTAGACTATTTCTTACTAAACCATGGAATCATGGTGGATCCCAGACAATAACATCCACATGAGGTGCTCTTTTTGTCTATGGCACTTCCTGCCCAATTTGAATCCATATATCCATACAATCTGTAGTCATGATATCTAACATAGTATAGTCCAAAATCTATCTTACCTTTTAGGTACCTCATCACATGATTTGCAACTATCAAGTGAACCCGTCTAGGTTTAACTAGATATCGACTTGAGGTGTTCATAGTAAAGCATATATCTGGCCTTGTATTCATCAGATAAATTAATGACCCAATAATTTGTTTATATTGAGTCATAACCACTAACTCTGATGATTCATCAGATAACAACTTCATGTTTATATTCATGGGTGTGGCCATGGCTTTACAATCCAACATATCAAATCTTTTCAAGATTTCAACTACATACTTTCCCTGGTTCAGAATGTTGGAATATTGATAACACTGAGAGGAGAGGGGGGAAGGGTGAATCAGTATTGTTAACTTTTAACAATTCAAATCACTTTTTAATTTATGCATTAAAACACATGATCAACAATAACATACATAACACAAATTTATCGTGGAATCCTAATTGGGTAAACCACCAATACTTTCTATTACTGCACAATTGTGTTTACAAACAGTTTCTTCATGCTTCTATAGACAAGGATGATATTACACCCTTATTTACCAGCAACTACCGGAAGGAGGCTTTGATCCACTGGTTTTATCAGCTACTATTGAAAGGATGCTACGACCCTTCTTACCAGCTACCACTGGAAGGAGGCTACGACCCCCTAGTAAGCATGTTGCTTACCCTAGTGCCTCCCAACCTCCCTCATATGATAATTTCTCTTACTATACTGCAATCGATCTGTCAATTGAAAAGTGTAGAGACGACTTTTCTCACTCATCATTCTATCTATAAATACCCTCTAACACATTTTCTGTGAATCCATCTCTTCACCGTTGCACCTTTTCATTCTTAGATTGTGCATCTTCATGAAAACTCAATTCTTCATTTTAACAATTCTTTAACTCTATTTAGGTTTATCAGTCATACCTTTTTGCAACAAAATCTTACCAGAATTGCCTCTCCGCAATGACAATTCTTCACCATAAATTCTTCTGAATTTGCCTTTTTCCGCAATGATATTTCCGCAATAGATCCTTTCCACAACCATCATGATCCATTGATCCATTGCGGACTCTTTCCTATCCATCGATCTAACACACAAATTTCCCTTCGCAATAATATTTCTGCAGTTTCCTTAGCTTTCCACAACAACCTTTCTTCACCGTTGATTGCTTGCGGACTCTTCCCTCATTGTTGATCTGAGATCAGATGCAGATTACGGAATTTCATTTTGACTTTTCTCAAAATGTCCTTCCGCAATATCCTTTCTGCAACTACCTTTATGCAAGATACTTTCTGCACCGTTGATTTCTTGCAAACTCTTCCCTGGCCGTTGATATTTAGATCAGATGTGGATTGCGACTTTTCCAAATTTCTGAAAAAGTGCTTCCGCAATTTGCTTTTCGCAAGATTTATTCTGCGACGTCGATCTTATGCGGACTCTTTCTTGATCATTGATATTTATATCAAATGCGGATTGTGAATTGCAGGTTTTCCAAATTTCTTGAAAATACTTCCGCAATTTCCTTTCCGTAATCTTTCTTTCGCACCGTCGATCTCTTGCGGAGTCTTTCCTGGCCGTTGATCTTGTGAATTGTGGGTTTTCCAATTTTGTTCAAACTACTTCTGCAATTCCTTTTCCGCAATTATGCTTCCACGTCGTCGATCTCTTGCAGAGTATTTTTCGACCGTCGATCTTATAGGTTTCGGAATCCGAAACCACACTTTCCCATTTTGGACCTCCGTAATTCTCTTCTGCAACTTTGTTTCTACATTTCTTTTGAACCGTCTATTTCCTTGCAGGTTCATCCTGACCGTCGATCTATGATCAAATGCGGATTGCAGATCTTCACTTTTCTTTGTGCAGAAATCATTCGCCATTGTTGATTTCTTTGCAGATTCAATCCTTTGTTATTACTGAACTTCTTTGACATCAATGACAACTATTTTCAATAATCTCCCCCTTTGACATTGATGGCAACTCCTCAATTTTCTCCCCATTTGACATTAATGACAAAATTTTATTATTCCTAACAACTCCCCCTATCAACATATCTCCCCCTGACATGATTCATTTTTCTCCTTTTTATTCATTGTAAGGAGATTACTCCCATCTTTTTTCTAAGATGCTCAAATGCTTCTTTGGTTAGTGTCTTTGTGAAAATATCAGCTATTTGTTCCTTGGTGTCAACATATTCTAGTTTGACAACCTTTTGTGACACTTGATCTCTTAGAAAGTGATATTTTATTGGTATGTGATTTGTCTTGGAGTGCATGACAGGGTTCCTTGATATATTTATGGCAGTCGTATTGTCACAACTTATCACTATTGGATCTTCATATTTTACAAGTAAGTATTCTAATGTATGTTTCATCCAAATGACTTGAGTACAACATGATGCAGCAACAATATATTCAGCCTCTACTGTAGATAGTGATATGGAGGATTGTTTCTTGCTTAACCATGATACCAAACAATTTCTAAAAAGGAATGCTTCTCCATTGGTACTCTTTCGTTCATCAACACTTGCTGCCCAATCTGCATCAGTGAATTCCTTTAGAGTGAAGTTATTTCTTTTTCGATACCATAATCCATAATCCATGTACCTTTTAGATATCGAAGAATTCTTTTTATTGCAGCCACATGTGTTTCTTTTGGGGCTGATTGGAATATGGAAACCAAACCTACAACCTGCATTACATCTGGTTTAGTAGTTGTTACATATAATAAACTCCCAATCATTGACCTATACATACTATGATCCACTTTTAAGGATTCATCATTCTTGCTTAATTTACAACCAATGACCATAGGAGTACTAACAAGTTTAGATTCTTCCATTTTGAACTTCTTCAATATTTCTTTGATATACTTAGTTTGAGAAATGAAAATCCCTTTTTATGATTGTGATAGTTGTAAGCATAGAAAGAATGTTAGTTCTCCTAACATTGACATTTCAAATTCTTTCTTCATTTCTGATGCAAATTTTACACTCATAATTTTTAGATCACTTCCAAATATGATATCATCTACATAGAGTACCACAATGATCATATTTTCATTTTCAAACTTTATGTACAACTCACTGTCAATGGCCCCTCGTTTGTATCCTTGTTGTTTTAAATAATTGTCAATTCTAGAGAGCCATGCCCTTGGAGCTTGTTTAATGCCATAGAGCGCTTTCTTAAGTTTGCACACATAATTTATGTTTTTTGACAAGAGAAAACATTCAAGCTACTCAATATAGACTTCTACTTTAAGTTCTCCACTAAGGAATTCATATTTTACATCCATTTGATATACCTTAAAGTTTTTGTAGCATGCAAAAGCTAAGAACACCATGATGGCTTCGAGTCTTCCCACAGGTGCAAAAGTTTCTTCAAAATCAATGCCTTCTACTTGAATATATCCCTTACATACTAACTTAGCCTTGTTTCTTGTCACATGACCATGCTTATTGAACTTGTTTTTAAATATCCATTTGGTTCCAATAACATTCATATCCTTAGTTCTTGGGACAGGTTCCCAAGTTTAGTACTTTTCTATTTGATCAAGTTCTTCATTCATAGCACCGACCCCATCCTCACTTTTGCAGGCTTCTTTAAATGCTTTGGGTTCTATTATCGAAAGCAGTGCTTGTTCTTCACCAATCAATTTTCTTCTTGTTTTAAGTCTTGATTCTTTGTCACTAATTATTTGATTTTTAGGATGATTTTTCTGGACCCGCCTAGATGGTGTCTTTGTGTCTGATCTCAAGGAATCTTCATTCTTATTTTTATGTGATTCTTCTTCATCTACTCTTTCTTCTTCTTATTATTCATAATTATCTTCCTTTTGTGTACTTTCTTTCTTTCTTTTATCATCTAATTTTTCATCATTAGTTTCTTCATCATCCACACTTCCTTGAATTTGTATTCTTCTTGGTTTAGTATCATCGATACATTTGCACTTTCTATGATCTTGTGCAACCTTAGATTATAACATATTTATGCCTTTTTGGTAGAAGAATATCCAATAAATATGCCTTATTCGGTTCTAGAGTCAAACTTCGCTAGATTATCATCATCTCTTTTTATGTAGCATTTACTTCTAAAGGCTCTAAAATATTTAACTAAAGTCGGTCTTCCAAACCATATCTCATAAAGAGTTTTGTCACTATTCACTCTGAGTTGTCCTCAGTTTTTTACATAGACAGTTGTATATATTGGTTCTCTCCAATAGCCATCAGGAATTTTTGCTTCAATAAGCATAGTTCTAGTTGCTTCTTGGAATGTCCTATTCCTTCTCTCAACTACTCCATTTTGCTAAGGAGTTTTTGCTGCTGAGAACTGTCTCTTGGTTCCATGTTTTTCACAGAACTCATTAAACTCATTTGAGGTGAATTCCCCACTATTATTTGATCTTAGACATTTAATTTTTTGATTTCTTTCATTTTCAAAAAGGGCTTTGAAGGCTTTGAACTTCATAATGGCTTTTTTTTCCTATAAGAAAATTCACCCAAGTCATCCTTGTATAGTCATCGATTAATAACATAAATTAATATTCTCCTTGAAGGATTTCAGTCCTTGTTGGTCCACAAAGACCAGTGTGAATTAATTCTAATGGCTAGGAGGTTGTATGTTCTTTCACCTTGAACTTTGTTCTTGTTTACTTCCCATGAAGACAATGTCTACACACATGATTTGGTGGTTTTATGATTTTTGGCAGATTTCTTACAGCTCTCTTCTGACTAATTCTTACAATATTGTCAAATTTCAAGTGTCCCATCCTTCTATGCCATAGCAAACTTTCATCAACTTGGCTCATATAACATTGTTCTTCATTTTCTAGAATGTACACATTGTTCTTCATTCCTAAATCTTTTCTTCTGATTTCACACTTCTTGGAATCAAATATACATATGTGTCCTTGATCACACGTTTGAATCACACTCTAAAGATTAGGTTTTAAGTTTTCTACAAGTAGAACATTTTCGTCTTTCATATTATCTCTAATAACCATTGTACCCTTCCTAATTATTTTAGAGGATAGATTATCTCCAAGGTGACCTTTCCTTTTTGCTTCCTTTTTATGCTTAGGATTTAGTTGGGAATCCTTTCATGTGTTTTGAGTATCCACTATCCATATGCCATAGATTTTGTTTTTCTATAGCACATAGAGCTAATGAACATTCCACATCACCCTTCCTTTTCCAAGCTATCCCTTTGTCTTGAAATTTTGAGGTGTCATCCATAGGAGTTACTAGTTTAAATTTTCTAGCAATGTGTCCCTGATTACCACATTTATAGCATTATGTACTATAACTTTGTAGAGGAGCAAAAGAATTGTAGTTTCTTCCTTTTGGATTGTCTCTAGTAATATTTTTCTTATAGACAAAAGTATGTGATGTAATCTCTTTCTCCACAAGAGTCTTTGGTTTACAATTTCTATCCATATGTCCAAAATTGTTACAGGTGTAACAATTTCCTAAAAAGAGTTATTGATGTTTACTTTTCACTGGTCTTTTAAGTATCATATCTATTCTTTGTAATGGAGAAGCATATTTCTTACTTTCTTCTCTTTTAATTTGGCTCATGAGTACAACAACATAACTTCTTTTATTTCCATCTTGATTTGTGCAAGAAGAATATCCAGGTTTTTTCCTTGTCAAATCCTAATCCATATTTATTCTTGATGGTCTTTGGACACTTAAAATTTCATCTAAAGTCCTTGAGCTATTTTGCATAGCTTGATTTGATAGATTCTTCATCCAGTTTCTTTCTAAGGTGCATAATGTCTTGTTCAAGCCTTTCAGATTCTTGCATTTTCTTTTTGAGTCATTGTTTTAGATTGTCTTCAGTCCTTTTTTCTAAAACCTGATTTTTTAAGTCATCAATCATTCTCTCCGCGTCTTTTTTTTCTCCTTAAATTATATCATGTGAGTTTTTGATTTCTTGTACATCTTTTTATACTTCTCTAATTCTTCATGAGCATTTATAAGTTCTGCTTCAAGATCTATCACATATTCTATTTCTTCTCAAGAGATTTCGCTTTCAAAACCCATGAATTGGACTTCATCATCTTCATTGTCTTCTTTGGAGTAAAGGTTTTTCTTGTTTTTTTTTAAACTTCTTCTTGTATGTGATCTTATTCTTTTGATCTTTCTTATGACAGCAAGGTTCTTCATCATCACTATCCTCTTGTTTTGGGTAAGGACACTTTTTGGCAAACTGTCCAATCCTTCCACAGTTAAAACATTTCAAGGGTAGCTTACCTTTGTACTTTCAAGTGCCTCTCTCAAGTTTCTTGATGAAGAGAGCTTCCTCATCATCTAGGTCCTCAGATTGGATCTTGGATACGGCCTTAAAATCTGCTTCCTCTTTGATGATCCATTTTGTCATGTTCTCATCTAATAGGCAATGAATATCCCATGTAGTTCATCTACTGTCATAAATTTAAGATCGTCTAGATCTTCTAAAGAAGAAACCTTTGAGTCATACTTCATTGGAAAGGTTCTTAGTACCTTATCGACTACTTATTTTTCTTTAATTTCTCCTCCAATGCCTCCAATGGTGTTAACAATTTCATCTACTCTTAGAAGATATTCTGCAACATTTTCTTCCTGTTTCATTTTTAAGTTTTCAAACTGACCTTTGTAGGTCTGGAGTTTGGATTCCTTGACTTTGGAAGTTCCTTCATAGATACATTTTTCATTTTTCCCATGCATGTTTGGATGTTTTGCATTGCATGACTTTTACAAGTACCGATTCTATTAACCCACTCAAAATTGCATTTAGATCTTTTGCATTGGCCTCATATAGGCTTAGCTCTCCTTCGTCTATAGGTACGTCATATGGTACTTTATATTATGTTTCAACAATACTCCAAACCTTGTATCCAAGGGCCATTAGATGGCACTTCATTCTTACACTCCAGTATGCATAATTATCACCAATAAATAAATGAGTTATGTTGGTGGCTAACCCTTGTTTATTTATAGTGATTTTCAATAGGATATTCCTTCCAATGATTAAGTTGTACTAAAGGATCCGACTTTGATACCAATTGTTGCAATATGGATAACACTGAGACGGGGGGTGAATCATTATTGTTAACTTTTAACAATTTAAATCACTTTTTAATTTATGCATTACAACACATTATCAACAATAACACACAGAACACAAATTTATCGTGGAATCCCTATTGGGTAAACAACCAATACTTTCTATTACTGCAAAATTGTGTTTACAAATATTTTATGCCTGCTTCTACAAACAAGGATGGTATTACACCCTTATTTACTAGCAACTACTAGAAGGAGGCTTCGACCCCATGGTTTTATCATCTACTACTGAAAGGATGCTATGAGACCCTGGTTACCAGCTATCACTAGAATGAGGATACGACCCCCTAGTAAGCTTGTTGCTTACCCTAGCGCCTCCCAGCCTTCCCCATATGATAATTTGATCTCTGACTGTACTGCAATCAATCTGTCAATTGAAAAGTGCAAAGACAATTTCTCTCACTCATCATTCTATCTATAAATACCCTCTAACACGTTTTTATGCATCTCTTCATCGTTGCACCTTTTCATTCTTAGATCGTGCCTCTTCATGAAAACTCAATTCTTCATTTCACAAGTTATGTTGTTGTTGATCTACAAGCTCACACGTCAAAGCTACATAACTGGAGAATGGATTTGATCTCTTGCTTATTCTTGTGAAGCCTTCTGGAGCTCCATACTTCTCTACTTATTGTATGATTTCTTCAAGCTGACACCTTCTGGATTTTGTAAGAGTTGTCTCTTAATCAAATGTCACATCAATAATCTCTATATGATGGAATCCTGAAGGCTTTGGATACTTCAAAGTATCCAACAAATATTCCCTTATTTCCAGAAGTATCCAACTTGGTTCTCTTCTCTTTCAAAATATGTACATATACTGGACATCCAAATATCTTGAGATGGATCACTTCATGTTTCTTTCATGTATACATTTCTTCAGGATTCTTGAATCCAAGAGCATTGTGAGATAATCTGTTCTGCACATACACAGTTGTTCTTGCTGCTTTATCCCACAGGTGCATGGGGAGGTCTTGGTCATGAATCATTGTTTTTACTGCTTCCATAATGGTTCTGTACTTTTTTTCTGCAACACCATTTTGTTGAGGATTGTAGGGAGTGGTTAGTTCTCTCTTGATTCCAACTTCCTTGCAGAATGCTTCAAATTCTTTTGAAGTATATTCTCCGCCATTATCTGATCTCAGTGTCTTGATTCTTCTTTCTGAATGGTTCTCTATCAAGGCTTTGAATTCCTTGAATTTCCTGAACACTTCACTCTTGGTATTCAAGAAGTATACCCATGTATCTCTTGAATAGTCATCAATAAATGTGACAAAATGTTCATATCCAGTTAAATATGTGGAGGGCATAGGACCACATACATCAGAATGAATTAATTCCAACATACCTTTTGTCTTTGTTTCACTTTTCGGAAAGGAATTCTTGATCTTCTTTCCTCTTGCACATCCTTTAAAAGTTTCTTCATGATCAATCTTTAGATCTGGTAACCATTTTACCACCTTGCTCACATAAGGTAGTGCTTTGTAGTTGATGTGATCAAGCCTCCTATGCCATAGTTCACTTGAGCTAGTAGTCTCATGGACAAGGGATATCTCTGGATGTCCTTTGACTTTGTACAATCCTCCTTCTTCTTCACCAATGACCACAACATCTTCAAGTGTCTTTCCTTTTTACCACATGAGTACTTGTATAACTATAAAATCAACTCTATATCCTTTCTTATCTAGTGCTGAGATGGAAAGTAGGTTCTTTTTCAAACTTGGTACATAGTACTTCCTTCATCTTCATGGAAGTTCCAGAGTCAATTTTGTAGCTTGATTCACCAATACCTTTGATGGGATATTGATAGTCATATCCTAATGATACTTTCTGAGCAGATATCTTTTCTTCAAGTCTTGACAGGGTTTTTTTCTTCCCTACATGTGCTTTGAATCACCACTATTAATAAGCCATGTATCTTCTCCAGGTGTTACAGACCCAGAGAGTGCAAAGAATAGTACATATTCTTCTACATCTTCTTCTTTTGTTAGTATATTTCTAGGTATTTCTTCTTCATCATCATCCTCATCTTCAGCTAGATGAGCATGATGTCTTTTGTTGTGGTTCTTCTTTGATGGACACTCTTTGGCAAGGTGTCCAATCTAATGACAGTTATAGCATTGATGCTTTGAGTAATCTTTATTTTGAATGTTTTCTCTTTTCTTTTGAAACTTCTTTGGAGGTTTATGACTATCCTTCTTGAAATTTGATTATTTTCTTCTTTTAGTATGGATGGCTAGAGCTTGATCATCTTATGTAAGTAGAGCTTCTCTGTTAGCTACTCTAGCTTCTTCTTGGATGCAATCTTCCCATACAATGTCAAACTTCATACTTTCTTTTCTGGCACACAGAGTCTGTATTAATGAATCCCAAGGTCTAGTGAGACCATTGGGAGTAGTATTAACTAGTTCATATTAATCAAGGGTGTCTCCAATGGCACTTAGTTTTTCCCTGAACTTGGATACCCTTGTGAAGTAATCTTGAATTGATTCTCCTTTACTCATCTTGGTGCCCTTCAGTTGAGCTCTCAAATTAATCTTCCTATTGATTTTATTTCCCTCATACATTCTGAAAAGTGCATCATACATTTGCTTTGGTGTCTTCTTAGATGACACTTGAGGGATCAAGTGATCTTTGATAGAATAAACAATAATCCCCATTCCCTTGATTAGGTATTTCTCTTGATTCTCCTTAGCTTCATCTTCTTTTGGTTCTGCAACTTCATCCTTGATGTACTTATCAAGTCCATTCTCTCCAAGAATGAGACCAATCCTATACTTCCATGCTAGGAAGCTTTCTATGCCTTCCAGTTTGTCCTCAAGCTTAGTGCTTGGCGCCATCCTATCTAGGAGGTCACTAAAAATTGAAATTTCTCAAAATGAAAATATGACCTTACCAGGAGATGCGCTTGATTGAGGCAAGTTGGTTTGTCCATTTGGTTTATGGAGATCCCAAATATTCACCCTTCGAAACTTACTTGTGATGTTCTAGTTTCTGCAGAATTTCTGGTTCTGGTTTTTTGTAGTTTTATGGTTCAGGTCCAAACTAGGGTTTGGCTTTCCCAGAGATTCAACCACCCAAAAAATTCGATCCAGGGATCAATATATGTGCTCTAGGGATGAACAAATTCTTATGCAAGCAGATATTCAAAATTCCAAACTTTGCAGAAATCCTAATTTCTTTCGAAGGGAGAGGAGAGAGAGTTTCACCTTATGAAATTTGTTCTATTCATGCTAGCTCTAATACCATGTTAATATTTCATATGCTTAGCTAGATATCATTAGTGTTTAAACCAAATTCACAACAGTATCATATGCAGAATCTCTGAAAGAAACACAATCACAAGATAGACATAGATTTATCCTGGGAAACCCTCAAGGGGAAGAAAACCTAGCAAAAATTCCCCTGTATAAGATGTATAAAACCCCAAAATAGGTATTCTCCTCTTTGTTGGTCTCTCTCTCTCTCTCTCTCTCTCTCTCTCTCTCTCTCCTATGCACTACACAAGTGAGTGAGTCTGTGTTCAAATGAGAAGCACAACTCCTCTATTTATACTCTTTTTGTCAACTGACTTTTACCCTAATCAATTCAACCCCACTAAATTGTCAAGGCCGACTTCACCTAGGAAATTAGAAAACAATATTTTATTATATTCATTATGGTGCTATTGACCTGAATTATAATGGAGGATTTACCTCATGACTCTATGATGACCAATTACAATAATAGCATCCCAACTGAGGAATAAAACATCTCCCTTGGGGTACATCAATAAAATAGATTTAGAATATCCTTTGAAGTTACAATATTTCAACACATTGGCCATTAGATCAAACCAAACCGGGTACATCACATATGGTCGGTGGCCTTGTTGGTATGGTTTCCCATCAAGGAACTCCACCCATGTACAATGTGTCCCTTACATTAGTTTACCGCAAAATGTGTGCAACACATTGAGATAATGAGACCCTAGGGGATGAATCAATATCTAATTTAAATTCAAACTCAATCACTTCAAGCTATGTTTATCTTATTCTTCATTCATAAATAATTAATACAACATAACAAGAAAGATACTTGAACTTCAAATATATATATATATATATATATATATATATATATATATATACTTNCCAATATTTATGAGCAATGGCTCAAAAAGGTGCTCCAACACCTTAGTCTTTTCCAACTCCAACTAGAGGAGGCTCCAACCCCTTGGGTTTTGTCAGTTACAACTAACAGGGAGCTACAAATCCCTTCTTTTCCTGCTCCAATTGTTTCTATAATTGTTTCATTATGTTTTCTACAATCCTTTACACTTTAGTTTCACCTTGGGTTTCTTCTTTACATCTTCATATTTTTCATCTCATGGTATTTCCAAAATGTCTCTAAACAGTTTCAAGCCCTTAATGCTTTGTTTCCAACTCTTACTTAAGCTCTCAATCAATTCATCAATTAGATCTAATTCTACAGCTTTGTCAAATTCTGAATATTACTCTTCATGCTTGAGATGTAGGTCTACAAATTCTCTCCTTGTTATGTTTGCAACTTCTTCACAACATCCACAATATACATATCCTAAACAAATTTTAAATATGAAAATATGTGCTTTATATCTGTAACAAATTATCCTCAACACGTACCACAACAACCCTTAAGAATGCTTCCAAAACTGTTTAAAATATTTTCAGACAAGTATGCGAATTCTGTCCACCAAAACAATTATATGATAGAACCAAAATCAATTCTTAACATATCCCCAAAACAATCATCAAGGGTTTTAATACCTGTCCTTTCCTTACATAGGAATATGCGCCCCCTTTCCTCGGTCTTCTTTTGCTCCTGCGCCTTATTTTCTTGTTGTTATTTCAAACTTGTTTTTAGCTATTCCTTATCCTTTTGTGCCTGCAACCTCGTCAAAGTTTGTTGCCTCGGTTCATCTCTGAACTCCACGTTACATTCAAGCACCCGATGTTAAGTACTTTGGATCTATATATGTAGCTTTCCATCCTTAGTTATTGAGCCAACTTGTCACTTTGCATTATTGTTTTTCTTCAATTGAATAATAGAGCCTACTTATCATTTTATACATCTTTTATGGGCAACTTTGCTCCTTGTTATGTATGCAACTTTTTCACAACATCCACAATATAAACTATCCTCAACAAATCTTAAATATGCAAATGCGTGCTTCATATTTATAACAAATTATCCTCAACACGTACCACAGCAACCCTTAAGAATGCTTCCAAAACTAATTAAAATATTTTCAGAAGAGTATGCCAATTTGTCCACCAAAACAATTAAATGATAGAACCATAATCAATTCTTAACACATCCCCAAAACAGTCATCACGGGATTTCATACTTGTCCTTTTCTTAGATTGGAATATGCACCCCCTTATTAATTCTTGCACATGATCTAGGAACTTGGAATCAAAATCATCAAAGAATAATTAACAAATACTCATGAATTGGTAATAATCGGAACCGGAATTGGTTTCCTCTCTGTATATTTAATAAACAATAAATGGTTACAATACCAATGCTGAGCAATGGCTTAACTCTATGAAGAATTCGAATACCTAAGGAGACAGTTCGAATTCAGTGAGTGAGTCTAGATTAACTGACTCTCAACCATTCAATCTCACTCAGTTAACCACTTGACCAA
Organism: Pseudotsuga menziesii; assembly: GCA_001517045.1. Classification (NCBI taxonomy): domain Eukaryota; kingdom Viridiplantae; phylum Streptophyta; class Pinopsida; order Pinales; family Pinaceae; genus Pseudotsuga; species Pseudotsuga menziesii. The sequence goes on from LPNX010960037.1 coordinate 135,976, forward strand.
AACCCTAATTGACTCACCAAACCCTAACTGAAGTCGGAGTGCAATAAATGACTGAATCTCAACTGAAGGAGATCAGAAACATGTCATAGCAAGCCAACCATCCAGTGCTAGTGCTCCATGACTCCAATGAACCCCGATGAGGTTAACTGAAGCTGAACTGACCATCATAAGTTGGTGGAGGTGCCTTGTTGACTCCAGATCATTAAATAATAATAAATAATCATTAAATAATATATTTAATGACTGGAGGCACCTTAACTGACTGTAACTGACTAGTTGAACTGATTGTAACCACCGGTTAGCAATTAGGTGCATTAATGTCACACAAATCACCCCCGGAGTGCTCCAGTTAGCCTCCTTGACTGTAGGAGAAGGCTAAGTTAGCCTCCTTGACTGTAGGTAGGCGTGGGTGTGACTGGATTATGGCAATTAATGCTCCACTTATGTCAATTAAACTTAGGATAGTGGTTTAACTAGGCCAATTTGACCAAAAGAGTGTGTATGATGGTAAATGTCTCCAACACCCCCCCTTAAGCTATACTCAGGAAGAGTTAGAAAACATATATGCATAAAAATGCTAGGGCCCTGGCAACTAAGGCCATAGGTCACCCTGTACAATGCTAAAACTGAAACAATGCTCAAAACAAACTAAGTGAGGAAAAGAGGGAAAACCCAGTGGGAAACCCCCCCCCTCAAGCTGAACACTAAAAGTAGTCTGGATCACCCTAATGAACTCACCCCCAACAGTGAACGGAGGTAAGTGAAATTCTTTTCTGAAAAGCTCTTGGTGAAGATGTCTACAATCTTCTCATCAGTCGGGCAGTATTGCAGAATGATGGTCATGTCATGCACTAGCTCCCTGATGTAGTGCATGTGAATCTCTACATGCTTGGTCCTCTGCCTGGTAATTGGATCCATGGATATCTTAATAGCACTCTGTTTGTCACAAAAGAGGACAGTGGACAAAGTACTACCAAGATCAAACTCTGAAAGAATGCCTTGCAACCAAACTGCTTGGATGCAAGCATTCACCACTCCTCGATACTCGGCCTCTGCTGAAGATAGTGCTATGGCAGCCTACTTTTTGCTTGACCAGCAAATAGGGCCACCACCAAACATGAATACATATCTGTAAGTTGACTTTCGATCAATAGAATCACCCGCCCAATCGGAATCTGTGTATCCAACCAGCTCTAGCTCGGAGTCTGCAGCATAGTGAATGCCGTAGGTCCTGGTTCCCTGAATGTACTGGAGGATCCTCTTGGCTTCCTTCCAATGAATATCATGAGGCTGCTGCATGTATCTTGATACAGCATTCATAGCACAACAAATATCAGGCCTAGAATGTGTCAAGTACAACAAGCTACCAATCAGTTGTCGATAGATAGTGCAGTCCATGGGAGGTGTGTTTTTTCCTTCTTCAAGGCTGATCCCTGAAAGGAAATGGAATGGTGTAGGCCTAAATTCAGCCATGTTAAACTTGAATAACAGGTTTGAAATGTATTTGGACTGAGTGACCATAATCCCGTCAGAATTTTGCTCGATTTCGAGCCCCCAAAATTGTTTTAGAAGCCCCAAATCACTCATTTCAAAGGCATTGTGGAGAGCAGTTTTGATGGATGAAATGGAGGCAATTGTGCTACCTGTGATTAGTAATTCATCAACATATAAAACAATGATAATTAGATGACCATCATGCTGTTGTAAATACACATTTGGATCTGATCTACATCTCTGAAAGTTTTGCGAGAGAAGGAAGGCATCCATCTTGGAATACCACTCTCTTGGGGCCTGTTTTAACCCGTATAGTGGCTTCTTTAGCTTGAAAACCAAAGATGGATCAGTGATGTAGCCCTCAGGCTGCTTCATGTATATCTCCTCATGAATATCTCCATGCAAAAATTATGACTTAACATCCATGTGATGAACCTCCAGTGCTTGGATGCGGAAATAGCCAAAACAAGACGGATGGAGTCCATTTTTGCAACCGGTGAAAAGGTCTCATGGAAGTCCACTCCTTGGACCTGAGAGAAACCTTTTGCTACCAGCCTTGCCTTATATTTGCAGGTGCTTCCATCAGCAGCAACCTTTTTCCAAAACACCCACTTGCATTGAACCAATTTCCTTCCCGGAGGAAGAGAAACTAGCTCCCAAGTAGAGTTTTTCTGAAGAGAATTCATCTCTTCATCCATGGAAACTTGCCATCTCGGATCATTCCGAGCATGGTAGTAGGATTTTGGATATGAAATAATCATCAAATAGCAAGTTTCGGACAGGAAATTATCAGAACAAGAGAGCGCAATACCTGCTCTTTGGAAATCAGACCAGGTTCTTCGTGGATCATCCAGATTTCCAATGTTGTCTCCTGCGGAGGAGAGTGTCTTTTGGGCCCATGTAGGAAGATGATTATGCACTTCAGGTTCTGATTCAGTATCTGATGATTGTTGCACACTGATATCAGAAATCAGAGGATCCAAATCAGGGTCATCACCCCCAATTTCATCATCCAAATATTCAGTGGAATAGGAAGGAAATTCAACAGTTTTCTCCTTCACTAGTTCCACCTCCTGAAGAGGCTCATCGAACTTGACACTTCTCTCGATGATCATCTGTTTGGTCTTGATATCCAAAAGCTTGAATCCTTTTAGATTCATCAGGATACCCAATAAACAGACATTCTAAGCTCTACGGTTGCAAAGCCCTTCTTTTATCAAGCGGAATCTGAGCCCATGCAGTGGACCCAAACACCCGTAGGTTTAACACATCTGGCTTGTGCCCAAAGTATGCTTCGAAAGGAGTATTTCCTTTCACTGATGAATGTGGCACCCTATTCTGAATGTATGCTACAGCATGCATGGCTTCAGCCCACAAATTTGCAGCAAGCTTCTTTGACTCCAACATACAGGTGGTCATCTCTTTGAGAGACCGATTCTTCCTTTCCGCTACTCCGTTCTGCTGGGGAGTGTAGGGAATTGAATGTTGGACCTGAATACCACTTCGGGAGAAAATGTACAGAAACTCATTACTGACATACTCCCCTCCATTATCAGATCTCAATATCTTGATCTTAAGCCCAAAGGCATTTTCGATCAAGGCCTTCAATTCAGAAAAATTTTCACATACTTCTGATTTCTTTTTGAGAAAGAAAACCCATGTATACCTTGAAAAATCATCAATAAAGGTAAGGAGGTACCTTGATCCATTCATGGATGTGACAGGAATTGGACCACTAATATCAGAATGTATCAGCCCCAATATGCTTGTAGCTCGGTTTTCCTTCCCCCGATCGAACTTGTGCTCAGGGTGTTTTCCAATCACACAGCCCTTGCAGACTCCCGTGGTTGCCTTGATGACCGAGAGGCCTTCAACCATGGAGTTTTTCTGTAATTGCTGCAAATATTTGAAATTAATATGGCCAAACCTCTCATGCCACAGCCTACTAACCTCATTTCCATGAGTTAGCAAAGCGGTGGGCTTTGCATCCGCAACAAAGTGAGAGAACTCATAGGCTTTTGCATGATGATTTGCAAGGCCTTTTGCAATGAGTTCCCATATGCAATTTATGTTATCTCAACATCATTTGGGCTGAAAGAGACTCTCTTATGCATTCATGTATGTTTCATTGATAGACACTAAGGAGATTTGCTGCTAGATATGGTACATACAAAACTTTAGAAAAAAAACCATTTTCTAGATCTACAGTACCTTGTCCTTCAGAAATGATGGTGGAGTCATCTCCCATGTGGATGGGGATGGATTTTCCAGTCTCCAAGGATGAAAAGGAGTCTTTTTCAACCATCATGTGATTCGAAGATCCACTGTCAATCAGCAGTGATTTGGACTTCGAAGTGCTTGCCATGAGGGCATGACCTTTCTCATGCTGTGGTTCCCGATCATGGTGATCTCTCCTCCAAAAGCTCTTCGAAAGATTGATGTGATTCCTCTCAAGGAGAGAGGTTGCTTCATCAATATTTTTCTTCATGTAGGCATGTTCAGGGTGAAAACCCTTCCCACAGTCAGAACACCTGACTTTTTCTTTCCCATTGTGCCCTTTTCCTTTGTTCTTCCTTGAGCCGGAAGATCCATCATGCTGCTGATTTTCCACTCTAGGCTTGGGAGCATCAAATTTAGTTTTCTAATTTTTCTGTTGCTTTCCTTTACCCTTCACATCTTTGGGGCCCGAGACATGGAGGGCTTGATCACGGGAAGATCGGATGATCCCCATCTGGACAATCTTGTCATGTTCATTAGTTAGGGACTCAATGAAGGCATTGATTGTAAGCATCTTCCATTCGGGGGTTGTGAGCTTCCCCGCACGGAATGTAGAAACAAAAACTGAATAATCAGCCCCGAGTTTGGAGAGGATGGCTAGGATGAGCTGATCATCCTCCTTCACCACTTTGCATTGCTTCAAGAGGAAAACAGTATACTTGAACTTTGTAAAGAAATCATTCAGAGTCTCGAAATTGGAAGGTTGGAGAGACATGAGTTCATTTTCAAGTTGGTAAACTCTCAAGTCATCATGCTTTTCGTATAGATATTCCAATTTGTCCCATATTTCTTTCGGTGTCTTTAGATCCGTAGGATGGAAGAGAAGGTCTTCTGAAATAGAGAGGCACAAGAAACCAAAGGCTTCATCCTTCTTGTTCAAGAATCTTGATTTTTCTATGGCGGATCCAGGCTCAACTTCAGTGTCCATGGCGACTCTATGGAGTCCTTTGGAGCGCAATTGAAGCTCCATTTTATTTTTCCATGTGTGGAAATTGTATGGAGTCAAGAGAGGTACTGAGGAGGCCATCTGGATATGTTGTAGCGAATGCTTCACCTGTAGAAACCTGAAAATCAAAACAAAAAGGAAAAAATAAGGTCGGACAGCCTGCACATTCTAGGCTTTCATCACACCCAGCATAGTCAATCAAGCAAGCTTGATCAACAAGTTCTTTACTTGGGGTATTAAGTGGTAAGCCTTGGCTTCTGGTGCAGTTCTGGAATTTTGAGCTATTGCTCACTTTTCATGGAGAAATCTGTCAAAAATCTTGTTTTTGAGAGATTGATCTTCGTCCCGCCGTATGCTCTGATACCATATTAATTCTTGCACATGATCTAGGAACTTGGAATCAAAATCATCAAAGAATAATTAACAAATACTCATGAATTGGTAATAATCGGAACCAGAATTGGTTTCCTCTCTGTATATTTAATAAACAATAAAGGGTTACAATACCAATGTTGAGCAATGGCTTAACTCCATGAATAATTCGAATACCTAAGGAGACAATTCAAATTCAGTGAGTGAGTCTAGCTTAACTGACTCTCAACCATTCAATCTCACTCAGTTAACCACTTGACCAAAACCCTAATCGACTCACCAAACCCTAACTGAAGTCGGAGTGCAATAAATGATTGAATCTCAACTGAAGGAAATCAGACACATGTCATAGCAAGCCAACCATGAAGTGCTAGTGCTCCATGACTCCAATGAACCCCGATGAGGTTAACTGAAGCTGAACTGACCATCAGAAGTTGGTGGAGGCGCCTTGTTGACTCCAGATCATTAAATAATAATAAATAATCATTAAATAATATATTTAATGACTGGAGGCACCTTAACTGACTGTAACTGAATGGTTTAACTGATTGTAACCACCAGTTAGCAATTAGGTGCATTAATTTCACACAGATCACCCCCAGAGTGCTCCAGTTAGCCTCCTTGACTGTAGGTAGGCGTGGGTGTGACTGGATGATGGCAATTAATGCTCCACTGATGTCAATTAAACTTAGGATAGTGGTTTAACTAGGCCAATTTGACCAAAAGAGTGTGTATGATGGTAAATGTCTCCAACACCCCTTTCCTCAATCTTATTTTTCTCTTGCACCTTATTTTCTTGTTGTTATTTCAGACTTGTTTCTAGATTTTCCTTATCCTTTCATGCTTGCAACATCCTCAAAGTTTGTTGCCTCGGTTCATCTCTAAACTCCATGTTACATTCAAGCACCCAAAGTTAAGCACTTTGGATCTATATATTTAGCTTTCCATCCGCAATTATCGAGCCGACTTGTCACTTTGGATTTTTTTTTCTTCAATTGAATAATAAATCTGGCCTTTCATTTTATACATCATTTATGGGCAACACGTCATAACAAGCCCATGGACTAGCTATGAAAAGAGGGAATTTTTTTTTGACACGTCATTAGACTACTTTAATGAGATTAACCAACACCCATGTTTTAAGGGTTTCTTCATTATTTGCAAGGGCTTCTTCAATACTCTCCAAACCTTATCCAACAAGTTAACACGAAAGGCTTCTTCCCAACACTACACACTTCTCTTCTTCAAAAAGGAAGGTATTAAACGCTACAATGGACAATGTCACTATTTGTCAATTTTACAGCAACGCTTGCATGTAGGAGAATGCCTTCATTGAATTCCTTGACCTTCATGCTTGTTAGTATTGGTTGGGTTCTCAAGTATACTCAAGAGATTGTTGGATCCCTCGATCTTGTTCACACTGGCTAAGTGTATTATATACTTCTTCAAACTTGCAACTTCAATATAACATCTCAAATCTTATCATGGTCGTGCATACTAGTCCTTTGGCCATGCTTGACATCAATGACAACATTAATTCCAACATAATGGTCCTCCTCCATCCTTGCCTATCAACATCCCTCAAAACGAACCTCATCCACCGTTTGGGCCAACAACATATGTGCCATACAGTCCAAAGATGTTGGAGGCCAAAAAATAACCAAGTATGAACACCACCCAAAGAAAATCCTCTATCTCTCCTCTTTCTTTTTCCTTAAGGATTATTCATCCTTTTCTCTTTATGCTTCCTTATCCCCCCCCCCCCCAAGTTGTGTTACAACACCTATTGGCGAACCAAGGGGTTGTTTCTCAACAAGACACTTTGACACAAGAAAACCCTCCTCCCACGGGAGAGGATTCCTATAAAAACATCTACATGAATGTTTTGGATATGCATGTACAAACCCACAATTTCTCCTACCGCATTCCAAAACAACTCCTCCACTCGACAAGATGACGCTCCAGCTTCCACCAATAGTTCTTTGCAAATTCCACATCCCAATAGTGAACCTATCCCTAGAATACGAAAAACCACCTCTTCAATGTACCACTCACAATCCCCATATGAAAGAAGCACATAATTGTATCATAGTGGATGATTTGGCCTAGTCTCCTGCCACTATGTCCACATTAGAGGTCCTCTAGAGATCTCCTTCCTAGAAGAAGTATCTACTAATATAATTAGGCTCCATCGATGCCTCAGATTCACTCATGATTTATAACCTCAATAATGTCGAATCCTGAATACCATCATCAATCACTTTCCTGATACTCGTCGCCATAAAAAAACATTATCTTTCACCTATGTATTGTTAACGAAGGTGCATCCACTTGTGTCATGTCCACAAACATCTAGAAGCAACTAGGATCCTCTGAGTTCAACCCATATTCAATCACCCTCCAAGACTATGATAGGTAGCCTTTGTAACCATAACGTCTCTATCAAAATGTCCCTATCGAACTAGGGGACAAGATGATATTACTCAACGTTGGAGTTATTGGCAAACAATTATACTAAAATATCATCCCAGGTCATAGTTACATATATGCCATGAATCCAGTTGCCTCTTCAGTATTTTGGGTCATGATTTCCACCATAGCAGGAAAGTAGTCACCCTAGACCAACTTACGTACTATGAAAAATGCCCCTCAGTTAACACAAACAACATTTTTCCTACCATTGGAACTGAATACCCTACCTCTCAATTAGTTAGGACCAGGAATCTACAAAGACTCATCGTTGTTGGGGAAATATGTTGGACCTCCCCCGCTCATACCATAAATTACAAATGGTGTCATGTGTACCGTCTTATCCTCTCTGAATGAACCACCATCATATATTGCCACTTCCACATATTCTCCAACTATCAATTTTAATACAACAGGGGGAACCAACTCACCCCCTCCCCCCATGGTAGTTCACAACGATGAAAATGGAACCATTACCCCTTCCTAATTGGTGGCATCAGTCATAGCAAAGTACCATTCATTTTCCCTTCCCCGGGTATACAAAGAACATTAGTCATGTCCACCCTCGCATTGTTGGAGATTAGGATTACCATAGGAATCCTTGTTTGGTTTTTAAAACCCACATTTTTTTAGATAAACCCCAAACCATATGTGTATATCAATTTTACACCAATCACTCTAGTCAAAGTCTCACCATCCAAGATCCCATGGCATATAATAACACAACACAATATATTGGTGGTCCCCACCAAATCAGACGTTGTGAGCATCAACCCTCCAATGAAAGAAGTGACAAAAATAATAAAGACACATGTACGCGTTCCACCGCCATGTTCCTTGTGTGACATAGCACTCCACCATACCAATTTATGCCCAACATTATCAGAGCTTAGAAACCTAATATCCACACCTACTCACACATCCCCAAACTCACCAATAGTAGGCATTCTCTCTACTCCAAAAGTAGAGTCTCTCAAACCTAAGAGAAAAATATTTTGCACGAATTATCCATGGACTATCTACTCTCATTTTAGTCACTACACACATACTTGCCCATATTTCCCAATATTTATAACGACCCTCCCTGCTATTCATCACTCTCAATCGATTCCCATTGAATTTGTTTCCATTAATTTCATATCAACAATAAAGGGGGCGCTTCCTCCCCCACAATGTTCAGTATATCCTCACAATTCCCATATGCTTCCCCCTGACATGGACATAAGTCAAACACTGAAAACCATTTAGTATTTCGCACATACATTAGAAATCAACTTCCCCATTCACCCCTATAGGCGATGTGGGTTATTGACACATTACTCATTCTAATGTCCCATATTACGGAAACAATTAGTACTAAACCTTGAGCAATTAAGCCACCCACAATGCATAATTCCTTCTCTCGTGAACCAACAACTCTTTCTATAAGAATAAATACTCCCCTCGTCACGAGGTACAACTGGACATGCAGACATGTTTTACATGTCCTCTAGGGATTCTATGACTTATAACCAATCATCATCATTAACATGAAGTATTAATGGTACATTTCCAGTAAATACCCTAACCTCCACCCCTTGGATTTATCATCCATCATCATGCATGATCATGATTCCCTTGAGCTTGCCTAGTATTATTGAAATGACAACTTTGCAACAAGTTGTTGTCTCAACCAACCAGATTCCAAACCCTATCTCAGTTGGACCCACGGTTCCAAATTAATTCCTATCGCTTGTTTCACTGATATGAAGATTATTGGAAGTTTTGTTGTCATTGATGTCAGCAAAGGTATTGAAGTGTCGTGATGCTTGAAGTAGTGATGATGCCATCTTAGCAAATATTGAAGCAGCGGGTATGCAATGATGAAGTACCATGAGGACAATGCTTGAAGTAATAATGATACCACCTTGGCAAAGAGGTGAAGTGTCAAAAGAAGCCTTAAAACCTTTAAGCAAAATGTAGATGCCAAGCTTTTAAAGTTCCTTGAAGTCATGAACCGTTGTGAAGTGTATTTAACAATACTTTGAAATCTATTAAAGAAGTCCATTGAAGGAACCTTGAAACCCTATGAGGAAGCCTTGAAACACCATGAAGAAGACTTCATTTGAAAGTTGTATTTTGAAGAGACACATAGAGAAAAGCAAGTTGGACTTAATAAAAGGGACATATATTGAAATTAAAAGAATATAGGTCGACTATGCTTAAATAAGGATAATATGTATAAATGAGTGCCCTCATTGGGGGTGGAAGAGAAAAACATGTTCGATCTAAAATTGGATAAGAGACCCTAGCGAAGGAGTAGAACTAAGACGAAAAGAAAAGGATGAAATTAAGAGCAAGGGAAAAGTTTTGAAGAGCTAAAGAAGGCACATATTTATAGGATACTTTAAATTGTTTCTTGCAGGATAAAGACATTTTTGGTAGATTCTTTTGTATACATATTAGAAGAGTACTTTGGCACACTCCTCAAGTTTTTAAGGGGTATCTTGAACTTATTCCTGAGAAGATATGTGGCAGAGTTTGAGGACTAACTTTGGAAAAATTGAAGGACTGGTCAAGCATAAATTCCAAGGGAAATTCTAGCACAGACTTCAAGGTGAATTTGAGCATGTTTTGGAGAAGCCTTAAGGACTACTTCATAGGACAAAGTCCAAAACAATATTGTGAGTGGTTTTTAGACAAGGTTGAGGACATGTTTAAAGGGAAGTTTTAGGACAGTGTGACATACTTTCCAAGGCATTTTTGAGCCTACCCTTGGACACATTTTAAAGGCGTTCTAAAGATTGTTTAAAGACTATTATTTTGACATATTTTGGGAGCATATTTCAAAGTTAGTGTTGCATAGATTTGGATTGGTTGTGTAGCAGATTTGAAGTAAAGTTCTTCTTCTTGGTGTGTCCTTTGATTTGGTGCTCATAAATCAAGGAATTGGTGCTCCCTTCCAGTGGGTGATGGTAAAGTAAATCAGCGTGTTGGTTTCTCCTTCAAGTTGGTCCTTGTAAAGAGGATTTTGGTGTCTCCTCTAAAGATTGTAAAATATTGCAATGTCGTAGTTTTATCTATATGGGTTTTCATGTAAATATCTTGTCTACTATTGATGATTGATGAATGCTAATAATTCTATAGATTTGTTGAAGTAAATTTGGTTAAATTGTATGACACTGATTCACTCTCCCCTTCTTAGTATCATTGTGTGTTCCAACAATTAATATTAGAACTATAATGTCCCCATCCCTCAATCTGACTAATGAGAGGAGACATTAGTTGATTCAAGCTCTCAAAATTTCACCCCATAGCCATATTGATGAATTTATAATGTCTAAATGCATGTGCAAATACATAATAAAAATACACAACAGAAATAACTCAATCCACACACACATAGCATGCAAACTTCATGCATAATTATCACATGCATATAAATACAAATCATTGCACATCAAATACAAAATAGTACTTATCTTTAAACAAAGAAGATCCAAGCAACTGGTTGTGTAAGAGTGATTTTCCACCCAATCGTAGGCACTCTATCTAGCATGTTCTCTTTCTACTAGGAGGCCACCACCAAGCTCATTCAAAAGATCATAACTCTGATCGATGAGCCATCAACACCTTCGCTCTAGATCGTGAACTCTTCTCCATGGTAACATTTGTTTCATTTTTTACCATTTTCTCAAGGATGACTATCCATTACTATGTCATTTACACAATTAAATTATTTATCATGTACATTATTACACGATCGTATTTATTTCATGTGTGCAATATTTTAGGCAAACAACTTCAAAAATTCACTCATTGTCTCACTGCCACCCTACCAAATATATGTCCTTAGCCCTGCATATAGGCATTGAAGAAAATAAATGACATTAACATGAATATTTCATTCACACATTTTGTCAAACACTTGAATGTCTATGGTTTATGATTAATAATTTACTCTTAAACTTGAAATAAAAACCACCATATTGAAGATCTTCTCAATACTGAAGCATACAGTCACATATGAAAACACAGATGTTTTGGTCAACAGACCGAGCAAAACCCCAACTCCTGGGTAAAACCCTAAGAAGAATATTTTCATTAAGAAGAGTAGAAATTTCAATACACTGAAATTTATCTTTGAAACCCTCACAGGCAAAATTTTCCAAATCTGAAATACCAGCAAAATAACTCAGAAACATAAATTATCTCGAAATCTGTGCTAAGGCTTCGAAATTCATGCCAAAAAACTATTGTAGAACATGTTGTGCAGTATGTTGTACTTTTATGCCTCGTTCTTTGTGTCCACTCGTGTTGTAATTAATGTTGTACAGTTTTCATTTAATGATGTTGTGTTTTTCTTGGGATTTGAGCCACTTTCTTGGGAATCAATCCCACACGTGCGACTGCAATAAATGCCCAGGTACGGATGCTACATGCTTCCTAGGGAATTGTGCTACTCCTCTCTCTTGAAAAATGTTCCCTTCTCTTTGCTCTCTTCTTGGTATTCAATCTTCTCCTTCTCCTCTGATGGTGTGCTCAATTTGTCCTTTCTCTCTTGTTTTATACTTTAAAATTTGTAACCAACTAATCTAGGTTTGAGATACTTTTACAAAATCAAGGGACATCATTTAATGCACTCACATTTAATAATTAATCCGCTTTAATTATTAAATACTAACTTAAGTGAGACACATTCTATAATGTACAAAACATCACTTTTATTTATATATAGCTCACTTTATACATAAATACACAAAGGACAAATTCTAAGTCCTATTTATCACACCACACCAAAATTATAAAGAGGACCTTCAGAGTTAACTTTCCAGCGCTCCCTCTTAACAAGGAAGGTCCATAGCACTATCTCTATCTCTTAATCTTGAAACAACTCCCTCCTTCTCGGGAATCAATCTAGGATACAGATGCTCAAATCCGTACTGGAACTCTGAAGCCTGTGACTTGACTTGAGCCTCATCCACCTACTCATCTAGACCATCACTGGATTGGCTGAGTCTCCTGCCAGTGCTCTAGAGAGAGTCACTCTCCTCATCAGAACCATGTCTTTCAGATGCAACTCTTGGCTCATCCTCTAACTCTGACAGACACCCTCCTGCTCCTAGTCGTACAATGTTCCCTCTCAAAACATAGATCATGTCCCTGCGATCTCCTAATAGAATAGTGGTACCTTCATCCTTGTTCATCTTAACATTGTGCAGCTTGTCCTTTAGTGCCATTTTGTTGTTCTCGTTCTTGGCTTAGAATAACTGGTTCAGGGTATCCCACATGTCTTTTGCAATCTTCTTCCCTTCCAAATGTGGAATGAGATGATCCTTTACTCCATCTAGGATCACTCTTTGAGCTCTATCTTCTAGGGCTTCAAACTCTTCTAGTTCGTTCTTGTTTGTAGGCTTGGTCATCTTAGTGTTAGCAAAAATCCATATTTTCCATTCTTTAAGCACAACGGTTATTCTAACTTTCCGATGAAGATAGTTGGATATACCATCCAACCTATCGTCATACCTTATGCTCATCATTTGGAATAACTCACAACAAATATTTTAACTTGAAAGACAACACAACTTTTGACTGTAAATCACAACTTTGAACCTTACTTCAGTTCAGCTCTGATACCATGAAGAAAATAAATGGCATTAACATGAATATTTCATTCACACATTTTGTCAGACACTTGAATGTCTAGGGTTTATGATTAAAAATCTACTCTTAAACTTGAAATAAAAACCACCATATTCAAGATCTTCTCAATACTGAAGCATACATTCACATATGAAAACATGGATGTTTTGGTCAACAGATCGGGACAAAACCCAACTCCTGGGGAAAACCCTAAGAAGAAGATTTTTCATTAAGAAGAACAGAAATTTCAATACACTGAAATTTATCTTTTAAACCCTCACAAGCCAAATATCCAAATCTGAAATAGCAGCAAAATAACTCAGAAACAAAAATTATCTCGAAATATGTGCCAACCTCGAAACTTGTGCCAGAAAACTGTTGTACAACATGTTGTACGATATGTACGTTCTACTATACTTTTTTGCCTTGATTTGTATTCCCACTTGTGCTGTAATTAATGGTGTATGGTCTGCATTTAATGCTATGGTGCTTTTCTTGGGAATTGAGCCCACATGTGCAGCTGCAATAAATGCCTAGGTACAACTGCTATAGAATACCTAGGGAATAGTGTTGCTCCTCTCTCTTGAAAATTGTGCACTTCTCTTGGCTCTCTTCTTGGTCTTCAATCTTCTTCTTCTCCTCTGATGGTGTTGTGACACCCCGGTTTTGACCCCGTTTGCATTAAAAATGTATATGATGTAAATATTGTATTTAATCGTGGTGTGGAGCTAAAGGAAAAATCCCCACCATCAATTTAGCGTTTTATGTTTCAGCGATTAAAAATCGTTTCCGATGGTATTTCGTGCTAACCAGGAACATTATAATTTTGGACATCATGTAAATATCCAATTTAATTAAAATACCCACAACCAACTATGTCAATGCAACATTAAAGAGATGGGGGCATGATTTCTTAAGGATAAGTGGGGAGGATTATTCAAACCTTTGAGCCAATGGGGAAAATCCAAATGTCAAAGGGAGAACCCATCAAAATTGTCAACTACCCATTTCTTGTCTTTTTCCCCAATCATTTATTTCTGCCAGAAATTGGTTGAGGTAGTTATTGCATGGGAATGGGAAGAGTATGGGAGTCAGAAATTCAAATTTGGGGAAGCACCCATTTTTGGGAAAACGTTTTTTTGACTTATGGGGCAAGTTATTGCCCAAAAATGTTGCCCATTCCCTCATGCATTCACGTATTTCCTCTTCCTCACGTTTTTGGAGCTCCTGTGCATTCCCCATTCACGTTTTTTTTGTAGTTTCCTGTGTTTTCCCCATGGCTGGGAAGTTGTTTTGTTAACATTCAGTGGCTGGGATCTCTGTTGGGTATTTTTGTTGTTGTTTTCCTCCTTACCTGGATGGGAAAAACCATTTTTTGGGTTGCACAATGAATTGGAGAAGAGACCCACGATTTTTGGGTGTTGGATGAATCCGTTTTTTCCAACGTGAAGCCATAGACGTAAATTGAATTTCTCTCCCAGGGTCATTTTCCCCCATCTGCAAATTTGTTTTTGACTCCCAAGTCGTTTTCCTCAAATCCAGAACTTGTATTTGTTGTGTATGCATCCTTTGTTTTGGTCTGAACTGGTTTGGAGTGGAATTGGGTCTAAACTAGCTTGATAAACCTGACGTAGGAAGGAACCTCACAGATAGATCTAGAGGGGTTGGTTTTCTTCTTTGCACACCCTGAATAGCACTGGAATGGAAGGCATAGCCTGAGGGGATGTGTAGCAGAGAAGGGGATGCTTCCTTGTGTTGGGTGTGTAGATGTTTTAGGAGCCAAGCCCGATCTGGTACAGGAGTCCATAACTCAGTGGTTGAGCTCACTAGCTTAGAAGTTCAAGCTTCCCACCTCCTTGGCAGCCTGATAAACCCAAATGTAGTTTTGGCTTGGTTGAATGTTGATATACCTTTGGCTATGTGTGAGCCTGCTAGTGTTCCCTTATTCCTTGTGGGAATCATGCCCAACTTGGGGGTGGAAGTGCTACTGAGAGATTGATGAGCACACTGGCCTATGGTTGGGTGGAACGTTGCAACGACATAGCTGGTTGCAGGACAGGCTTCTTTCAAGATAAGTAGATCTTGTGTTAATCTCTGCATTTGTATTTGCTTAATGAAATATGATGAACATGTCTAATGTGTTGAATTTATTGCATGAATGTTTTTGCTTCCGTTGTATATTGCATTATGCATCTGTGTATGTTTTTATTTCCAATGCATTTTTATTATGTGTGTGTTCATGGGGCTTAGATCCCCGTTTAAATGATAGTAGCAGCACCTTGGTCGCGTCCTCTCGAGCGGGAGGGGATGTGACAGGTGTGTTCAATTTGTCCTTTCTCTCTTGTTTTATACTTTAAAATTTGTAACCAACTAGTCTAGGGTTTAGATACTTTTACAAAATCAAGTTCCATCATTTAATGCACTCACATTTAATAATTAATTCACTTTAATTATTAAATACTAACTTAAGTGAGACCCGTTCTATAAAGTACAAAACATCACTTTTATTTATATATAACTCACTTTATACATAAATACACAAAGGAAAAATTCTAAGTCCTCTTTATCAGACCACACCAAAACTATAAAGAGGACCTTCAGAGTTAACTTTCAAACAGACATTATATCACCCATTCACACATTGCACATCTAATTAATCCATTGATACCCTTAAGGTTCTCTAAAAATCCTAATAATTCGCATCGCACCCACCTTTATGCAATGCCTTGTCCAGGTCATAGCATTCTACCACCAAGGGTGTGCATGCCATTACAACCCTTGTTTCAATTCCCCATGCCACTTCACCTTGAGACCAAGGAATGCATTTGTCATCTCACTAGGGAATCCACATGTCACCCCCCCTATGTATTCCCCGACATATTATGGTTATGATTGACAAATGGTCCCTCATCCCCACCACAATTAGTAGACTATTTTTATTCATCTCCATCTCATCAACCCCCAAGAATCGCCACCATGGGGCCCTGCCCGCTGAATCCTTTGCATGGTATGTATTCATTGGGAGCCTATCTTCTCATTTGTAACACGTCCATCATTCTTGTATTCATTTGTGTAAAAGAAGTTCATCAACACACTCAAAATGCAAGAACAATTTCAATTAACATTAATTATTCTTTGGGAAGCAACATCCCTAGTCGCCCTTGATTGGCGTAACCACCTTGTACCAATTATTTTCCACATATCAACACCTTCATTATTATCACCAACACCCTATCACATCATCCATTTTACTCACTCTAGTTTGACATTGCCATTGATACCCAATTTACAGTATATTAAGTTAATTAGCCCTTTTTTATCCCAAGTCACCCTATAACACTAATTAAATATTGTTTCCAAGAAATAGTTACCCACTCACACTCCAATCAATGGAAGTCATGAGCCTCATGCTTACTAACTTGTCTCGTCTTGTGTTTGTCGTCACCCCTTCAACTACAATATGTTCTTAATCTTCATTGACAAGATCCACATCTCCTTATATGCCCTCACTCTCATCAACTTCAACAACACATGTTCTGAGAGTTACAGTAATAGTAATTATACCTTGGTTACCCATCCACCCAACAGGGTTAACCTCGGGCTGAGAAAGAAAAGGTATCATTACTCGTTGCCTTTGTTTTCTCCCCTATGCTCGACATCAATTCCTTTCTCGCATCAAGATGAATTCTATGTTCTGGTGTTTTCAACATTCCCATCTATATATGAATCAAGGCTTTCAAATCTGACACTAAGTCACCCAACCAACACCTTCATCATTGTTCAAGTCCTAGCACCAATGGGTTGTTCAAAATCATTAACAGTTCACCCTCCCTTTGGGTTATTGAGCAGAGACTACCAAACACATTTGGGACTCATTACCACATCATCAATACACCAAGAACATATACTTCGAATAGGGCCAAGTCCACCTTCGACTCTACCTTAATACCTAGTGGGTTGTTCAACACCATTAGTAGTTCACTCTCCCTTTGGGTTACTGCGTAAAGACTCCTTGACACATTTGGGACTCATTACTACATCATCAATACACCAAGAACATGCACTTTGAACATGGCCAAGGCCACCTTTGGCCCTACCTAAAGAGTTTAGAGATCAGACGCATATTTCTCCTCTTATTGTAATTTACTTTGAAAGAAGTATTACGAGCATAAAATTTGTATGTCCCGTTTGTATAAAACCATTTATATATGTCACCCAATAGTTTCGCACTTCCTCAGTCTTCACCAGCACTCCCCGATATTATACCTTTGACCTCTCAACAATTGCTTGCTTGTTATCACCATAATGGGATACTAGCATGAGGGAAAGAAATGATTATGTATTTTGGCTATGTGGGTCCCTCCTAACCTCACACATCAAAGGGCATCTTTTATCACCTTAGTTTCACACACATTTGACATTTCAGTGATTATTCTAGAGAAACATCATCAACATACAGCATGCAACTCACACGATTTCTTTCATCAAAAAAATCAACTTATGAAACAAATAAATGAATGATTGAATCATACTTCAGAACCACCATGCAGGGTTGTCAACGGACAACCATGCAACACTTGGGTTCATCAAAGAAAACACTCATAGAAAATCCCTCAAAACCCATGCAGTTGTACTAACACATGAACCATTAAATTTTGCAATGCAATCAACACTTTCCAACCACACTTTGGATCCAAGGAAATCAATTTGGATTCCTTCACATGCTTGGGAATTCATTATCCCAATACTTGTACCTCAAAGTCACTTCATGAGAGGGAGGACTCACATGAAGAACTAGTTGTTTGTGGACCTCCATTTGGCCTATAAATAGAAGCCATGAGCATGCATTTCTTAAGGAGAAATCAAGAGCAAAGTTATGATGCAAGAATCATCTTTCAACCTCATTTTTATCATCAATATGCATTCTAAGCTCACTCAGCATCTTCCTTAAGAAGCAAGCCTTTTCCCTTCATCATACCAAGTTAGTTAGCAAGCAATTAGAGGGATCAAAGGACCCTCCCAAAGGAGTGTTGGGTACCATTTACGAGCAACATTCTCTTAGGTGACACAATTGTAGTCAAGCTACTCCATTAGACAACGACATTTGGAGAATCACATCTCTTTGTGGAGTTTTTATCCCATTTATGCAAGTTTTATCTTCCAAGCAATCATTATGTGTTGTTATTTCTTTTATAACTTCAGCTTTTTTATTGGACATACTAACCATCAACTCGCACTGTTACCTTGCCTACAACCTACAAGGAAAGGGGGGACTACCCACATGAAGGCCATTTTTTTCCCACAATAGCGACAATCATTAAATATAAGTCTCCTACATGCCATGTCAATTACATGGCAACATATTTAACCTCTTGGGAAAAACTAATGGTGTCCTCTTAATATTTGTATTGTACATCTATTGAATGCATAACTTGCAAAATTGGACTTCACATGCTATAAACATATATGCAACTCGAATGAAATGTGTTTTTTCTTTGTTTACATTATCTTTAATTTGAAAGCATCTAATTTAATATCATTCTTTTCCACAAGGTTGTATCAACAACTTTACTCTATGGATGGAGTCTATAGTGGAGGTTAGGGGTATTTCCAAAGAAGGGATTTATGCTACAATAATCAATTTAAGGGATTAGGTTTAGGGAGATTATAGGCAATAACAATGTATTCAAATCTCATGGGTAAATTGGGATTGAGTAAGAGGAGATCCTAAGGGAAGTATCCACAAGAATTTAGGAGTAAGGATTTGCATCTCAATGTCTTGCACCATAATTTTTTCTTCATAGCTCATGGGACATGTGTTGCTAAAAAAAACATCTTGCATGCATTGAACAAGGAATCTTTGCCCATGAGGGAGGTCTTCATGTAAGTCATTTCAAAGTTCCAAGTCACGAGGTCCTTACGTGATATGGAGTTATGCATATGAAACGGATTATGGGGTATGTGGTTAAGTGAAGTGGGGTAGGGGTCAAGGTAAGGGATTATAGGTTTTGGTTGGGTGGGTTTTGGTTAAGGGGGTTGATTCCCAAGTTGGGAAGGTAAATATGATAAATGGCGAGGTTTAATCTATCCATCATCATATCATTTCTTTGAACTTCTCTATAGTTCCAAAGTTGGACATCAAACCTTCTATGATGTTATCATTTGGCTTATAATCATAATTTCTTTAGAAAGATAGATATACAATTGCTTTAGTATGTAATGGTGTTTAGCTGTGTAAAATATTATAGGTGTAGTGCTTCTAGAAAATGTTTAGAAGTCTTTAGAAGCTCATTGTTATAGGTTTTTCACTAATGATCCTTATGGGTAGAACACTTTTAAGTGTAATAATGACTTTTCTCTTTAAGAAATAAAAATATTACAATTTTTCTTTGGAAACACACACACATGAGAGATATTTTTATGTTATCTCCTCTCTTGATAGGATTGTGTAACGTAGCGTTGCATGGGTAATTGTACGGACCTAACCAGGTTCTTAGTTTAATTAATAAGAACCTAACTTTAACAGTTCTATTGTTATCAGTTGGTTCTAAGTTAATATGTTAACCTATTTATTTCTATTTAAAAACAAATTTGTTCGTGTGAAATTTCTATGGATTCTATAAAACAAATAAAATTTGGTTGTAATGTACAAGTATAAAGCAAATTATAGTTGTAAATATAAATAAATTACCAACAGATTGTTTGATGCATATTCATCCAATTTTCTTTCAAAACATAAAACTTGAAACATTATGTAAGAATACATGTAATTTAGTAGTTTGTCCCAACTTATCCTTGTAGCCTTTTATTGCAAGCTTCTGCAACTAGAAAACCTCACTGTAGAATGTTTGTGGATCCTTAAAACTTCACCGACCAAATTAGTTTGCCACCCTACCAACAAGGAAAGTCTCGTCGACTTCCTAGCTCCAAGAATTGTGTTCTTAAAGTTCTTGGAGCCCTCGAGCCCAAAACCCGAGTACAACCAGCTCAACCAGTTCTGTAATTCTTTCCCATTTCAATCTCCTCTGCTAAATTTTTCTCAATGCAAAAGATTCCACCTTCAAAATCTATCAAACTCATTTTATCTCCCTCTGTACCAACTCTCCCCTCAAGTCGTTACTACCTTATTCTTTTATTATTTGTTTTAACTCCCTTGTGAGAGTTACTCAGATTCGAATATGGTTGCATTTATTCCCCGCAACAAAATATATATTTTATCATTTAATAACAATGGTACCAATCAAATGTGGCTTATTAACATTAAATATCATTTATTTAAATCCTTTTTATATAGGTCACCTACCATATAAATCACTTCCCCTAAAGTCTTTACTACCTTGTACTTTTATTTAATGTTTCAACTCCCTTGTGAGAGTTACTCAAATTCGAATATGGTTGATTCCCGAAACAAAATATATATATTATCACTTAATAACAATGGTACCAATCAAATGTGAGATACTAACATTAGATATCATTTATTCGAATCCTTGTTATTTAGGCCACCTACCATATCAATCACTAGATTGGAGAACAAAGTTCACCACCTTATTCAATGTAAATTCAGACATGATGTTCCTTTAATAATATATTCATAATAAAATTTTATCATAATGCTTATTAGTAATTATTAATTAACCTAATTATAATTTATAAAAAAGTCTCACATAATCAGTTAATAATAATGTAATCCAACATAAAGTTTACATTGCAAATTTCTTACTAATCCAACATTAATTTGACACCCATTATTTAATAATACAATAAAAATCAAAAATCATTATTCATAATGCATCAAGCTATTCGTCAACAATATATATCAACATAGGCTATGACATCCATATTGTGAATAAAGCAACAAAAGCTTGATTAAGCATGATTAAGCAACATTTATCAACATAATTAACATAATTATTAACATAACAATTAATTGTTAACATTGTATATGGTACTAATTTTGGCATCAATTATTTTATTATAGTAAAGAATCAATTAATAATTTTAATTAGTTAACTAATTAATACCCTTCTAGACTCCACTTATCATTTATTTAATGATTACACCCAACAACCAAGATACAAACGTTAGTTGTGATTAAAACTTAGTTAATATTTACTAACCAAGTTAATATAGTTCAATTAATCACTAATTAACATTTATTTAGTGATGACTAAAATTAATAATTAACCTTAATCACAACTAAACATTTCATTAATAATTTGACACAATTATTTCAATGATAATTGTCACAAAACTTTTCATTAATAAGTAATAATATTATAATATAATTAATCATAATTATGATGTATTAATGCCTAATCAAAATAGTTTAACATTATTCCTACTAACTAACTTATACATACGTAGACAAGTTATGTAAGCGTAGCTAATGGCTACATACATTGTGTAGGTATACGAATACAGTTACTCTCTGTCGATGGATATGTAAACACAAATTTGCAATATTTAGACAGTAACTCGTATCATAATAAGCTATGACACCAACATAATGTACTGAGATACAGCACAAAATCAGGCGAAGGTTTCAACACACTTAATTCGGTTTCCCTCTAAAACTTTCATGATGTTCTTATCTACCTACTTCATTTTATATAATTCTCAACTAACTTTTATATCATATCTTTCTTCAACGAACTACCCTGAAATGTCAACTACATGACCTAACTTCAGTTAAAACCTGTAAGCAAAACTATTGCCTTGATTGACCAAGCTTCCCCAGCAAACACCCACTATGCATCATCATATACCTTGGAGAGCATGTTGTAACATGGGCATACCATGACTTCGGGTTTCAGGGATAAACAATGAGTTATGCCTCCCCCCAATGAAACAAAGAACTATGATAGAACTATTTCTACATCGACATAACTACATTGCGATTGTTGTACTCAAGTTTTGTCATCGAATAACCAATTTGGTCAGTTGAATTTCTTGAACCCCACGTCAGCCCACACATAATGATAATAACAATAATCATACATTACAGTAACGATTCATTCTCATACCACGTCTCTTTTGGAATTCATATCGTCGATGAACTTCCATTTTGTAAGGATCAGTTATTCCTTGGCTTTAAAAAAACATGCCGGTTAGTCTCAACAAAATGACGTGCAATCATCAACGTGTATAGTCATTTAATTGGTATCTATGTAAAGTCATTTATTAAATTCGCATGTGCATATTAGAGAGATAATCAAAACATGAACATGATTCATAATATTAAAATCTCACATTATATAAAGAGATAATCAAAACATGAACATGATTCATAATATTAACATCTCAAATTATATAAATTCCGCAAAACAATAAGTCCATAAATCCAGTTTATCAAGTGTATCATCAAACTAACAAATTTCGACAATAATAAAGAAATACAAACAAGCAATGATAGTTAGGT
The DNA here is from genome assembly GCA_001517045.1 of Pseudotsuga menziesii. Lineage (NCBI taxonomy): Eukaryota > Viridiplantae > Streptophyta > Pinopsida > Pinales > Pinaceae > Pseudotsuga > Pseudotsuga menziesii. Next base: position 158,577 of record LPNX010960037.1, read on the forward strand.
AATAAGTTCAAAACAGAGCATTATAGTAATGCAATGCTAATATACTAGCAATGCATTCAAGAGAATTTAAATATATATAAATACAATAACATTTTCTAACTTCTTGGCATTGCATACAATATGAGTTTGAGTTCGTTCAGATAAAATGGGCGCATACAATCATCCGACAAATTAATCCATCCATATGGCATACACTAACAACAGCGGTGGTAGGGTATGAATGGTTGAAAAACATTCACAGATATTGAACAAACATTACGATCTGCTAAATAATTCTCAGCTTTAAATGCCTTTCAGAATTTAGACAATTTTACCCAAAGGATCCTTTGGATCAGGAGTTCACTGACTTTAACACAAAAGAGACTACGAAAAATATGAAGGTAATTTGGGAAAGCAAATTATTAACGGCATAAAGCCAGCTATCTACACGATCAATGGTGATAAAGCTTTAGTGCACACAGTTCTAGAGAATTCAACTATCTACACAATCGATGGTGATAAAACATTGAGATATAATGATTTCAAAACAAACCCCAAAAATGGCATGCAAGGTAGCTTTAAAATTAACAAGATAATGATTTCAAATCAAATATCACAAATGACTTGCAATAATGCTTGATGCTCATGTTCAGACTTTTCATAAATTGCGCAGGTCAATAGACAAAAATATGATGAAACAAATTATTTCCATTGCTTAGAATCCCCACTGAAGTACCATGTATCATTATGTATTCAAGAAAAGACGGTGACTTTTAAAAATGCTAAGAGTAGCACACGATTGTCATTTTAAATTGATTAAGTTAGCATCTTGTTTATGCCGCCCAATTAATCTCTAATGGGACAAATGCAGAGACATCTGCTTAGTAAGGCCGGTATCTGTAGTCCATGCGTGAAGAGCGACCCCCTGCTGGGCCAGGTCCAATCCCAGAGCCACCATAACCCCACTGGCAAAAGCACATGGAATTGTTAGATACACAATCTACTGAAGTCGAAATACTGTCAGCAACAAAGAATATTTCTGAATAGTACACATGTATCAATAGATGCTAAATAGCAGACTTACATCATAGCCACCTCCAGAATAAGATGCTGGACCCCTTAAAGGACCACCAATTCCACCTACTGGTGGAGGTATTCCCTCGTCAACGTACTGATTATCGTCATCTGGCGGAGTAGCAGAGTCTATTGCCACCTGTTAACCCTCAATAGAATCATTTCTTAGAAATCGAAATATATCAAACTTGGCAAAGCAACATAAATTAAATGTTAACTTGTCTTTCATCTATAGAAAAAGGCCAAGTATACCAAGTTTCAATGTAATTTTTCCATATAGATAAAATCTGAACACATCTCATAAAACTTCAGTGAAGTGGCAACCTACATGAATAGATGAATTTAGTAAAATCAAATGGCAACCTACATTTATAGATGCGGATCAAATGACTTGGATAAATGAAATGTTAACCTGTCTTTCATCTATAGAAAAAGGCCAAGTAAACAAGGATTCAATGGTACTTTTCCCATATATAAAATCCGAATACGTTTCATAAAAATTCAGTGTAGTGGCAACCTATATGAATAGATACGGATCAATTGACTAAAGATAATGTTGACCGCAAGAATTATCGAATGAAGATGTTACAAGCACATACTGGGAACTTCATAATAAATATTTTTGCTTCTTTCCTCCCACCAAGTGCGTGCCAATGTATACCATCTCTGAACACTCCTTTTTCATTTAGTTCTCCAAGGCAATGTTGCAAAACTCGACATTAGCAAATTATCAGGGATGTCATCAACTCGTGAAAGCAAGACAAACAGTAAAAAAAAGGTACAACTCGGCAAGCCTAAACTTCGACATGCAAACCTGGATAAAAATTGGGAAAACCGGATATTTTTGGGACATTGCTCCATAGTTCTTGAACAAGACAGCTATGGAAAAAAGCAATATCTTTAAAACATCTAAAATTCTACACGTCATATTCATTAAAAATATTCTGGCACATCTTGCCATTAACTTTATAAGTTGGCTTATTGCTTTTAAAACTTCACTCAATTAATTCTATCAATTCATCTTGGATGCCAAAAAATTCAGCATCTTTAATAGAACGCTTGCTTAAATTTTCAAACAGTACAAGTATAACTTGGATGGCTGGATTTTTAGTTTCCCTACAACCAGCATAGATCCATTTAAAAAGGGCTCTAGTAAGCACCAAGAGGTATCCAATCTCAATGTGCAAACTCTTTTTTAAAATAAGTGGAAATGTTGACGAAGTGTAGAATTTTTATGTATATGTCATTCTAAATATTTTAAATCTAATTTGAGCCAACATGTTATTTTTTTTATAATAATTGTTTTTTTATAAAGTACACCTGTCAACTCTAGGATGAGCACAGAAGGAGTTACACATCTCCCTCTACTGGGCTGTAGACTGCACCTCTTCGACGCAATGAACAGGGCTGCCTTGAATAAAAAGACAAATTTTGTTTTCAACTAATCACTAGCAATGTTTATAGACCAGGTGGTTAACATCTACAACAACAAAACAGATAGACAACCAATTGAGAGTGCCCGCAGACATATTGTCATTAAATTCAAGTTATATAAAACTTGAAATGGAAAGGCACAACATCAGTCATGGTTATGCATCCTAGTCATAACTCTTGTTCCATCGAGGTTAACCCTGTTTTGTATCACAATTATAACTTGAGCTCTACAAGTGTAAATACTCCCAAGGCTCTTAAAAATTTTGGATTAGAAGTGATCTAGGTCAAATAGTGCAGCATCATACAAAATGATTTTTACAGTTCTACATAAATTTGATCTGGCTATGTCACAGGGTTCTTTGATAAAAAAATGGAAAACCTGAAGCGAATTCAAACCCCAAGTGAACCTGAATGACGAATTTTGAAAAAGAAAAGTCCTTTTTTTTTGTGAATGTTCTTCAAAATATGTTTTTAGAAAAATTCAAAATGTTTTGGGCTAGCCCTTTCAGGCTAAACAACGTATTCAAATCAAGAAAAGAAACATTATTATGTACAAGGGCATTGGTTCATGTTCGCAGAAATTTGCAATTGGCTGTGGCCCTTGTGTAGTGTGGCCAAAAATTCATCTAGTTCCTTTCGCCCATAATTTTGCACCCCTATTTCAAGTGCACAGGAAGATCTTGGCACTGATGGTGCCATTGGTTATGAGCCAGTGATGATCGAGTTCCACTTATTGATGAATATATATGATAATTACAATTATAGTGTCTTTGCTACTTCATGTGCTCTTAATGATTTAGAGTTTTATGACGTGCTCTTAATGATTTAGAGTTTTATGGATAAAAAGGGTTTAAAATTTGTGAAACAATTATAGAGGTTATAACTACTTGACCTATCAGTTCCGTTTTAATTTTTTTTAAATTAAAAAGACTCCTCTACCTATCATGTTTTAAATATTGTGAATTTTAAGGGATCATAACTTATAAGTATTTCACATTATGAACATCTTTTCAAATTTTGAAGTTTGAGGAATACGTTCTCCTGCTTCTCGCAGTTATGCAGTTGCACTGTATATTTAAAATTTAGTAAAAGCATTGGTGATTGGATTTTATCATGAATCATATATGTTTATCAATCATGATTCTTACTCATGTAAGTTTATTGATGTTGATTTATAATTATTCTATGTTATATTGCATTTTGAAGAATATATATATATATATATATAATTTAATGTTATATTGATGTATATCAACAAAACCTAATGGTGATCCTCATCAGAAAATTTGAACCCAAATCAGCTAAACCTGAATTCTAACCCAACCTTGTGACATAAACCACACGTATTTGTTCCCTGGGCAGGTCCTTACAATATAATGGATATTTAACTTAAAGCAAAATTGCATAATCAGATATCAAAGCAAGCTATTCAGATAGTTTCTATTTAATGTTTCTGTGGTAATCGGGCTTTTTGTGTTAAACAATAAGAATATCATGTAGCGGACCAGGTCTATCAATAAGGCACAGAAGTTGCCATTATGATACCCCAGGTTCAAACCCCACTAGGTATGTACCCTATGTTAACACAGGGCAGGCAGAGAAGGCCACAAGTCCTGTGTGTTCCACATCACAGATGCCCCTCAAACCCCATTCTTTGGGGTAACAAAAATTCAAAGGCACTATTCAGGAAAAAACAAAAGATTTAGAATCCATCTTTGACCAAAAAATCACCAAAAGTATCAAAAGACAAGTTACAAAATCATGACACCATAAACAAGGATGCCTTCTCGTCATCCTAATTATAAAGGACATCAACTTATAAAGGCCATCAACGTACTAACCAAATACAAAATCAATATGTGAATCTCAGTGAAAATCCTACCTACTGGTTCATGGTTGAGATTATGAGACAATATGATCAAATTGTTGAGCAGGAATTGTTGAATTGTGAAAGGGTCAGACCACTTAAATTCAATTTTCTGCAAAACCATGACCATGATATTTGTGTTTTGGAAAATGATAAAAATTCCTAGATTAATAACAGATTACTAGCAATAAAACATGGCAAAAGAAAAAATTACAGTGCATATTACAGGTCTGGCACAAAGTAGATTTCAATGTTGTGTTCAAAACAAGCTTCATAATCTACAAGCATTGCAAATGATTGTTTGAGTGCTCAATTAAAGTACCTGCTGACCAAGAATTTCATGTGACCTTCGTGAAACACGATCTGCTACCCCATCCTCAGCAAATGTCACAAAACCAAAGCCTCTGTGTCCTGACCTTCTCATATCCTGATTTAATATAATCAGAGGTGATTAACCTGCCTACAAACAATTCAATGTGTGCATAGAAGGTGTATAATAAAGGATCATGCATTATTTACCTTTGGCACATAGACATCTACAACAGTGCCAAAATTGCTAAAATATCGACGAAGATCACCAGCAGTTGCCTCCTGTGAAAGCCTCCCAACAAAAATCTTCTTGCCCATGCCTCGCGGTGGTGGGGCGGAAAAGCTTCCTGAACCATACCCTGTACGACGATCAGCCATGCCATAGGAAGATCCTCCAATCATACTGCTTGTTCCATGTAGAGGCCATGAATTTCCACTGCCATAGCCACTTCCTAATTCTGATGCATAACCATCTCTAAATCCTGAGCTTGGATGGTCATACAATGTAGCAGAGCCTAATGCCCCATACCGGGTTGCAGCATTGATATATGCATTGTATGCACCATATCCACCAGAAACTGGTTTTTCCCACTGCTTTGTGCTTTCCTCCTGAAATCATGGTGTATTAATCCAGTGTATATAGCATCAAACAACCAGATTTAAGAAAAGACTTCTAAAACTTTTAGAACAGGCCTACTAATATAAATGAACATTGCAGGAAATAGGAACTGTAGTTAATAATGATATGGATGAAAGAGTATGAAATTTGAATATCTACCTTGGAATCAAATTAAAAAGAACCATATACTCTGAAATAATCTATAACGTCCCAAGTTCATGTTTCTTATTCAAGGTTAAATCACTTGACAGCTACTACATACAGCATTTAAAAGCGTCATCATGAGAAGGATATATGCAATCCACTCACATAAGATTTTACCTTAGGCGTTGCTCGATCCACTGCAATTGTAGCTCCACCCAACTTATGCGTCTCTGACATCAACTTGTCCACAGATTCTGACACAAACAAAACAAAAGAAAACAAAATCATAAAAATACGAAATATTAAGGAATAACTAATGACTATGCCACTATTCTGAAAACTGACATTACAGCAAATATTTTTCTTACTACCCCCCTTAAAGATAAATCTAATAAATCTAATAAAAATGAAAGCAGGGACCTACTCACATGTCGACCAACACATATATAATTGTCAGCTGAAGGGTCTCGAACCAAACGTCAACTCAAATAATCTATTAATACGGGTACCTATATAACAACCAGCCATACACCGTACCCATCCTAATAGTCTTTCCCCTCCTTTAGGATGAAAATGCCATAACCCAATATAGTTAGTTCAAGAAGTTTCTATGTTTATAATACCATACCCACAACCAATACCATACACAGCCATGCAGCATATAGCATAAAAACTGATAGAAATATTTTTTAGGGGTATATGCATTTAAGCATGATTCTTATATTCCTTTAATGTAGGGAATGATAACCATGATAGCATTATGACATTACTAACTATATATATTGGTGATAACCTTGTCTACCCATTAGGAACCAAATGCAGTTTCATCCAACCAAATCTTTGGTAACCCATACCTACTCGATTGTTCAATTTTAAACACTTGCTATAATCCAGCACAGTAGATGATGAAGAAAGGAGGGACACCAATAAATCTGTTAGGCCATGATGATGACCTGGATTCAAACCCATCAACCATAATCCGTTATGTTAATATAAGCCCATCCTCATACAGGGAAACAAAGTGTGGATAGATGCAAGTTCTGGGTGGGATTTTGACTGCATAGATACACATCAATGATCAGACGCAGCTTCTTAGCTTGAATGAATTCTGAATTAGAAAGTCGAATCCAAATGATGACTGCCACACCTTGCAAGCCAAAATGGCCAAGGCCAGGACACTTGTAGCAAAACTATGACAGGCAAAGAAAGAACCAAAAAACAATTATCCAGATTTCAATGATCATCATGACCAAAATTTATACAGAGTGACAGGCAGCAAGAGCAAATCTCTCGACTCACAAATTTCAAATCATTAAACACACACAATGGCAGCAAAAAGAACCTAATTTCTCCGCAGCTAATAATCTCACATAAACTTCCTATCACACCACATCAACCAAAATCACCAGACTTGAAATCTGCAAAAACACTCAACAAGCCAGAAAAGCTAAGAGTTTGAACTGGTTCAGGAAAAACAAATAAAAACGAGAAAAAAAGCCGATGGAAGTCAATTTAACGATTTGACGAGTTTGACTCCCAATCAGCCGCCATATATTCGATGAGTCAACAAAGTAAGTTCAACCGTACGTGTTCTATTACTTTTTCCACTGGACTCTTGATTTATAATTTGGGGTGATGTTCTACCAATAGATTGTTGTGACATGATTATTGGCAACCCCTACTAGTTTGACAGAAGAGCACAATATGATCGATTCCACAACACCTACAGGGTTCACACAAATCCAGAACTCTTTAAATGCTCCAGTGCTCACCCTCTCCAAACTACAACAACCTCCTCCACATGTTTCACACTATAACAGGGAGGTGCCTCTCCCCAACCTGGTGCCTCTCCCCAAACACCGCGCCAACACAATACTAATCCTTCTTCAGTCAATGTTGACAAATCCACTCAATTCCACAACAAAGCAGACCATGTTAAATCATTTTTTAAACACCTACTCATGGTTCACTTCTGTAAGGTGGTGGAGGTCAACAGTTTTGACCATGTGAGGTAGCAACCCATGGCCAGCTCAATTCTTCAAAAAGAATGTTTCATCTCCCAAACCCCACAGTGAAAGAATAGCAGCTGCATGAACTCACATATTAGTAGCCATTTCACTCTCATATATCAAAAAAGCCAATTAAGCCAACACCTAACTACAAAACTAATGATCTTTGGAAAGCATGTACCATCCATCTGCACAACTTGGAAGCAATTTCTTCTCCAAAAGAAGAAATTAAGTTCCTAGTGGAATTCGTCAACCATGTATTTAGTACTTTATGTATTTAGCTAAGGATAGTAATGGAGAAGCGTATAGAATGTCTTTAGCTATTTGTGATTCAAAACGGGCGATTGAATGGGATGAAGGGTCTGCAAACCTGAATAACATATAGCTTCAACTAGTGTACTATATCAAATCAGGATATTGGCAAACAATTTCAGCAGATACAATTCCTTACAATTTTTTTTCAGAGAGCACAATAATTACACCAACAGTTTTTCCAAGCAAGTAATTTCTTCAGTTGGAATTTTAGAGATTGGTTGAACGAACAGAGCATGGGGAACATCCTATGGATCCCAGACCGTTTCTTGTCTGGTTTTTTATTAATCCATCACTAAATTCCAGTGTTGCTCTGAAAAGAGTATATGATGGGACTTGCTTTTGGATTTTTGTAAAATATTTAAGAATCACTATCTATGCAGATATATCTGTTAGGTTTTGTTTTCAGAGCACACAAAATGATAGATGATAGTGGATACATCTTTGTTGGACTGTTAATTTGAATTATCGTTATTATGCTGTTTATGTGCCCAAAGTTACAAGTTACAACTTTTTTCCTTGGAAAAACATAACATGTACAAGCAGTAGGCATTGAGATGTTAGTTTTCTGAGAAATTACATCAAACATTAAGCCTTATAAGGTCTCTGGAGTCCAAAAATCATCTTTCTACTATCAAATTACATAACATAATATGTCATGAGTCAAGACCCATGATTCATCGAACTTGCAGATTACCCCTCAAGTCACTAAACTTGATGGTCGATGACCAACACCAATGACAAACACGTCTAGAGGCGGAAGCAGCTCCTAATTTATCTAGCGAAGGTCACCCTCTAAAAGCATTGTTGGGGTCAGACTGCTCCAAAACTATCTGGACTTGCAATAGATGTGTTGCTCAACTAGTTAAGAGGTTTCGGTGGGGTTTTTATTTTAGTTTTTTTTATTCATTAGGATGCCTAGGCCGCCAACAAGTACGAAACCTAATCAACATGTCAAACTTGGTGGTGTCATTTTGAACTCGACTAAGTGACAAGTTTCAACATGACTCAGCCATGTTAGACGAAGTTAGAATCAAGTTATCAACCGACTCAGCCATGTCAGACAAAGTTAGAATCAACCTCCCACCAAGGCAGCCACCAAAACTTGTAACAAATGTATCCCCCTAATTCTTCATAAGTTGAATTAATAGTTAGTCAATTTCAGCACAAAAAGCATTATTCAAGATAGGTTTCAAATGTATGAAACTTGCTATATTGATTTTCTCATTTGGTCTCAAATATTGATGAAATATGAACCAAATTAAAATGTATTGGCTAGCCAATTTACCATCATATATCCATTTTAACCATAGATTGAGCACGAAGAAGGATAAAAAAGTACAAACCTATTGATGCTTAGAGAATCTAAGTTAAGGTATATCTAAATAATGTGTATAGTCAATGTTCTTCTATACAGACAAATTGAAAAAAAAAATGACCCTACTCCAGAAAAACCAATGTTCCCCCAAGTTTCCGGGACGTGGGAGCAAGGAAACACACATTGGGGACGTGTGGAGAACACCCCCAAATTTTAGCGAAATTCAGGGGGGGGCGAGGGGGCGTCCATGTCTTAATAAAAATTAATATTATAAATTATTAAATCCCAGCAATATCAATTCAATGATTCATCCCATGTAAACTACTAAAAGTAAATAATAAATAGTAAATACTAAGTTTATCATTGTGCAATGTAAATCAGAATATAGCAAATTAAGAATAAAAACACGTTATACAATTCTTCATGGCAAATTTCAAATTTGTAATTTGAATCTTGATATTCATATTTCTAATTTCAATCATTGTAATTGAAAACTTAAATCAATGATATTGCATGTTAAAATAGTGAAATAGTAAATTACTAAAGACTAAGCCTGAAATAGAGACTAAACAACAATTAAAATTTAAAAAAAAAATTTAACTGAAATTGGGAAAATCGTGGAGGGCGTCTAGGAGCCCCCCAGTTTTTGGAGGGGGCGTGTGAGAGCCCCCCTTCACCGGAGCATGCTGTAGAACAGAGGGACCCTGACAAACGTTTCCCTAGGAGCCCCCGGGCGCAGGGAGCAAGGGGGGGGCGTGCCCCCGTGTAACACTGAGAAAAACTCAAATTGCAAGGCACCTCACTTCTCTTTAAGCAGTTATACATACCCCCCAGCACAAACAAAAAAACTCATTGCAAGGCACCTCTCACTTCTCTTTATGCAGTTGTATCAACAACATGTTCATTTAGTTTTACCAGCCTAGATCCAAATCCTAGGCTCTATCAAGTGCCAAGAGGGATCAAATCTATTGATCAAGGGTTGAAAATGGTTTTAACACATGCTTTTAAAACCGTGGGTTGTTTAGGAGGCCCTTGCTCATGGTTTTAAAACCATGTGCAAGGCCCTCCTGAACCATGTACAATAAAACCATGGGTTGTTTAAGAGGCCATGCACATGATTTTAAAACCATTTGCAAGACCCTCCTAAACCATGTACAATAAAACCATGAATTCTTTAGGAGGCCTTCCTTGCACATGGTTTTTACAAGGGCAACATTTTTTGCAGATAATTAAATTTTTATTTTTTATTATTTTGTTAGGAAGGAACATTACAACATCTCCCCATACATCTCCCCCATATTGGATTGTTTTTTCTGGCCAGCATTTTTTTGGCAGATAAATAAATTTTTAATTTTTTATTGTTTTGTTAGGTAGGAAGTAGGAACATTACAACATCTGACTCATATTGGATTGTTTTTCTGGCCAACATTTATTTTGGCGGAGAATTAAAATTTTAGTTTTTGTATTTTGTTAGACACGAACCTTACAACATCTCCCCCATACTGGGCTGTAAAGTGCCTCTCGGCACAATGATTTTTGTGAGTGCAATTTGGCTCATCTGGAAACCACAACAAATCTGGATTTTGCGGAAGAAAGCACAACATCAATCACCGTTACCATTCCAAACATGGAATCTCAAATCCAGTAGAAAGAACTTGTATTGCCAAAGGATTACTAGTATTCAAAACGAACACCGAATCTCTCATCACTTTGAATGTCAAACACTCTTGTTCTAACAAAGTACTAACATGGACTACACGAAAACATTACATGAAGGATGTCACTATTTTTTAATCTTCTGATTTTAGTGAGTGCTTTTTTGGCTTAATTGGAACCCACAAATCTAGATTTTAAAAAAGAACAAACAAAAGAATATGTAGCCAAATCTACACCCAGTATAGCATCAACACTCTAATTACCAAACAATTAGCAATAATGAGAACACTGAATATCACTTCAAATGTCAAGTACTTTTGTTCTAACACAGAACTAACATGACCAACTGCAAGAGGAAAATATACAAGGATGCTAGAAGCCATTAGAAGCCAAAGATAGACCCCCAAAAGTAGTTTTATAAATTAGAAGTAAACAATCCCATTGCGCATATGCACAATATTTGTAGTTTACTTATGCACTTACAATTCAAACCCACAAACAAGTAACGAGGTAAAAAGCTTAGATATTATGCACAATTTTCTTTTGATACATGTAAAACTTCAATTTGAAAGACGTAAATTTCTGATTTGGCATTATGTTTTAAACTTCTTTTCCAAATATTCAATTTTTAACCTGAGTAACTAATCAAAAATAGATTGGATGTCAAAAATATGTTTTTAGTTCTATTGCATAGCAAGTATGACTATGACAATTCCATTGATTGATGTCAAAAATCGACGTAACCCGTAACCTCTGAATTGAAGAATAATGTATCAACCCGTAAATAAAAGTATAAGCAGACTTAAAATTGAATAACCCCATTCGTAACTTGTATTAGCTTTCTATGACAACCATCTTTTATGCTCTTTGACTAGACATAATCGTCTTACTGTAAATATCAAAAGAAATCAAATAAATTTCACTTAAACATACAAGATCTTACCTGGGCTTTCAAAAGTAATAAACCCAATTCCACGATGTCCTTTTGATCCTTTTTCCTGCAAAAAAATAAAGTATTTTAAGCAATCCATCGTTGAATGGAATTATTAGCATTGTATGCAAAACAAGTTCTTACCAGTCAATAAATACAGCATGGATTGGTCATTCAACCTTACAGAATATATGTATTTGTAATGTGCAACAGAAAGTATATTTTGCACATTGGCTTACTATTGAGAAGAGATTAAAGAGTTTCTATAATAAAAAATGGCAGTTTTAAAATTCATATCTAAAAGGTATGAAGCTAAGTAGCCAGGGTACTCAGGTATTGGGACAGGAACAGGTACGGGCACGGGTACACCAATTTTTTAAATAGGGTTCTTGGGTACATCGGGGAACTATATATATACAGTGTACACACACACACACACATATATATATATATAATTTTCAAGTTTAAATTATAATTAATAATTATATTAATATATAAAATTTTCAGCAAGTAACACACATTTGACATTGGTATTACACATTATTTCAAATTTCATATTTGATATTGATATTGATATGAATCGTTAGCACGATATATGTCCATGACTCCATGAGTCCATTATCATACTACATCGCTATTATTCCTTCAACCTGATTATCGCTATTCAAGAGTTAGTGATTCATTTCTTAGTGTTGTTAGTGTTACAAACCTAAATCATTCCAAGAAGTCACATTTTGTCCTCATATCGACTCAAATTTTGGATGCTACATTGGTTTATGAGTTAGCATCAAATCTAGTGCATGGAGGGCCAAATCAAATGGTCTTATTGTCGTGATATTTTGGCTACAATAAAATCTCAAAGGTTATTAAAATATATAACTAATACATAATTAATATAAAATAAAAATGATTTTTTTATTATATCACAGAGATACTGCTTGCTGTGCAAGCAATGAACTGATCTAGACTCACGAGTCGCAAATTGAAATGAACAGCAGCCTCCATTCCAAACTTGACAGTTGCGGATCAACAACTGCCTCCAAACTTAACTGTAGCTCCAAACTTGACAGCGGCAGATGGACAATGGACAGAAAACAAAATGGATGGGCTGCGTTGAGCTCTTAGTGAGCCTTATATTTCATTTTAGGTTTGTGGGAGTGTGCCCCATCCACCTAGCCCCTATACACTTCCAAACCAAAATAAAAATAGATTTTCAGGTCCATAGTGTCAAATGCAAGCACAGAAGTAGCTGCGAAGTAACCAAAATCGCAGTACTTAAGCTTTTATGAAGTACCAGTACCCACAGCTCATTAGCCAAGTACCCGGTACTTCCACAGCTCCCAGAGGTACCTGTTCCCATACCTGGTACGGCGGTACAGGTACCAGGTACCAGGTATGCATGCCCAAGCCCCCGGTACAGATACCCTGGCTACTTAGGTATGAAGACTCAAAACACTGCTAGAATAGACAAATTAGCAACAAAATGCAAATTTTGAGCATTGTTTTACAACTGAGATATGTCAGGTGTCATGATGGATCCTACAATTAATAGATTACATGATGTACCTTCAAATTAAATCATCTAATATAAAGCAAATGCTTGCCTTGAAACATTTTTTAGTAGTCCACACAACCAAAGCAGGTGTTGTGAACTCCTTCAAGTGTGTTTTCAACTTGTTAAATTGTACAGAGCAGATATAAAAGGAACCATCCTAAGCCAACCAGCATGGTAACTAAAGATGGAAGGTACAATCATGGGTAAAATTGTCTTAGGCCGGCTAAATTGAAGATATAGAGGATAATTGTGAATCTATTGGTGACAAACAAGATAGAAACTTTAAAATGATATGTAGAGTCAAAATAAATGAAGGAAATCTGCAATATCCTACAATTGAATTATTATTCAATGTAGCTCACCCTAATTGTATATGAATTTATTTTTGTGAAGATCCGAGTACACATAAGATTTTCTAGGAAGTGAACCCGCTTCCCCTTGCGTGTCAAATAGCCCCACAGATCACAATTCACAAGTTTAACCAGGCTTTCAACAACTCCCTCCAACATGGGAAGCATTTGTGACAGAAAGCAAGAGGAAAACAGATTGTTTAAAATTGGAAATTCATGTCTACTATTTGTTATCAAAATTATAGAATTCCACAAGCTATCAAGTGCATAGCATCCATCTCATTCTGACGTTGTCATTCTGCCTCGTTGCCATATAGTATACACTAGCATAGATACATCTTAAACTCAGATCTATTAAGCACATTGAGGGAATAAAAAACACAGGTGCAATCTTCTAGCCACTTAAACAATCTGGAGTTATAATGGATCTATGCCAGTTCAAAAGAAATAAGTCAGCTCTTTATTAATTTTTTTTATATCAGAGTAGGACATCCACCTTTTTTCATTTTATTTTATTACTGCTGCATGTGACAGCACACGACAGGAAAGGACACAGAGATCTCTCCCAACCCAGATTGGGATAACACGTTGCTTTCTCTCAAAGCATCAATGTAATTTATGCGCACAACCTCAATCCCTGAGTTTCCAAACTTAGAAAAGGTAATCCAGATTATACTCACCAAAAATGGATACACTCCTTGAATCCAGCACAAGAATAATTAGACAAAAGGAAAATACAACATATTTTGCTGACCAAAAGGAAACTTGACTCTAAGCAGAGTGATGTGTGTTGGAATATTACACTACAATAATGGATATAATCTAAAGTTAAAGTCGTGTTCATATAAGTAACCAATAACTTGAGAATTAAATATTATTAAATAAAGTAGTTACAATATAACAGTAGCACAACAACCAAGCAAACAATTTAATAATATAAAAAGAGACCAACCCTTATTTCAAATGACTTCATTGTAATAAAAGAATATGAGTCTATTTTTATTATGTCTCAAATCTTTTTTGTTTGTTAAAATGTTTGACATGGTATCAGAGCAGGGAGCTCTTTGAACAATAGAATAAACAATTAATAGGAAGTGATTGAATTGTGATCATGGTTTAGGCAAAAAGTTCATGAAGAAAACCCAATTTATAAGGGCTGCCTGCCATATCAATTGGGGAGTTGCCATGTAGGGCAGCCAACATTAACCCATGCATCCAATACATGAGACCAACCACAAATTGAAAAAAAAGAAAGTGTTGTTGAACAAGATTTGAGAGTATCAATCAGCCATCATCCACCGGTATCACAAAGAGAAAATCTGTACCAATCATACAACCACTACTGAGAAGAGAATACAAGCAGAAGAGCAGAGAAATGGAGTACAAAGTGATAGAAAAATGTGTCCATACCAGGCAAGTAGAGGTATCTGCGATTTTCTAGGTTATAATATAACTTAATTTTTTTAATCTTTAAAAGAAGAGGGTGAATATGGAATGTTGTCTTGTCAAAAGAGAAAGGGGATGAAATTTAAAAATAAAAATAAAAAATATTATATAGTCTCTCTATATTTCCAAACAAAGTAAAATTATCATTCGAGAAATAAAAAGATCATACATAGATTTTTTCAATGTTCCCCCAAGTTTCCGAGGCGCGGGAGTGCGGGAGCAGGGAAACACGCATTGGGGACGTGTGGAGACCAATTTTAGCAAAATTGGGGGGGGGGCGGGGGGGGCGAGGGGGCGTCCAAGAGTTGATAAAAAATAATATTATAAATTATTAAATCCCAGCAATAAAAGTTCAATAATTCATCCCATGTAAACTACTAGAAGGGGGGGGGCGTCTGGGAGTCCCCCAGTTTCAAGAGGGGGCATCTAGAAGCCCCCCTTTACCGGAGCGCGCTGCAGAACAGGGGACGCACCCCCTTGTGCGTTTCCGAGAGTTTCCTGATTTTGGGGACGCTGGGAAACGTTTTCCCAGGAGCCCCCGAGTCCCCGGGGTGCAGGGAGCGAGGGGGGCACGCCCCCGGCCCTGCAGGGCAAGTCCCCGTGTAACACTGGATTTTTTTCATTCTGAAAATATGTTGAGATTTTAATGAAATTATTTGAGGATGTGAGGCATTTACTCTTTAAGAAAGAGAAAATAGCTTCTAACCCGAATGAATAAAAGGAAATGAAAGATGGTGACAAAAAAATTGTGAATATTTACTGAGTGATTAAATTTTCAAAACATAAAGGAATAAAAGAAGGTTTTTACTGAGTGGTCGAATTCTATGAATGTGGCTTTTATATTAGAGTATAACCACTATACAAGTGAGAAATAAATTGAAAACTAGATATTATTAAATATAGTTTACGACTTTACATAATGGTGCCACCACTACCAAGACAATGACATACCTCAATGAATCAAAGGCAATGAATGATAGTGACAAAAGAAAATTGTGAATTTATACTGAGTGGTCGATTTTCAAAACATAAAAGAATAAAAAAAGGGTTTTACTGAGTTGTCAAATTCTATGAACATGACTTTTAAAGTTTTACATAATGGTAGCACCACTACCAAGCCAATAATGTAAAATGGGACCAAACCCATTATATCTAAAAACTTTGTTGTAATTAACCAGTATAGAGTGTAGACCCATCTAATTCCAGTTCTACAAAGCAACAAGAGGGATAAACTCCGCAAACATTTCACAACTAAACTACAACACAGTGATGCAAGCATTCTTACTTTTTATTTCTATTTTTTTTTATCATGCAACAGACGGACACTTCCTCATCACCCACCTGGGCTGTAGAAATGCGCATTCCCGGCGCAAACAATATTTTATTATAAATCCGTTTTATCATGTCTCAAATCATTTTTTGTGTTTAAAAAGATTATCATTGTACACTGTTTAAAAAGCTTATCAAATGGATATATCAATCTATTTCATACAATAATTTCCCCATCTACAGATAAAAATTGATGACAATTGTGTGCTTTTAATGTTATAGGTGCAATCCCACATGATATCATCATATGACATTTATTTCATAGAAACCTTCTGAATTTCTATGTCAGAATAGTGTGTAGCACTTATGTCGTCCAATTAAATTTCCTACTCCCATTTAAGAATTAGAGCAGTGTCCTTCGAGATCACAAGACATTATGTAAGGCATCAAATTTATCAAAGGATTTCTTCACTATTTAAGAGCCCTCACTTCTATTAAAATACACAATCTAAGTTATCCATGTTAACACACAATTTAAGTTAGATAGTTATCATTGTTTTTCAAAGCAACCTCCGATCCAGCTCCATCTTTGTTCAATAAAAAATAGAATAATTTTATAAAACAATTAAGCATTTCTGCTAGCTCAAATTTCCCTTGAAAGCTCGTATGATTGATGATTTAATATCAACCAGATTAAAGGAAATGGTGTTATCTCATGATTCATCTCTTAATAAAACATAATAAGAAAATGCATTTTACCTTGGGCATATACAAATCTTCAATGTTCCCATATGCTTCAAAATACCTAAAAGACATTTCACAGTATCTCAATTTGAATTAGTATTTACATATCAAAATAAAATTCTGATATAGAGAAATGGCTGACAACTGCAAAATGTATTTTACAATTGAAGAAAAGAAGTTACTTTCGAAACACATCCTCTGTCACAGAAGGAGGAATTCTTGCCACAAATATCCGTGTAATCTTCTTAGAAGGAGCTTTCATCTCCTCCTGCAGTAAGTTCAAAGACTATGATTAACAAAACAATGATAGCTCCATGCCCTCATGTAGATTGACTATCATACACATTGCAAAGAGAAAATTATCTCACAAGCCACTAAATTTGAATGTATTTGATTACCTTGGGTGTTGCCACTTTTACTTCCAGTGCACGACCATTGAGAACATGTTCACTGTCAAGTNAAAAATTATCTCACAAGCCACTAAATTTGAATGTATTTGATTACCTTGGGTGTTGCCACTTTTACTTCCAGTGCACGACCATTGAGAACATGTTCACTGTCAAGTGCTTTCTGCACGTTTAATAAAACAACCAATTTTAAAACAAAATACTGATCAACAAAGTTATTGTTATGTTTCTTGGTACATTAATACCGATCAAAGTATCAAACAACTCTTGATTACTAAATATAATATGCGTCCAAACTTATACATCATAATACCAAAGAAAGAACAAAGAATTAAGCCAAGGAAAAGTGGCATGAATTGTATATATTTCAAACAAGATTTCTTATCTTGAAGATAAAACTAGAAGAAATAGCATACATGTGACCAACTCAAAATGTAAAAAGGCACACATATTTTAACTTCATCATAAAACCTAATGCACACACATTTTAACAACAATTTGGCAAAGAAATCAATTATTGGCTGAACTTTTTGTTACATAGATAGAATATAAATGGTGCATAGAATCTAGCAGAAAAATATTTTAAATTGGTTGGCAAAACACAGTAACACAGCACAACGTTTTGGGAAACTTCATCAATATTAGTTGAATTTATCCTTAAAAGAAATTATCTCTAACCATCCTTAGCCAAATCACCTACTAGAATTATCAGCAAAACAATACAATATCCATTCAAAACCTATGCAAAGAGGCTCTTAATTGTGTCCTAATGTAAACATGGGGCGGGCATATTGGCAGTTAAACAAGATCACTGAAACAGGCATTGATCAAAAATCAAATATTTTAGAACTAACGAATGGTACTGAAGGCATTGATCAAGATAAGCAATTCAAATAATGTTGAATACTTTAAAAATGGGGTTGTGGTTAAGCTTTGAACACAATGGCATATAGGGCACCCATTTCAAACACTCACCACAGCAATTTACTTGCATAGATTCATGGTAACCCTGGATCTATTGAGCACCTAGAGTGATCACAAAACCTGATGAGCAACCCTCTCAGTGCTTAATGAATCTAAGGTTAAAACTTAACATTGATCTATGCTACTTTATTCTCACTTTATTGTATTTGAAAATAAATAGAACGAATCAGCTCTTTCTTATTTTTATTTGAAATAATTAAGAGTTACATAGATGATATAGCAAGGAGATTTCTCCCGCCCTGGGCTCTGAGAGCACCTCACTTCTCTAGGTGCAATATGTGATTGGCACCAAATGCAAGTCCAGATGATGCAATATTAAAGATGCTCTGTGAAGACTTTCACCAATGAAAACAAGAAAATTGTAGTGTGAGAACTCTTCCGGAAAGTTATAATGTTTCTTCAGTTTAGAACACAGCACTTTTAAAAATAATAATGTTTAATAAGGAACTGCAGCCAATTAGTGGTGCCCATTGAGGTTAGTTGTCTCAATTGCCCAGACGCAAAGGAAGTGGAAAATATATCATAAATGAAGTTAAATGTATGCAATGACTACCTAGGGATGTGGCAACTGTTTACAAGATTTAAGATACAGCACAACTGGATACAATATGAAATAAAAATACATAATAATAGATGCATATATAATATATGCAAAATGAACAACATGGTGCCCTTTTCTTAGTTCACATCTTTTAATTTACTCTTTCATTTTTCTAGTAGGGGCAAATAAATGATATATGTAATATACAGAAACATTTTTTTAGAAACAGTGGGTGGAGGGTGGGGTTATGTAAATTGGATTTAGCCCGATTGATTTAGCCCAAGTGTTATCCTCCATACCCAAGCTCTATTCCTGTAAGTGACACAATGAGCTCATAACGAGTGTATTATTGTATTAACTTCCAGCCTGTTGTTGACTTGGCCTTCCCCATGAAATTTACCTGGAAAACTGAAACAGGGGATGGAAGCCATCTTTATACAAAAAGATGTTGACCATGAATGATCAGCCAAAATATATTCATCCCAGCCCTGAGATACACAAGTTCGGTACAAAATTACTTTCCATTCTTCATTGATTATGCCCTCTTAGAATAAAGACTATTTAATTTTTGGCAAAGCAAAACGTATTGGTGACATACCAAGACATCATTCAGGCGACCCCCAATGTAATTGAATTTGGTTAGCAGAGATTGGGATCCATGAGCTTTAATTCTCTCCATTTCTCTTATACATATAACTCCTTCAATTTGTGTCCCCTTGTCAATTGGGGGGATCTGAATGAGGGAGAGGGCTTCAAACAAAGAGCCCCTACTTAAGGAGACTTCAAGGCCACCATTGCTTCTCCTTCTCCAATCACAGCCTTCTCCTATGAGGTATCATTATTTGTGCTTAAGCAAGTGATCATAGTTGAAACTTATTCGGTTCTACATTAGTTCAATATATAACATAATAGCTTTGTGGTTCTTGCTTAATATTTTGTGTTGATGCATGAAAAATTGCCTAATAATATTCAATTTAACCATGTATACACCCACCAAATATACATAACTATATTATATTACTATTTAATCTCGAAGCAAATCTGCACACAATGACATGCAGAACAAATCCAAAACATATCATTGAAAAATTTCAAATTCAACTTACATAACAAAATTCATCTTGAACACATCAAGAACCAATAATTCAGAGCAACAATTGACAACAGAGAGACAAGGATTTGCAACGGTGATTGAGAATTTATGATTCAAAAAGACATGGCATGCAAAGTTGCAAACAAGCTAAAAGAGACCCGCAAAACCAAATCATAAATTACAATGAACAAAGTAGTCAAGAAGTTCTGAATTCTCGCATTTCAGGAAAACAGGATGGAATTGTAATCATATTATTGAATTTAATGCAGAAACAATGGTGTTGCTAGTAAGAAAGGATGGATGCCACGAAGTAAAATATTAGATACCCTTGTAAAACTAAAACATAAAAAATAACTTACATTCATGTGCTCAAGTTGAGAGAGGACTCAGGAGGTAAAGAACTTCCTAACATCTGTTGGTAGGAAATTAGACCATTTTTCAAAGATTTGATTCGTATCTTGAAAACAATGAGCTCACTTAAAAACTGATCCAAGCCCTTCAATAAAACCCAATATGCTAAATGGTTACTGAACCATGAAAACTAAGACTTGTAATTCAAACAAGTTTACCCCAATTCAACTAGAGCAATCAGCACCCCAAAGAATCCATCTCAACTTTCAACAGTCGAAAGAATTATCAAGAGGAATATAAATGAGTCATTCAATTTAAGTTTTGCATAGTTAAATTGCGCAACATGTTGAGATACAATAGTAACTAGCAGATATCAAACAAGTTACTTCATTCACCAACACTGATTAGTCTTCCATCCTGGGGATTTTTTAACAGAAACGTTAAAATGTTGCCATTGGGTCTTTAGAAATACTTCACACAAAACACCAATGCTAAAGATAATAACTATTGGAAAACAACACGAGAGAAAGATTACTCTAACCTTAGCATCTTCAACTGAAGAAAATGTGGCATACCCAAATCCACGAGAACGACCAGTTGCACGATCCTAAACAAGACGCATATAACAAACATGAATAATTGTTAGTAGCAAATATGACCTGAAAAAGCAGTGAGATAATAAGGTTCTGATATAAACATCTTAATATGTTTAGCAGTTAATATATTTCAATAAGGACATCCAAAAGATATATTAAACTGTCAAAGTCTATCATAAAACTTGTGTTACTTATGGAAATGAATTCAGGATGGTCGCTGAGAACCTTAGACATCCAAAGACAAGCCCGTGTAACAATGATGTAAAATAGAGGCACCAATAAAAGATTATTGTATATAGAGCTCAATTCAAATAACTCTGTATTGAATTCCCTATTAATTGAATAACATAATTAGTGTATATTGTGATGTCTTTTAGTGAGATTTTACAAAAGCAACATGAAATCTATTGCAAATAAGTTTCACTAATAGAAATCAGCAGGGATAATGGAAATGAACTCAAGATGGTCACTGAGAATCTTAGACATCCAAAGAAAGGCCCATATGATAAGGATGTAAAAAAGAGGCACACATAAATCAATGGTGTAACTGTACAAAGAGCTCAATTCACATAATTCTGTATCTAAATCCTTATTAATAATAGCAAGGGAGGATACATGAAATAATAGCCCCAACACAACTACGTGAATAGCTTATTGCCACCAAGTGTTCCTTGGCATATGGTAAACAAAATAAGCTTTGCAATGCTCTTACAATTAATGTGACGCTAGATTATAGGTTGTCTAAAAAAACTAATTTGGTAATGTGCGTCTTACATTCAACAATTACTTAACCCCATGTGTCATGAAAGTATGTTAGCTCACTTGAGTTAAACAAGTGGAAAATGCAAGGGTCCAACAGAAGCAAAATAAACTATACAAATCAAATAAGAAATAAATTGAAATGTATGGGTTTACTTTAATTCATCATGTTATGAGTCAACCAGTGGATTAAATTAAGAGAATTACATAAAAAAAATTCTATAACAGGTAAAGACTAAGTTTTCAGGGGAAAAATATCCAAACAAAAGAACAATTTTTTAAAAAGTTAGTAGCACTTATAGGACTAATAAATAGAGAGAGAGAGAGAGGGGGGTGGGAGGTGCAGGAGAGGTCATCTTTATCCCAGGAGGAAAGAAAATTCGGACCTTTGCTTGGGGCTTGGTGGAGTTTACACAATTCCACCAAACACATGTCAATGAAGCAATTAATTATGATTACAGATTAAAATTCGAATCAAGTTCATTAGTATTAATGTTGACACACACAAATATATTTGTATGGGCTAATGAATCTCATGCTAATAAAAGATTTTAAAAATTCTCAAAATAGAAATAGAAAGAAATAACAGTAAGTATTTTTTATGACTGCATGGGAAGCTTTTAAGCTTTCAACAAGAATGTCAGGACTTATGGAATTTCAATCAAGAAATTTTTGTTAATAAGAATAGATTAGTGGATATCATACACAAATGAGGGGTGGCTCACATAAAAATAGCAGCAGGGATGGTTTTCAAGATTTATTGTGAAAAGTGTAGATAATTTTTTATCTCAAAATATTTTGAAATAGACAATGTAATAATGTAGCCTAGTGTTCTTACAATTGATTATGATTGTGGATTAAAATTGATTTTAATGTTCATTGATATTTAAGTGGACACGAGCACATCTAATGTGCATCAGAGTAATGGATCTCGTACTAAAGACATACTAAAACTGCCAAAACAGATATGGAAAGAAATAGAAGTACAAGCTTTTGGGGTGACTTTGATAAACTCATACATTTTCAAGAAGAAAAAGGTCATGACATGGAATTCAATCAAGAGATGGTTTTGTTCTTAATAATAGCTTAGTGGATATACATCTCAGTGATTCAAATACGCAGTACCATACTACATAGTGCCTTCTCCCTCTTTCCTCGCTCATAGAAGTCAAAGGAGGGAAGGATCTCTAACCTCTCTCCTTGCTCTTCTCCCTGTCGTCACTTCTCTAGCACAAAAACTAGATTCAAACTCTCTTCCAGAATGCAATTAAAATAACCAAAACCAAATGTAATAGAGCTAAATCCCAGTTTATAAAAAAAAAGGACAGCTCAACAAGACTATACATCAAATCTGATGGGCTTCTTTGTAAAGCCATCACATTTGTAAATAGCATCCTAACAAAAAGAATCAACAGAGCACAGGCTAGTTTGAAGGCAATGGAATCCACCCTTGAACTCCTTTAATGTGTGGGGACATCATCCATTTCTCATGGAAGGCTTCTTATTTCACTTCAAATTTATCGATACTAAACATAAAGTATTTTGGGGTAACCCATGGTTTATTGATCCCCATGAGACCCTCAATTTCGGCACTAATACAATCTCCAAAGAAATGTACATTTTGGCAAGAATTGTACCCAAGAGGAAGCCATCCAAGCCATCCATGCACAACATGCAAAATCAACTCACTTTGGCAGGTGTCAAGGGGTGGATTCAACAAAGTTCAAAGCAAACCAGGAAGCAACAATGGTACCAAGGTCCAAAAGCATAAACACCCAAAAGAGGACAAAACATATGCAACTCAAAACAAATTTGAAACATTGACAAAAACACAGAGCTCAATTCCATGAAAGACAAGTAGACCCACTATCCCTCAAGATGACAAACAAAATCCAGGGAAACAATGCTGGGGCAATGAGGAAGTAGAACTCAAAGAAAAGACAACATTGGGGGACAGAGGGAAGCAGCCATATAACAACAATTAAGCAAACGAACAACAATGCATCATCAAAGTAATGGAATACACTATCTTCAATCACACCCATTCTAAACCCATAAAATGAATGGTGTCCCGTCTTCATAGCAGGGGAAGGAACACTCAAAAAGGGTTAAATTAGATGTTAGAAAGGATGAAAAGAAAACTATAGGCAACAAAAGACGAGGCCCTATGGCCCTAAGGCCAAAAGGATTCTCAATGAAATTTTTACAAGTCTACTAAACAATTCCAAGAATACCTAACAAAAGCATTTCTAAAAATATACTAAGAGATTCCAAGGAAAACCAAACGAAAAATAGTTGGAAAACAACAAATGCAACAAAAATTTGAAGGGCGTACACTCTCCCTCTTTCGCACAAATACCCAATAGAGATCAGCCTTTCAAGATTATCCCAAATATAGATCAGTTTCATTATGCAATGCAGCAAACAGAGTATGTTCTAAACGTCTCATATATTAGCTATGAGAATTAAAATGTTGTTTCCCAAACTGATGACAAAAGAATTTCCCAAAAGTACTCATGCTGGAAAGAAATTTTAAAAAAATTATAGAATGTGTCACTAGTTTATCTTAAAAACAGCTTATATCAACACATGTTCTCAAGCAGAACCTTTTGGCTAAATAAGCATCAACAAAAACAATTTCATCCATCCATAGAAATTGTTTGTCTGGTTTATTCTCAGAAGAAATATTAGAATATGAAAATAAAAAGGTAAAAGAAACCATACCTACAATGAATTCTTTCTTATCTTAGACAGCTTAGTGAAATAGGGGTTAATTGATCAACGTGAGAAAGATGTAGAATATCAGAAGATACTAGTTGTAATTCGTGAATACCATTTCATGTGGTGCCAGCATAAGTTAAATTCAGTAAGCAAGGTAAGACTTGACCTATATCTCAAATATTAGCGCTTATGCAGCCATGGTTGCAAGTATGGCTGATGTTTGCATATATTGTTGACATATGTAAGGGGTGTGTCTAGTTTAGAGTAGTTTTCTATGTATGTTTTAACTTTTTTCAAATCTAAAACCAATATTCCCCCGTGCATTCTTCAAATATAAAACATTGGCATCAAATTATCATATGAAATGTAGGCATATATTATCAACTTCTATTACTCTTCACCTTGTGAATTTATGGCTATTCAAACTTACCCGCATCACAATCACATCATCCAAATCTCCAAACTTGCCCATATAATCCTGTAAACCCTCAGTGTCAACATCCCAAGGAATACCAAGCACCTGTATCAAACCAAATGACCCATTATTCATTAATCAGATAAATGTAATAAACCAAATGACCTATTATACATTCACCAATGTGCTGCTTAAACATTTGCGACAGATGCATGCCTTATAAAAACTTTGAAGAAAACAATTAGAAATATCCATAAGAAAATTCTTCCTTACTGTGATGATCACAGGAAATGTAGAACGAAGCATATACAAACATAAGTTTGGTAATGGCATGGCAAGTGATGAGAGTTTGTGGAAGTATTTAGCAGATGGGGGTCTCTAATCAGATGGAAAGCTGTCAAATTTGATTGAACATGCAACATAAAGCCTCTTCCAAATTGGCAATGCACTTCACAACCTGACACTAACTAAGGATAATATCGCACTGTTTTTACTGTCTTGTAAGAGAGTTGCTACCAAATTTTTATATACATTTATCATGACAATAAAGAGCTTCAACTTAATGAATTAGTTATGTTAGGATGCATTTTCTCCATTGGTAACAGTTGCACTGTCAGAATTAGAAGCATCGCCCCT
The DNA here is from genome assembly GCA_001517045.1 of Pseudotsuga menziesii. NCBI lineage: Eukaryota > Viridiplantae > Streptophyta > Pinopsida > Pinales > Pinaceae > Pseudotsuga > Pseudotsuga menziesii. The sequence goes on from LPNX010960037.1 coordinate 184,096, forward strand.
GTGGAAGAATTTAGCAGATTTGTCTCTTCCTACTAGACCAAACCAACTAAATAATTTTAGCTTATTTTGACAAATCCAACTGTGGATTACTACTTTAGATGAACCCACATATCAACATGATCTGATAAATAAGTACAGAGATATATTTTCCCATGATTGTGGAAAACCGCTAATCTGGTTAGAAAAGCTTGGAACCAATATTTGTTTTAAATCATTTAAGATCAGCTTCAGCAAACTTTATATCAGGTGTAAAAATCTTCGGCATTCTTCTCAAAAATTGCATGCTTTTGGTTAGAAAAGCTTGGAACCAATATTTGTTTTAAATCATTTAAGATCAGCTTCAGCAAACTTTATATCAGGTGTAAAAATCTTCGGCATTCTTCTCAAAAATTGCATGCTTTTGGCAAGAAGTGAGCATTTCTGTTCGTTCTGGCTCCCATTCGCTCTTACATTGTATTTCAGTTTTTCGAACAATATAAGAGAGTTAATTCGAGAAATGGTCATTCTGAACATATGTCGTTACACAAATTTTCAATAAAAAGTATAGAGAAGCTTTTAAGACAACTGTCAGAAACATGGTTTAAAATTCATAGATTTTGGACCACTTTATCGAGGAAAGTTGTATCGTATGAAAGCGGTAATTGAAATATTGCTTAATCACTTAACTTGTTCGTGTCTTTAAATGAGAAGGAAGCTAAAAACTAGAGTCCGAATTACTTACAACAAGTTTCCTGTCCCTTCCTGACATTGTTGAATACCGCTGTGTCGGTGTTTGCGAGTGAAGTGATTGAGATGTCGGAATGAACTATGGAGTCTCACCCCCTCTCACACTCTCAATGCGTGCTCTTCCTCACTCTCTCTGCTCCTCACTGCCCTGCACATGCACACCTCTACTCATACTCCATTATACCCGTCAGCCTTCGCCTACCTCAAACAAATATTTCACAATAGGAACAACAACCTACAGACACCAACCCTTCAATCCCTCAAAACACGCGAAAAAGCCCTTACACGGGATTTTCCAAGTTAAATGCTACTCATGCAGGCAGATCAGAATACAGACAGAAACTATACTAACAAAATAGAAAAATCAACGAGGTCTCATTTGCAGGCTTGTTGGGTGGTCACATGGGAGGTAGGTAGCTTAACATGGGAATTTTTAGCCCTTACATGGATCTCTGGAGTAAATAAGCCCTACCCTGCTAAGCCATAAAACATGAAGAGGTCATGTTTGTATACAGGTGATGAATGCAGACCATGATTGCTTCCATCTCTTCGGGGTATTAGGGTTCTATAAAAATGAACATTTTTGGATCCAGTCTTGTAACCAATTTCTCCTTTTTTTCTCTTCTTTTTGGCGCACAAAATTTCAACAGTCCCCACCCTGGTGAATTCTCTCCATGTGACCGGGTTTTTATAACCCATTACAAGGATATCGAAGAAAAACGGTGGGAGGCAAAAACCTAAACGCTTAAAACCATTATCAATAAGAGCAAGAGGTACCATCTTCAGAGTCATTTTGGCATAAAATAACTAACACTACAGTCTCTGAGAGAATCCACCCCACTAAATATTTTAGATAGAAACAAATGAAAACCCAAGAAAAGGTTTAAGCTTAAGCTCTCCTGAAAAATAAATAGAAAAAACCCACAGAGTTTTGGAAGACCTCAAAACCCTCACTCCTCCGGGGCTCTGCAACGGTTGGATATTCGAGGCTTTCTCTGGCCGTGTTCGGGGAGCCTGTCCTCTTCGTCGGTCTCTCCTCTCACACTTAGCTCACCTGGTATAACATTTAGGGCATCGGCGCGACATATAAATGGTTTTGATGGCATAAGACTTTATCGGCTGTCGTGGATCTCAATCCACCTTTCAAACCCATTTTATTTTCACCCATCAAATAATTGGTTTATTAATAGACGGATGCCCTTTCAAACATTGCAATGTCCGGGACGTAGGGAAATGTGTTAAAAAGAGATCGTCATGGTCCCGTTTGTAAATGTCAGGTGTTTAATGCTTTCACTCATATTTAAGGAAGGATGGACTCCTATTAATGATTTCACTAATATCAATGTGTTAATTTGTAGCTGGAGTTAGTGTGACTAGAAGTTGTTATCCTTTATTATTAGAGTTTAATTTTTTAATTTGTAACACTTTTGTTCAGGTGGATGCTTGATGAGTTATATATGATTTATTTATAGGTTGTTTATTTGGCCCTGTGCTATGAAGAAGTTAGGTTTTACCTTGGATATCATACTTGGAATGATGGAATGAAGGAAACTACTCAAGAGGCTTTCCCGTGATATATTACCTTAAAAAAATGTTTACCCCTTGGAAACATGTGTTCTTGTTTTTGTATTTGTGTTTATACTGGCATTCAAGTGTAAATCTTTGGCAATGTTGGCATAATAGAATTCCCCAATCCCATGATTATTTAGCAAAATGTTGAGTCGTCTATTACACCCAATTTTGGCAAGTTCTGTTTTTTCCATGAGACAAAGTTGTACCATAATTTGTTTATTTTTTGAAATTCCAAAAAACTCCATCATATTAAAATGGATCAAAGCCTTTAGGGAAAAATACTAACAAATTTGAGAGGGAATTTTACCAAAAAGGGAATGGGTTTGTCCACTTAATAAGTTACTCCATAAATTAAAGTCAAATGCTTATAGCAAATAGACCCATGAATGATCGCAAAGTGATGAACGAAATCATTATTAAAAAATATTGAGAAGAGATTAAATATCATTCAACGTGGCTATAATGTGTGAGGAGTGTAATGGCATGCAAATGGTTATTAATGACAAGGGGTGTATAGTAATGATTTTCATGTGTCACAAAGTTGGGTTAACTATAATGTTGTTGTAACGTCCATGCCCCATTGGAGGGCTCAGGCACATCTGCAACCGACACACCCATGCACGACTAAGGCATCGGTCGACAAGATGGGTGCACTTGGGAGCACACTCAGCAATCACAAGCATAGATGATGGGATGGGTGTGCATGCACAATAAGGGGCTTTGACCAAGGGGGTCTTCAACAAAGAAGGCTTCAACAAATAGTGAAGCTTCGGCATCGACATGGATAGTAACCAAGGAGAGTAGCAATGAGTGTCGGGAGACTTCCGATGCAAGGTGTTGAGTAAGGGCACGTCAACAAGAAGACACGGGTGCATCGCAAGAAGACTTAAGGGCTATCAGGTCCACTTACCCATATGTTATGATAAGACACCTCAATAAGGGGCAAAACGATTGTACACCGTGGGAAAAAGTGGACGCCATTGGGCACCTTACAAAAGAAGTTTACCAATGAAGGGATTAGGAGCCTTAAGGAAGAAGTCAACCAAGGAAGAGACGAGCGCCCACTCATGAGAGAGAATGGATAGACCTCTCATATAAGTACTTGGGTGCACTTAAGGAAAAGGAAACCATGCATAAGAGGGAGAATGTACAAAAGACCAAGGGAAGGAAACGATTAAGGCCTCAGGTTTGTAGCAAAATGCTATAGGGCATATTAAAATGGATCATATTCCAACAAACTCGATCATATTAAAATGGATCAAAGCCTCTAGGGAAAAATGTTATAGTCAAAGTTCCCATCATTGAGAGAAACTAGGACTTTTAACAAATTTGAGAGAGAATTTTACCAAAAAGGGAATGGGTTTGTCCACTTAATAAGTTACTCCATAAATTAAAGTCAAATGCTTATAGAAAATAGGCACATGAATGATCGCAGAGTGATGAACGAAGTCATTATTAAAAAAGATTGAGAAGAGACTAAATATCATTCAACGTGGCTCTAATGTGTGAGGAGTGTAATGGCATACAAATGGTTATTAATGACAAGGGGCGTATAGTAATGATTATCATGTGTCACAATGTTGGGTTAACTATAATGTTGTTGTAACGCCCATGCCCCATTGGAGGGCTCGGGCACATCTGCAACCGACGCACCCATGCACGACTAAGGCATCGATCAACAAGATGGGTGCACTTGGGAGCACACTCAGTAATCACAAGAATAGATGATGGGATGGGTGTGCATGCACAATAAGGGACTTTGACCAAGGGGGTCTTCAATAGAGAAGGCTTCAACAAATAGTGAAGCTTCGACATCGACATGGATTTTAACCAAGGAGAGTAGCAATGAGTGTCGGGAGACTTCTTGATGCAAGGAGTTGAGTAAGGGCACATCGACAAGAAGACACGGGTGCATCGCAAGAAGACTTAAGGGCTATCAGGTCCACTTACCCATATGTTGTGACAATACACCTCAATGAGGGGCAAAACAATTGTACACCGTGGGAAAAAGTGGACGCCATTGGGAACCTTACAAAAGAAGTAGACCAAGGAAGGGCTTAGAAGCCTTAAGGAATAAGTCTACCAAGGAAGAGACGGGTGCCCACTCATGAGAGAGAATGGATAGACCTCCCATATAAGTACTTGGTCACACTTAAAGAAAAGGTAACCAGGCATCGGAGGGAGAATGTACAAAAGACCAAGGAAAGGAAGCGATTAAGGACTTGGGTTTGTAGCAAACAAGCTAAGCAAATTGTTGGAAGGAGGCAGAGCACCTGAGTCTAGAAAAGAGCAATTATAAGTTGAAGGATCACCATGAGCAACTTCTCCATGGAAGAGGCTAAGGGAACAAGCTTGTCGATGGAGTAGTGTTGTAGGAGGAAATCTCAAAATATTGAAGACAAGTGTTGCACAAGCAAACTTGTGGGAGAGCAAAGAAGGAAGCAACAATAAGCTTATAGGTGGATAGACTCGTCGGTAGAGGTGCGACCATTAGGAAGAAGAGTCATCGGCAAGGGACTCGACAACAAGCACACTGCATCAGTAGTAGACTCGACAAGAGGCAGAGTGTGTCGGCAATAAACCCATCAACATGGACAATGTATTGGCAATAAGAGATGAAGTGGGCAAGTCTACCTAGGTTTAACTATTGTAAGAGGGTTTCTGTAAGAAGGTGTCAAACCCATCCTTCGTATTCTCCATTGTATCGTTCTTTGTACACTTTAATAAAAAAGGCTTATCGGTGCCTAGTTTGGGCACCACACATACATGAGTTGTGTTGTTGTTTGTTATCTTGCATATTGACTAAGTAATATAACAAGTTTTGTAACCAAGTAAACAACACACATGTTATAATAATCCCAAGAGTTGGGCAAGGTCATTGGGTGTAGCAAGTCCAAGTGACATGTAGCTCAAGGTGAAGTTATGAACATGCCTTGAGTGAAGAGGTGTAGCCCACCGTTGAGTAAGTCCGAGCGACCAAGTCTCCATGTTGAAAGACTGGTGGTGTCACACGACAACTAGCGAATAATAAGAAAAAGGTTGAACATCAAGAGGGTGCACACCCTAATGTTGTGATAGAGGGTATTAGAGTCAAGGTAGTCCAGAAGAATAGTTTCGGAAGTGCTTTTCACCACTATCCCAAAAGTGATAGATTGTATTGAAATAGAAAGTTGGTCGAAGCCAAGTGTTGGTTTTCTACTGGGCAGACGCAGGTTTACTTTACTGTACCAACAAAACCCCTAGCTCACTGGCCCTTTCGGCGACAGACTGCAGAGCAGCCTGAAGTCTCACCCGAAGTGATCTTGGATGGGTCGGCTGAAGACTCAGGTGTCTTAAACCGGGTTCTATAGCATCCTATCGGTTCGTGACTCTTCTTAGCCAGCGAGATCTCTCTGCGAGGACGATCTCTCCTTCTAGCTGGCGCTGATAGGGAGCGGACTCTTATCGCATCGCAGCTTCTACGGCGATGCGCAAACTTACTCTCCTGCTGAGCTCCTTCCCTGCGATATCTCTCACCGCAGCTCCCCAGACGATGCGATATCGCCTTCCTACTCTATAATATGTCCTATAATGAGGCTCGATATGCGTATCAACTCTCAAGGTCTTACGACCTTCCTCCTGGGTCTAATAACTCTGTTAACCTTCACCAGGGTGTTAAACCACTTCACTCAACCTTCTACAGTTTAACATGCCACTGAACTCGCGGAACTCATATACCGGAGTCACTTACGCAGTAACTGTCAACTAACATGAATCAAGCACTGATAAACTCATATACAGGATACTTGATACATTCAACTTGTGGTTAACCTTCTATGTGCTATAACTGAAGCATAACATACATACATTCATCACTAATAAGCAACCTTCATGTAATAGATAACAGATAGCAAACAGGTAAAACACAATCACATGAACAATCGCACAACACACGGGTTTTACATGGTTCACTTCCAGGGGGGAAGCTATGTCCACAAGAACTGGTTTTTATATTATATCTTGAGAGAGTAAACACAGTTCCGCTACAACCTATTATGCAACCTGAGATATTCTGGGAAACTCCACACACACAACCAGGAGCCCTTCTCTCTTAGATCTCTTCTTCTTCTTATATTGCCTTCTTACAATATACTCTTCCTCTCTCTCTCAATCCCTGCGGATTGTTACATACATGCTCAAAGAGCCAGCTACTGGTTACAGTAAGATAACTACAGACTGAATAACAGAACCAGAGCTTAACTCTTACAATACTGAGACTCTAGAGACACTTGGCTAGCTAAATGACTCAGTGGCTACCCCACGTCTGACTGTCTAAGCAACTACCCAATTATCTAACCTTTTACATTACAAAATACATGCTTATATAGGCGGCCCGAAGGTCTCGCCATTACAAAACTGTGGGCCTTTCCCAACAGTAACCCAAAAACCCTAACTGTGACAGTCGACGCATCTGTACTGTGGGCTGCCGCTTACCATCACACCACAGCTTTCTACAGTCTTCCACGCTTCCTAGCGCTGATCGTGGGTATGGGCGCCGCTTCCTACTGTCCTTTGTCTTCAATACCTCGGCCCGTTGCTCCTTTTCTCTTTATGAGGGTAGCTGAGCCCTCCTGTCTTCGTCGCTGCCTTAAGTGTAGTGGTTGAGCTCTCTCTTCTCGGCCGCTCAGGTACTGTCTTCTTTTGACTTCTTCTTCCGATATAGCAGCTTTTCTTGTAGTTGCGGGGACCTGCTCCAACACCAAGGTTTTGGCAAAGCTAATAGTGCCCAGAAGAGCGCTCAAAAGACAAAGCAACCGGAAGAGCACCCAGAAGATAGCAACCAAAAGAGATCCCCAAAAAGTGCCTAGAAGACAGAGTGTTGGAAGAGTGCTCGACATGTCCGTAAGTCAATTCTTTACTATTTTGGTTTTGTACATGCTAAATTGTTCTTTGGGCTAGTTGGGCGTGCCAAAGGAAGGCAACCAAACAACGTTATGTGGCAAAAGGGAAATCATTCCAAGGGAAGGCAATGTTGGGAGCAACAGAGGTGAAATGACAAAGAGCTTAGGCAAAGTCTCTTCAAGAGTGCTAGAGCAACAACATGGAGGGAGAAACTAATGAGCATGTAGAGATAAGGCAACACTCAACACAAACAACATAAAGTAGTTGCAATAAAAGGGGTGTGAGTTAACTCAGGCCCTTTGGGCAAGGCAATAGCAGGTACACACATAAATAAATGCCTTGTTGAGTTAGACATAAGGGGATAGACTGGGAAAAGGGTCGCTTGTAATTGAAGTTGGGATCCATCCAAGAAAAGGAGGATGCCAAGGATGATGGAGTCATCACAGGAAAAAAATATTATTAAGTCCCTAAGTACATGGGAAAGAGGATTTTGGGCTCACCTTACAAGCAAAACCATGCGCAAGAGTGCCCTTTGAAGGAGAGATCGGTAGCCTCAATGAAGACCAATATCAACAACCTTTGGAGGCACATTTGAAGGTTTTGAATGCCTAATGGAAGGTTTGCACAAGTTCGCGACTTGAAGTGAAGAACAAGGATTGTAAGGCGAAGAGTTGAATGGCCTTTGCTTTGGTTTATTATTTCAAATTACTCATTAAGGATGGTCACCTTCATGGACCATTTGCAATTTATGGATATTCCTTTTTTCCTCCGTTCCCCAAGTTACACACTGAGCAGTGCAACTGCCCAGATACACTCAACTTTCGAAACTTGGGTTGACGTCTTCTTTTCGATAGCCAGGAGTATGATTTTTAAATTCTCTATGCTTATGAATCTAATACTCTGAGAAGTCCAAAAAGTCGGTATGTAGAGTATGCAAAAGAAATTGATCGTTACACTGATCAATTTACACGTAAAATATCTCAAAGTTAAAGATATGTATCTTAGACAGATCCAAGGTTGTAATTGAATTTCGCAAATAGAAGATGTGCGAGTTAAACCTAAACCAATCGCCCAGATAACTTAAGATCATGCCATGGAGATAGATCTTGGAGAATATCAAGGGTCGTAGTTAATTTCCTCAGAAACGGGACATAGACCTGCAGAGTTAGATAGTGATCCACATCTGGAGACAGATCAACGATCGAGGGCGAATCCGCAAGGATCGACGGTGCGGAAGAGTGGAGTGCAGAAACCGGGAAAGTAGAGAAGTGCAGAAACCCAGTTTCAAAAGTCGATAAGCTGACTTTTGCAACCCGAATCGGGAAAGTTGAGAAGTGCGAAAACCAAGTTTCAAAAGTCGATAAGCCGACTTCCGCAACTTGAACTGGAAAAGTGGAAAAGTGCAGAAACTCAGTTTCGAAAGTTGACAAGCTCAATTTCGCAACCCGCTAAATTGCAGAAATCAAAAAATTCGAAATTTGTGGAGGTCCAATTTTGAAAAGTCAAGTACCCGAAACCCAAAATCCGTTGGTTTGTGGAAAGCTAAGAATTGCATACCAATCTTGCATAAATGGTTTTTAAAGATCGATTGGAGGAAACCAGTCTGTGGAAAGGAGGTTAGACATTTCTCCAAGCTGTTTAATAGAAATTTAAGGCCTGTTAGTTTTTAGTACTCTCGATTTTGAGTTCTGTAAAAGAACAGTGCTATCAACACCTTAGTGATTAGTGGACCGAAGCAAGCAACCAAAGGGGATTGGTGGACCGGAAACAGGATCAAAGAAACATATAAATTAACGATTTCAAAGCGTAATGAGGGGAGTTTGGGAAGTTTATAATTTTGCTTATATTTAAGGGAGAATTATTCTGGAATATGCCCGAGGAGGTCTTTACCAAATTTAGTCTTACAAAGCAATTATCTCACTTGCTTATCAGGCATGTGATTGATAACGGGGTCTACGTTGAAAACGTTGCTTTCTAACAGCTTTATCAAACCTATTTTTATATTTGTTTGCAATTCTTCCAGCTCTAATCACTCAACTTTTCATTCAAATCCATATTAAAATATCGATTAAATAAATGAGTAATGCCATACATATTTCAATTAAATATAATATAGATATTTGACTTTTAAAATCTATATGTAACATAGTCCAATACTATACCTTTGAAATGTTCATCTATATTAATTGACACAGAGATCAACCATATCTTGCCAATGTTTGTATGAATCTAATATTTCTCTTGCCTATCAACCCATGGATATTCACTTAGTATTGTTGAGAGTTAGGTCTAACATCACAAAACAATTTTTATACTTTGAAGTAAGCATTAAGCAACATTACAATACTTACTCGAACCATATTATTTTGAATGAAATTTTAATAGGGATTTGAAAAATGAATAAGTGGGAAAGGATTAATGAGTTGGGGGTTCAAGAACTAGAGGACATGATGGAGTTTTCAGCGGAGGATTTGACTTGGGCAAAAGTCTAGGGGGACTAAGTTACAATTATTCCATATTGTCGACTTGAGGATTTTATAAGTGGGGAGTAATCCAATGAACCCGCGCCTACTCAATTTGTTGTTCACACTCGACGAAGTACAAAAGTCGAGGATATAAAAGAGACTAATTTTGGGACATATCTAGATTATGCTATGTGAGTCTTTATAATTTATTTTCAATACATTTTAAACTTTTGAGTTCAATAACACTATGTCAATAGGCAATTAACAATCTATCTAATTTGTTTTCAATTCTATGGATATAGTTATTGGTGTGCATACGGTTCGCAACCCACACTAAAAGTCATTGACCAAATACAAAAACAGGAAAAGAAAAACCAACATCCACGTGAAAGTATTAAAGTTGGTTGTCGGTGTCACTTTATTGTGAGATGACTTCAACTTAGACCAAATGATGTTGTTATAACATATACTGCATGTAGGCATATTGACAAATCAAATGTTGTCTGCCATGGAAATGATGCAATTGGTAGTCCCAAGACATTCAAATATGCGTCACATTTATTAGAGGATATACGAGCCAATGTCCAAGATTTGGTTGAAAATGGTTTTAATGTCACAATGATATGGGACAAGTTCATCTCTGATGTGGATCTTGGATTCGATGATTTCTTCACCGGGCTATCTCGAGATGCATTAATGACAAGAAAAGATATCTTAAACATTTACAATGATACGAAAAGGCTAGAATATGTGAAGGATGAATGCGATCCTAGGAGCGTGGAATGTTGGTACAATGAGTGCCCTCGAAACTTTTTTTCTACCAAAAACAAGATGTTGTTCAAAATTACATTTCTTTTATTATACGCATACAAACACCGTGGATGCGTTTAATCATGGTAAAACATTCACACAACAATGTTATGTCAATGGACTCAACCTTTAGCACCAACAAGTATGGGGTGAGTTCACCTTGTTTTTATTCATCTATTCAACTACATTTCAATGCTTGTATCTTATATAATTATATTTGTTTTGTGTGTGACATAGTATCAACTTTACACTTTAAGTTTCTTTGACAAACATCGCAATGGGGTTCCAGTAGCTTAGTGATGTCTTCATGTAATAATACAGATGACATATACAAATGGATGTCAACATTAATTGTGGCTGGAAAAAAAGAACAACCAAATTGGGATTTCAAGGCTTCATCACATACGATGTTGCAGCTGAAATTGAGGCATTAAGGTAATGTTTGTGTTCCTTTTAAAATAGGCATAACACAATAAATTTTGTATATATTTACACCAAAGGTGTTATTTAAGGGGTTGCTTCTCTCAATGTTTCTTCGTATGTCCATGGCATATGAGAAGCCTTCCAGTGTCCGTGTCTTTAATATTTGTTCTCTTTCCACGTCGCGGTTTGTTGAAGCATTTGACTGCGCGACCGAGATTTCGTTCGGGGAGATTCCTTTACTTAGCTCCTAAGCTCGTGGTGGGGATCAAGCACCTGCTCAACGTTGGATCTAAGAGGCGCCTTCATGAAGCACTTCATGTGGTGGATGATTTTGATGAGGATGTTATTTGATCAAGAAGTAGAAGGGGATTAGATGACGATATTGAAATCAAGAGAATAAGAACATCATGACCTTCTTTGAAGATTTAGGGCAGTTGTTGATGAGAAGCAAGAGCTTATGCTATTGAAGGAAATGGTGATTAGAATTATGTTAGCCGATAGAGATACTACTTTCATCGCTCTCACATGGGTTTTGTGGCTTCTTTCTTCTCATCCCCGCATGGAATAATCCATTCGCCATGAAATTCTGAGTGTATTAGCTAAACGTGCTGGAGTCAATGAAGGGGAATTTGAAGGGGAATTAAAGGATGTGGTGTTGTTTAGTTATGAAGAAAGTGAAGGGCATGGCGTATCTTCATGCTGCACTGTGCAAGTCAATGAGATTGTACCCTCCCATCCATCTGGACACCTAAATTGCTTCTGGGGATGATATCTTATCGGCTAGAACAGCAGTATGCAAAGGGTGGTTTGTAGCTTACAATATATATTCAATGGGCAGGATGGGAAGCATTTGGGGTAGAGATTTCATGGAGTTCAAGCCAGAGAGATGGATGAACATGGACGGTAGCTTTGAGGTGGATAACCCATTCAATTTTCCAGTATTCAACGCAGGACCTCAGATTTGTTTGGGTAAAGAGATGGCCTTCATCAGATGAAGTCCATCGTTGGTTCTCTTCTTCATCACTTTACTCTAAAGCTGGATGTGGGCAAGGGATTATGTCCATAGTACACTCTTTCAATCACTCTGCGCGGATGAAGGGCGGGCTCCTGGTTATTGTTACAAGTCGATATATACCACTACCGTTGGACTCTGGGAATCTGCGATGGAATTACTGTTGCAGGATTGGACAGTATTGTGTTTTAGTTGTTTGAATATCGATTCAATGGTTATCATTGTTTGCTTGGAAATGGCCGTGTATAATTTCCTCATCTTGCTCATTGTATATATTGGTGATATATATGTGTGTGTGTGATTTGAAAAAGGGTGGCCCAGGGGCCATTGGCCCCACAACTTTGTTATGTGGTTTATTCCAAGCAACCATTGTGTAAGCAAACATTGTGTAGATCTATCATTTGTGTTTTTTTTATTGTGTATGGTGAATTGTTAGTTTAAATGTACATGTAATGTTATGAAAATGAAAGGTGTATATAGTTTTTATAGAATTAACATTCTTTTTAAGAAACATTAAGTTATATCTATGTTGATATCAAGATCCACATTAACCTAGGTTAGATGCTGGGAGCAACCCAAATGAATAATATTCCATTATAGAATTATAATCTAAGGAAGGACTATTTTTAATGAGAACAACCTTTCACCATCTGTAGGAAATCTAGCAGCAACTGCAATATATCCTTCTGAAACTTGAAGAGTTAAATCTCTAGTGACCTCTTGATTATAACCTTGAAGTTTCTCGCATAGGTGAAACTAGCTAGCTTCTCTAAATCTGTTGGCACACTCAAGGTAGGATTCCAACCACTCAGCTCCCTTGGGCTCATAACGTATAACGGTTCCTCCCTGATCCATTTTCTTGCAAATTGAATACAATATATCTCCAGCTTGTTATGCCAATAATTTGAATGAAATAACAGAGAGACTTTACTTAACTTAGGGGATAACATTGCATTTCAAATTATGAAAACAATATGTATCAAGGTCATGTCAGGAAAGGGTAATCATAATAGTGATTTAGCTTCACATTTGACAGATTTAGAAATGACATAAAAATAGGTGATATGATATGGTAGTGCACATAATCGCCAAATTTGAAAGACCCAAGCATCTTTTCACCTTTTAAATGAATGATTAACATGGATTTGCGTGGCTTACTAAGCATACCTATGGTGAAAAGACTATGACTTTTAGGTTACCTTTTACCGAAACTTAGATTTCTGGTAGCACACTTATTACATATGACCAGGGATCTGTTACCGAAATGTGAAACTTTCAGTAGTGTATCCTACATACAATCAGGGATCTGCTACTAAAATGTGAAAATGGCACATTTTGATACCAAAAGAACTTCTAGTTGCGAAGATATTTTGCCTAAAATTCAACTATGTAACCTGCAAATGGAGACTTGCTACACAAAACAATTCTTGATGTGACTATGAAACTTGTAAAACTAAGTATGCTAACTACCTATTGAACCAAAAACAATTTAAGAAAAAAATAAATCACCAAACAATGAATAGATCATGTGTGAATTTGACAGGGGTCGCTTGCAGGTTGAAGTTAGAGGAAATCTATCAAAACTGTATAAGTATGGAAAAGTGTTATGTATTCATACCTGGTAATAACCCTTGCGGGCTTGGAAATCCTCTGCCCGAAATCGAAGGCAAGCAATTAAGTGTCCAATTAACCACACGATGAGCGAAAAGATGGCAGAGACTGTACATAGAAGAAATCGCATCCACACAACCATTAAACACTAACAAAACCTTTAAACAAATAAAAAATCACAGTGTTTAACCCAGACAACTATTACAGACCCCGAAAGGAAAGCCTGGTTGCAACACATTGCCATGGAGCAGTTGAGCACAAACCTCTAACAACCATTAATAATAAACTAGACAGGCACCCTCAAGACCAAATGAATGTGATGTAAAAACCATACTAAACCTTTACAATGACAAGAACCAGATCAAGGACAAATGGAGGGCCAGGATCAGTCCTCTCCATGCAGAGTACGTTGGTCATTTAATATGCCTGGCTGCGTTGTCAACTTACAGCCAGGGTTATGACAAATACTTAAAACATAACATTAAAACCTCTTTAAAACCCTTCGTGATCACTATTGGCATCCACCTTGTGCTTCCCATGACCGCATGCCATTTAATCAAGCTTTATAGCATAGCTAAACTTTGTACTATCAGCTTGTTTGCATGTAAAGCCCGCGGGCTAGCACCTTATGCCTTGTAGCTTAAACTTTAAGCTAAGTTACCTTGCCATACCTTTTTCCAAACGCATGCAAGCCATAAGGTTGCACCCCCTTTGCCTTGACTTTTAAATTAGATTTAAAAACTTGAACATAAAAACACATTAGATTATGACTAAACCAGTATAGCTTGGGACTAAAGGTCCAAGTCTAGGATTTTACATCCTATATAAGAAAACCCAATAGCTTAAGGATTCAAAACATTTACATCACCTTGGCAAGGGCTGGGACCAAGTTGTTGTTTTAAATGGAGTCAACGCCGAGCAAATGATAAGCCCTGTCATCAAACCATTAAAAGGTTTAGTAAATCTTATCCATGCGAATAATTAAAAAGTACATTACGACTAATAAAAACATATTATGACTAAGACTCTCTGCGCATGGGTTGTGTTCGCGTAGATTATAAGAGGACCCATGCGAATGGTCGATAGGAAAAATGGTGTCGCTTGTGCAAATTATGATGTGCAAAATTTTTGATGTCTCACATAGTTCAAGTTTCAATTTCTCCACGTCCAAGTCAGGTCTTAGTTTCAAAGGTATAGTTCCTCCACGTCCAAGGGTTTCGGGGTTCTCTAAAGCTACCTAAAACTTGGAAAACTCCTATAACTATGGCCCTTGGATTTTTTGGATTTTTTTGCTTTGTAAGATTTCGTTGGCATAGGCGAAAACATTGACTTAATCACCGAATGTTTTCAAAGTTAAAAACTTTATGTACAAAATCCTTTTGGAGAAAACTTATTTTAATTTATGTGGTGATTTATAAGTTTGATGTAGCTTATTTTTCACTTATTTTCCTAGACTTGCTTTCATCACATAAACTTATATTATCTACCCAAACAACTTTCTCTCATTTTTGAAACATATTGAAGTTCTCTTTGGTGTTTCATTTCCCCTGCTTTGGGGGTATGCTAGTTTCTTATGTTGTAATGTTAGTTTATGAATTCGACCAACTCCATAATATTATTATGTGTATGGCATGTCTATCGAGCATGGTCAAAGAACGTTGGAAGTAAAGTCAAAGGAAGAGAAAATGAAATTCGTATCTTTCGTGCTCTAGGAGAGATTATGCACTTGTGTCAAGATCAGGAATGCAAAAAGCAATTGCAAGTTTATTTGTTGAGTTTATTGAACACAATTTTTTTTGAAATAATTTAAAACCAGTTGGTTAGCCAACAATAAAATATATGTTTTTCTATACCTAGTTTTTATGACTACTATGCAATGACATATTTGTAGTTATTACTTCATAACTAATAAATTTGTTTTTCCAGATATGCGGGCAAAAGCTTATAGAAATTTTCCACATTCTAATCAAGATACAAACAACGCAATTGAATCATATCATGGATATCTAAAACAAAGGTACTTGAAGGAGATCAACAACACATGCCATATAAGGGTTGATTGCCTAATTTATACGTTGACAAAGGTTGAATTGTATTACAATCAACGTATGAAAGAAGTTGGTTTTATATGACCACTCAAAGTCGAGGAACAATTGACTGTATCCAAACATAGAGGAAAACAAATCCCAAATGAAGATTGTGTTGCTAATGAACAAAGTCATGAGGAATATTGGGTTTGTAGCCAAAACATTGATACTCAAAATACTTGGTATAAAGTCGTTAATAAAGGGGCAAATTAACACTCATGTAATTGTAATTGGGCACCTAATGGAAATGTATGTAAACATGTATTAAAAGTTGAGATGTTAGTGACTAACACTATTTTGGGTGACAATAGATTAACAAATGCCTCTAGTTCTATTACTGAAAGGCCTAGAATTTTAGTTGATTTGAATGTAACAACTCTTTCGAGCCCAGAAAACCAAACAAAGTTTCCACCATGGTTCGATTCTCCTCCTAATATTCACTACAATAGTGAAACAAGTATTGTAAGACCAGAGAGTGTGTTACCCGAGGATGATGAAATGAAATTTGTTATGTCATCAACTAATGAAGAATTGAGGGCTTTTTTATCCATAAGACCCACAAACTTGGAGCATGCATATGCATTGAAAAACATGGTTTCTAATGCACATCAAGAGTTCAATCAAATGTGTTTTGGTACTATAACTCAGTCCAAGATCACTACCAAGAGACGACATGGTTTTTTGAGCCCAAATAATAATAAAAAGACAATATCGTTGTGAGAAAAAACCAGGAAAAGATCAACCACAATTTCAAAGGGTTGGACGGGTTCGTGCAAAGAAAATAAGCATGGAAGATCAGCTGGAGAGATCTTCTCGAAGATACTCAATTGTGGAGCAACCTTCTCCCACACACAACATTGGTATGGACATTTAATATTATGTAATGGTTTACATGAAATACAATACATGGTTATCTTGAATATCGACTAATAAATATTTTATTCTTTATTGTTGCAGTCGAGATATCTTCTCAAAGATAAAGGAACATGGCACATGCATATGGTTTAGTGCAACCTTCTCCTACACACAACATTGGTATGGAAATTTAATATTTTGTTTTGTTTTACATTAAATACGATATACAATTATCTAGAATCTCAACTAATTAATATCTTATTCTTTGTTGCAGTCGATCTATACTAATAAATAATTCATTCCTTATTGTTGCAGTCAAGGGATCCACATCTCGCCATTTTCAAAGTTGTCGACTTCGACTATTTAATGAGCATATTGTGGAGGGTAACTCTTTGACTCAAAATGGAGGTAGCACACTAATTCCCATAATGTTGCATAATTGTAGCACATTTTATGTGGGTATTTCACATGTAACAATGGTTGAATAACATCAAACACCTTTAAAATATAATGTAGGTACTTTTACCAATGATGCAAACGTACCAATCAGTGGATGTTTCTTAACAAGAAGATGTGAGTTTACAGAACAATGAATAGTTGAAGCGATACATTGTTGTTATTTTTCACTTCCCCCATGTTGTACAAGATGATCAATGAGCAATCATATGCTACTCACATATATTGGTATATATTGTTACATCTTTTTTTTATTTAAGACTCGTTGCAAACAATGTATATTATTTTGGAAATGTATTTGTTATGAGACTCAATTAAAAGTTGGATCATTTTGTGCCCTCATGTTTTCATGTTTTCAAATATGTTGATTTATATAAAGAAATGCTTTATGTATATGTGCCATTATGTATATGCACGTGCATATACAGAAAGGCTTATGTATATGTGTGCACATAGGGAACCGCCCACATACAGAAGGACTTGTGTATATGTGTGCACATAGGGAAGGGCTTGATTTCTCATACTGGAAATATGGCGAGGTTAAATTTGATATAAGGATCTTAAATTGATTATTTGTTTAAAATTGTCACAAAGGCACTATTAAGATCAAACATAACCTACAATATTTTATTGGAATGCAATAATGCTTCGATGTGAAATGACATTCAACTCATTGAATTTAATACTTTCGTGTAACATCAAAAGATGACACAATATTTACTTTGAAATTTCTAATTTGTAGAGTTTCTATTGACAATAATATGATTAACTATCATATTACTTTTAGTGGGACTAGGTTAGGTTCACATATTGAGCATTAATCAAGTGTATATACTATTCTTGTGTATACACTAGTGTATATTCTATGTATATTCGTGTGTATACATTAGTCTATACACTAGTGTATATACTAGTATATAGTATATACACTAGTGTATAGACTAATGTATACACAAGAATATACACTAGTGTATATTCTAGTAGTATATACACTTGATTAATGCTCAAGATGTACACTAGTATATATATGTATATAAACTAATATATATATATATATGTATATACACTATTGTATATATTGTGTATAATTATTCAAATAAAACTCTCTATCTATATATACGTGGTTATGTGTATTTTTGTATCCATTAATGTAGTAGGAATTGCAAATATGTATTTTTTTTAAGAGTATAGGAAGCTAGCATGCTTTATTCAAACTTTATTTTAATTATTATTTTTAGTGTATATACTAGTATATACTCTAGTGTATATGTAGTATACACAATATATACTTGTGTATACAATATAGTATATTGTATATGTAAATATATGTAATAAGAAGCCATGATATGCTCAATAAAATGTGTTTCAACACTTGAATTAATTCTCTTACTTATCATCGTAATGGATGTGTTGACTGCTCATGAACTATTGCTTGTTGCAAACTTTGTGGAGATGTATTATCTTTATGCCTTTGATCTACTTTCTGTGATTGAAACATTTGCAATGATTCAAGAGATAACAACTGCACAATATATACGCTAGTGCATACACTAGTATATTGATACACACAACCGACTATATACACTAGTCCATACGCTAGTATTTACACTAATGCAACATACACTAGTATATACACCAGTGCATTATCTTGCAAGAGGTTACCTAATATTCATGTTGATGGTTTATCTAAACAAGCTCTTATCTTGCAAGATGTTACCTTAACTGAACTTGAATTCAGAGGAGGCACTCTTTAGTAAGAATCATACGTCTTTCTTTATTAAACTAAACATTGATAATAAAAAGGATCTAAAAAAACTCATTTTACAATCTAATATAGATAAATACCGATTAAATGATATAATATGTTGAATGCTTGCTAAACCATCTAGTATATACACTAGTGTATACACTACATACTATGCACTAGTATATATAGTATATACACTAGTGTATACTCTAGTATATACACTAGTGTATACTCTAGTATATATACTAGTGTATATACTAGTATATACATTAGATATTATGCACTAGTATATATACTAGTGTATACAATACATACTATGCACTAGTATATATAGTATATAAACTAGTGTATACTCTAGTATATACACTACATACTATACACTACCCTATATAGTATCTACCTAAGACTAGACTAGTAGTACCTAATATGCCTCCACGAGAAGGTGTTTTCTTTGTAGAGGTTGGATAATATGTTTAACAATAAAATATTAAAATATTTCAAGAACATAAAGCTTTTACGTACTACCTAGATTACAAATTACAATCATATATATAAATTAAGTAATAAACTATAAAGTATATTTATGTTACAAGTATTGACACACAAGCACCTTATATCTTTACTACATGTACAACTTTGACCTTCTTCCTATTGCACACTAAGACAATTGCATTCAAAATTGCAAACTTCAAAGCAACATGTTTTTTTCTCTAGGGCTTGCCAACTACAAATCATACTCCCAAAAGAATAAGTACCATGTCAATAGAATCAAATTTGAGAATAATTGACAAGAATAAAGAATTTTATTGCTTCTCAAACTAGTGAAGAGAATTTGGAATAATTTTATAATTTAAGATCTTGCCTCTCATGAAATTGTCTATTGAAAAATTAAACTCAATTCCATTCTGCTTTCCTAATTTTTTCTTTCCGCATTCCGGTTTTTGCTAAGGCAGATCGCGGAAATCCTTTTTTGGGGGTTTTCGAGAAATCAAGAATCCGACTTCCAGTTTCCGCTAAGGCGGATCCTAGAAGTACCATGTTTTGTTTGATAAAAGGTTGCTTTTCCAACTTCGGCTTTTCGCTAGGGCGGATCGCGGAGCTTTCGTTTTTCGTTCAATAAAAAGTTGATTTTCTGACTTCTGCTTTCCGCTATGCGAAATACGGAAATCAGAAATATTTTATTCACAATAAAATTGTTATGCTTGTTTTCGACTTCCGCATTCCGCTAAAAGCGGGTTGTGGAAGCAATTTATTGCCTATGCGGAATGTGAAACACAAAACTTCAATATTTTTCGTGTTTAAATAAATAACTTTCCGACTTTCACTTTCCGAAGACGAAACACCAAAAATCCAAACTTTTTCAACTTTTACTCCCGCATTTTGAGTTTCGCGCCTTCATCTCAGTCACCTGTTCATGCTAGATCTATGGCTTAGTTATGTTTTACCGTTTAGGTTTGGGCTATTTATTCTGTTCAAATTTATGAAGTTTTTACCATTTTCGCTTGCGTTTTTACTGCACTAGGAAATTTTTACTGCGTATTTTTCTCACTCAAGCTCACGATTTCCCTGGTTTTCAAAGCTTTCTTACTAGTAAGTTTTACCCTTCACGACCGTTTATTCTATTATTTATCAATTGTAGTAAAAATTTGACCATGGTTGCTAAATTTCGAATAGAGATCGCGTCTGCTACACCCAGAAGCACAAGGTCCAAAACTGGTCAGCAGGAGCAGAAGAGCAAAGACCCCAATGTTGGAATTTTCATGGATACCACTGGGCGCGTTTCTGAAACCTTGCATCTAGACTGGTCAAGAATTTACTCTATCTTCGACAATGACGACTTCTCATCAGTTTGCATGACCAGTTCGCCTATGTTAGGATTCAAAGTTCATAGATACATCTTATTGCTTCAAGACCTCCGTTTATGCCATACACAGACCCAGTTAAGTGGGCGTTGGATCATGCTAACCCTAATGACCGCATGTTTAATGACCATATTGGTACCTTTCTGGCTGCTTTCAATGCTGACAGTCTTGCCAAGGCTTATGCACTTGGACCCCCTAAACAACTCCTGAGCCATAAGTTTCTAGACGAAGCCATTTCCCGCTACAATTATGAAGAGGTGGTGAAATCATGGATGGAGAATCCAACTTTGTTTACTCCTCCACCAGGTAATTCTTACCCTATTTATTGGTTCAAGGAACCATATTCATTGCTTGCGGCCATGTTATGCCGGTTGTATGGAAAAACAAATTCTTCGTTGTTTAAGGCCGAATGAGTTCCGGTAGTCCACCACATCATACTTACAGGCGAGTCTTTCAATTGGGCACATATTTTATCTGTGAATCTCAAGGAAGAAATCGAGAAGTATAAGAAGACTGTGACATAAAAAACTGGAATTTTTCATGTCAGGGTATGTAATGAACTTTTTCTGCACGACTTTTGCATTTCCCACCCTAGGTTGG
This sequence comes from Pseudotsuga menziesii, assembly GCA_001517045.1. Classification (NCBI taxonomy): domain Eukaryota; kingdom Viridiplantae; phylum Streptophyta; class Pinopsida; order Pinales; family Pinaceae; genus Pseudotsuga; species Pseudotsuga menziesii. The sequence goes on from LPNX010960037.1 coordinate 205,203, forward strand.
AATTGGTACAAGGATTCCCCTTCAGTGCATATCTACTGTTCTGATATGTGGGAGGACAACTTTGTCCCTTGGGTGTATGAGATTTGCAACCTTTTCCTAGGGTCCATGTATCACAACATCTTCAAGGCTGACGCGTCGACATTTTAAGAGAGAGCTAGAGCATTGATTGCGTTGCACGAAGATTGGTATTTTGGGGAATATTTCTCTTGCATCAGAATTTGGGGCAGCAATATAGTACATTTTCTGCCAAGAATAGTTCCAAACCACATGGTATTGCAAGAAATCGCCTTTCAGACGGTCATTGATGTCGCCTTCCCCAAATTGGCAAAGCACAAATGGAAGGGTTGGCCTAAGTTCCCATTGACTTTAGATTCTCTGGTCCTGCATAATTCTACCCATGCAACTCTGTTGGGTAAAGATATTTCAACTATGAACCTGGGAGAAGCCCTTAGAAGAATGCACGATCCTAAGGCCTACTTGGCTAGCCTCTTTGCTCATGAACGTGATAAGTTTCATTATGCACACGAAGATCTACCTGATGACTGTATGTACAGAGCTACTGTTGACTTTCGGGAAGCATTAGGTAAGATCATTGATCCAGATGTGAAGGCACATGTCTTCAAATTTTAGAAGGACCTGAAGGAATCCACTTTCCACTTCAGGAAACTAAAGCTGGATGTAGCAGAAAAAATTGAAAGGGAAAATATAGAGAAAGAAGCAAGGTAGCAGGAAGCGACAAGCTCTTCCTTTGCCTCAGCCTCTCATTCCAAAGATAAGGGTAAAGCTGTCATGGAAACCCCTGTGAGCACTCACTCTTCACAAATGTTGGAAGCTCTGCACAAAGGGGCAGGATTAAAGCAAAATTTGGTCAAGCTCGATTCTTATGTCCAGATACAAGAGGATGAACCTCAGCCCAAGAAACAAACAACTCAGCTTGTCCTCCAACAGGCACAAGTACCAAAAGCACCAGTTGCTCGAATTGAACACATACCTTAGCAAGTGCCCAGAGAAGAACAACCAGCACAAATAGCTCCACTTTCTCTTCAAGAACAAGTGCCTCTCCATATCCCTCCAGTCCAACAGGTAAAACTTCCACCCCAACCTAAAATTGAAGTTCATGAAATTCATAGTGACCTAGAAGAAGAAGTTGGGCCTACCACATGCCGTGTAAATATTCTCACCTCTCTCACATCTTCAATACATGGTACACATTTTTCCAAAAATATTTTGGATTCTTTATTTCCTCAAACCTCTTTTTTTGAGTTAAATTTAAAACCAAATTTTGAGGATACCACTAGAAACCCATCGGTATTGGCATAAATGCCCAACCCCACTCCCCCTTCTTCACCACCTATTTCATTAACGTCTCATACATCCCCAACTGCCCCTACATCTTCACATATTCAATTTTCACAAGTAGAAATCCCCTCCATTTCTATAGTTCTTTCCCCCCAAACCAATACCCCTGCCCCCACTTCTTCTTCATCCCTTGTATTTGTGTTTCCCACTCCCCCCATGATTATTTCACCCATCATAATGGAAATCCAGGTTTCCTAGTCACAATTTGATCCCTTGGTCACCCCCATCCAGAAACCCTCTCAACTTCTGAAGGGATGGCTAATTTTGGAGAAGATGTTGTGGTCTCCTTTGGAAAATACTTTTGGAGCAAGAAAGATAAAGCAATAATGAAGAAAGGAACAAAGAGGACAAGGGAAGGCTCAGTCAAATAGGTGCATGCCCTAAATAAAGTTATCTGGAAGACAGACTCCCTCGACATCAAACAAGGGGCCTTAGACACATCAGCTACCATAGGAGCTTTTGCAGGTGCAAATTATGATTCATTTTCACAATTGAATAAAGATCTCTTGAACAAGGAACAAGAACTGCAGACAATCAAACATGACTTGGTGACAGTTGAGGCATGCCATCAAGAAGAAGTCAGACTCCTCAAATAATATCATGAAGACAGACAGAAGCAATCATAGAAGGAGAATGAGTATCTCAAGCATCAGCTTGAGAAGTCAGATTTTCTAAACCATCAACAAGCTAATCACATTGCTACCCTTGAGCAACAGCTTAAGGAATCACAGCTAGCTTCAGCCACTTCATCTTTTTCGAGATTAATAGCTGAAGAATTTAAGCAGCTAGCTTGCAGAGTTCATGACCAATTATGTCAATCCATTTCCATTTTGTATACAGAGTTCAATGAATTGAAAGAATTGTTTAATTCGTTTGAACGACAAGTTGATATCCTGCACGATAATCATACTTGAAGAATAGCAGCGGTCAAAGCGTTTAAAGACGTACTAGATTAGCAAAACCACATTAAAGATTGACCACGGGATTTATTAGTAATGGATAAACTTTGGGCCAAGAAAGCCAAAGTTACAATCAAGACATGGAGAAGCATTTGTGATGCAGTGGACTCCAACATCACAGATGGACATGCAACATGCAAAAGTAGATGGTCAGCCGCTGAGGTTTTGCTCGATTTTCTGGAATTTCCTTTGTTAGATCCGATTGACCAGGCGCCCTCCCCAAGCTCAAATTAGAGGAGATGGAACATAATTTTGCTACAGCCAAGGAACACATTCAGGAGGTAAGCCAACTCACTTTGCAGGAGATCTCGAGGTGGATCGAGATACCTAATGTTACAATGCTCAGGATACAGATGTGCCTTGCACAATGGAAGAAAGTCAAGAATAAGGAGATTGCCTCCCAGATATCAAGAGAGGAAGTACACCTAGAACATGCGAAGTATCAGGATGTTTATTATTTGATGGACTTAGATGCCAAGTGGCATTCTGCCCTTGGAAAATCTTAAACTGTTTTATTTTGTAATCCCACATCTTGGGAATTTTCCTTTTTTCCTGTTTATTTTGTAATCCCAAGTAGAGGGAGGAACTTTGGTGGAGATTAAGCCTAGGAGCATATTGAAGAACATACTTCCAAGTTGCATTATAGGAAAGTTTGTGATTTTGTACTTTGTAATTTCTTACAAGTTAATTAAATTACAGTTATTTCATATCATGTTTCATGGTTGTTCATTAAATGTCTTTAATGAAATCCAGACATTCTTCCATCTTTATGGCCTGCTGATTGTCGGTTGTATCTATTAATGCGTCGATCCATATATTGATTTTTCATTACACAATGGACGTGTTGAATGTATGTTGAACAAATGTCTTTGTTTGATCTACGAGATCTATTTTACAATTGATAAGTTAGTTATTATTCTCTGGTACTAATTTGTCAATTAGTATTGCATCTTGGCTACATAGTATATTTATAATCTTTAGATAAACCTTTGCAATGTTTTGTGTAAGCTTTATTTGAAGTTGGTTAAAGGAATTGATCTTAATTTGGATGTCTGTACGTTGAGTAATCAAATCCTTTTACCTTTTATATTTTGCAATTGTCCAAATTTAAGTCCATTTTTCACCCTGTTTAAGTTTTCTTAAGCAGTTAGTTCAGGAAATGGTTACCTTGAATCTTTCTGTTAGCACCTGTGCTAAACTTTGAAATTTTTCACAGATGTGTTAGCACTATTTTTGGGCTAAGTAGTTGGCAAGGGATTAGGCCAGTGAAAGGAGGAATAAGGTCTATAAATTTTCATATCACATGACCTTGAAGAATGGTAATAAGGTTCTGAAGATGTTCGACATCTTCAGAACCAAAGACTCATCTGCACAAGATTGACATCTGACGAACTCCCAATGGAGATAATAATGAATTTCACTTTCCAAATCCAACATTGCAGGCTCTGACGAAATCCTAATGGAGATAATGTCTCGGTTGCACAAATTGAATGAACTGATATTTCCAAGATCTCCTCTGAATCCATAGCCACTTGCGAGAGAATTTGCACGCACTTAACACATAATAATTTTGAAAATTCCATGTACCCTAACTTATATGAGATTTTGGGTTTTTCCTTCATAACCATTGTCTACGGAATCCACCTCCTCTCAGGGGGTTTAGAATTTGGAATTAGCAGTCCCTTATCCAATTTAAGGGCATTATCGGTAAGCTTATCAATGCGACGATTTTGTGTTGTTGTATATGCAGGAATTGTTGTCCTAAAACACTCCAAAAATTGTTGGCAAGTTGATTAAAGAGTCTATTTTTCATTTGATTTCCAAAGTGGGTGCTTTAAAAAACTTGTTTAATGACATGAAGAGATTTACCAAAGTTCATGAGCTGAGTATTCTTAGAGTTTTGATGATATCCAATCCGAGGTATAAGGCATATATTTCAACATAGGTATTAGTTGTGTCCCTTAGCCCCATGAATACTGAATCACTTATGTGTCGTTCAGACCAATAATAAACCCCCCTTCCTCCAGTTCCCCCACACTTTCCACCCACGTTAACTAATTAATCATTAAACAATATATTCATTATCATTTTTTCTAAGCAATTTTCTTTATATTTTAATTTACGCATAAATATATAAGATAAATAAAAACACATATATACATCCACAATAAATGATATACAATTGTCATTTTTCTCCATGTAACTAATAGTCTATCGACATCTGATAGGAAATGAGAATCATAAGTACATATACATATTAACTTATGTTCTCATTGTAAACAAGTGTTCTACCACTACCTTAAAGAAATATTAAGCTTAACTACTCGAGTACAAAAACCAAATAAAAAAACTTAACTAAAGCTGTAGTGATTAGATCTTCATACATTCTCAATGTTGCAACCATCATCCAAAGGCATACCACCATTTTTTTAATCTCATTATTCTTATGAAGGTCATTCTGAGAACACAATTAAAGGGAAATTAACACAGTTAATAATAAGCATTTAATTATAACAAAGACAAATTAATTATAATTTACATTAGATACCACAAGCTCCAAGTCATCGACCATCTTTATATAGATTTTTTTAGGGCATATGTTGGCCCTAGAAAGTTTTGATAATTTTTGACAAAACAATTTTGGAGTGAACACGGTTAAAGCGAAGTGGTCCGTAGAAGCAGGGTCAACTCCAACAAAGCGACCCAAGAATAAGGGAACGGGGTGGTTTGATGATGTCAAACACAAAGTTAGTTAGGCAGCTAGAATTTTATGTCCACTTACATTTATGAGCCTAAGTAGTGGGCACAGGATTAAGGGACATCAAAAGGCTTATCGGTTTGGGAATTTTGGGATTACCTAGTGTTAGCACCGTTTTGAGCTAAGTGGTTGGCAAGGGGTTAGATCAGTGAAGGAAAGAAAGAGTCTAAAGAATTTCCATGTTATATGACTTTGAAGAGTGTTGATGGTGTTACTATAGGTTATAAGGGGTTTGCTTATTGCTTTGAAATATAAAATTACTAAAAATCCCAATTTTAGCCCCAAAAATATGTCTGAAACAAGAAAAACTTACTAAAGGGCATGCAATGATGGGAATGGAGGGCCTAGATGTATAGAGGAGGAAATCAATGGTTGCAAAAGATTTTGTAAGGCAGAGATGCACGTTTTAAAGGAAATTTGATGTTGGTGGAAGACAGTTAAAATTCAGGCAAGATCAACCGTTGGATGTATAGATGGAAGCAGATCGACGGTGCTCAAAGATTTAGTTGAGCAGACATGCACGGAGAAAAGAATTATGAATGATTGCGAAACCTATTAAGTTCTTCGTGTTTCAATGGCCGAGATTGAATAAGGTTCAAGATCAATGACAGGTATAGATTTCACAATCCAAACATGCACGAGCCTTTTCAATCTCCGCTGTTGCAAAATTAGGTATAAGATGCATCTTTCAATGGATGAGATCTAGGGATGCTGGAAATCTATTGTTGAGATAGATTTCGCAGCAGAAACATGCACGGAGGATAAAAAAGTTCGGGGCTGTGAAATCTTGAAGACCACGCCCCTTTGAACAACAGAGACCTGGCAGAGAGTTGATCTATGGTCCATGTTGATTTCGCAATGGGAACATGCACAAAGATTAACGTGATGAAGGATTGCAAAATCAGGTAGGGGCCACATCATGGGATGGTTTAGATTTCTCGTAGATCAAGATCTATAGTTGAGGTTTATTTCATAGTCTAAATATGCGAGGAGAAATAAAATTTGATGGCTGCGAAATGGAGATAAAGGGTGGATAGAGTTAATGATGCAGATTTCATTCGGGGAAGATCTAAGGTTCAGAATCATTTCACATAGAAGGCTTGCTCACTCTGAGTTTAAAGATAAAGTTGCGAAATTGGTTAAAACAAAAGAAGATCAACGGCTTAGATTTGATTTCAGATGGTGAGTTGCAGGAAGAATAAGGGAAGTAATGTCATATTGGAGGGAAACTGCGAATTAAGTTGGAAAAAGGATCTACGACACAGGATTGATCAGGCTAGATAGAAGGTTGAGGATTGTTTCAAGTGCAAAAGGTGCGAGATGGATAAGAGTACAAAAAGCTATAAAATATTATGCATGTGAATTTTGAGCATTATTTTATTCTCTTGCACTGAAAAACGAAGGCGACAACAGTGCAAAAGCAACAAAAATCATACATTGTCCTTGGTCCACTTGGTAGTACATTAGGTAGGCCTCTGTTCTTTTTGGAATTATATAAAATGGCTCAAGTGGAAAATGTAGAATCTCAGAGCCTAGAGTATCAAAGGGTAGAACAATTGTTTGAAGATAGAGACATTGATGTTTTTGATACTATTATGTTAAATGGGCCCATTGATGCTGTTAAGCAGAAATTGAAATTGCTTAATGAACAAGGAACTGGCATTCATAATATTTACCAGTCCTACTTTTAGTTTTTCACTACTGACCAAACCATTAACTATCCAGAATTCATAGAGTGGCATGCCGATAATTATTCTCTTTCCGAGAGGGTGATAATGGACATTACTAGTTCCACAACCTTGTGTCTTGTTAATTCCTTGGTCGTTAGGAAAACCTTGTTAGTGCCCGATGAATTTACCCTGAAAGCCAAGAATTACCGTGAAGAGTCTATACTCCAATGCTTTAGAGAGTCTACAATAGAGAAGAAGCAGGATTTTTTCAAGAAGTGTTTCAAGCCAGATGTCGAATTATTAAACCAACCATTTCCAGTTCATGTCTCCATTTTCAATGAAGAAACCCAGTGCGTGGAGACCCTGTTATGTCATTATTTAGGTCTAGACACATATAAGTACATTACTGAACCACTCATGAGTTTACTATTTGTCTTGAGTACTTGTCCAATTGAGTCAAATGATTCAAGTACGTCAGTGCAAGTTTCATGACGTAAGTTTGATGAGTTCCTAGCTGAGAATATTCATTCTCAGTTAATGAACTTCCACAAAATCAAAACATTAAGATTTAAATCTTATACGTTGAAGATGTTTCTTTCTTTCAATGAGGAAAATTTGCAACTACCAGAAATGGTATTGACTGAGGAAATGAATAGAGATTATACCAAATTTATGAACTTCCTCATGTCAGAGGTTTATAATGCTATTTTTTTAAAGAGGGTGCCCTGGGTGCTACTAGAAATGAGAACTATTTTGCAACTTACTACAGAGAAGAGGATAGGTGATTGGTTTTTGTTTGAGAATGGAACAATGATCAGATTATATGGTTTTGTGCATTCACCTTATATGTTTCCATATTCCTAACTCCTAGAGTGTTCTCCATGGAATTCATCAAATAAAAGTTAATAGTAGAGACAAAACACTTTTTAAACTTCAAGAAATCTACTGAAATCAAGTATCCATGGGCTGTAGGGCCATTTACCATCAAGAATAAGGCTGCTTTACCCATGATTGAGAGCTTACTTAGATAAATGTGATTTCCAACAGAGCCTGCAGTTAACTATGACCCTCATCATGTTATATCAAACAAAAGAAAAGCTCTAAAATGAAAGCCTTTTAAACATTTATAGATTGTTGGATTGGCAGATGCTGCCAATTGGTTTGACTATCAAAAAGAAGCCCCAAAAGATGTTAACATGCAGGAGGATTCAAATTCTCCTATAAGAGAGGTTGTCTCATTATTGCCTGACATTTCCAAATTGGTTTCAACAGCTGAGAACATTACACCATTGATCAATCATTCAGAAAGAACTAATAAGTGAGAATTTTCAGATGCAATGCTCATTGAAGAGGAAGACACTGCTAGAAGTACTAGAAAGCAGGAGACTGAAGCAAAAGGACAATGTGTACATATTACAAATGAAGATAAAGGAAAAAAGAAGATGGAAGTAGCAGGCCTTGCTTTTGAGGTAAAGGAGTATGCATTTACAGACACACCAGCTAAATCCACTTCCCAGTCCAAAATCAAAGTATAATTATTGGAGAGATACGAAGAAACCAAAGACATAACTTCATAGGAAACTTTGAAGTTATATTCAAAAGTGAGAAATATTTCCAATCAAGATGTATCTCTATTTTCAGCAAGAGATTATGCTCAGAATACTTTGAATTTGGCCTTGGCAACCCATAATAGAGTTGCAGAAATGAAAATGATTTTGAAGAATATCCCTATACCAGACATGATCCATTTACACAAACAGATAGGAGATATTTTGTTTACCGATTTATTGAAGCCCACTATGAGATTATCAAAGTTGCATACCCTCAAAAGTAAAATTGAAAATTAGTTAAGACAAGAAAAGGTGGAGAATAGAGCTAATCAAGCACAAATAAAAAGTTGCAAACAGATCTACTGGATGCTGAAATCCAAATTGACAAGGGAGCTGGGATCCAGAAGTTGCTGAATGAGAAAGAAAAAGACATCCAATTGTTGAAAAAGAAGCTTAAAATACCTGGTACACAATTGATACAAGGACTTGAATTAGCTGAGATAGAAGAAGAGAAAGAAAAATTGAATAATGAGTTGACTGATTGCAAAGCTAAACTATTGAAATTTGTTGACAAAGAAAAACAGTGGCAGAAAGACATGGCCTTGGTAATAGAAAGTGAGAAGAATATGAAAGAAAAATTTGAGGAGATGGAAAAGACATTACATGATACGGAAAAAGAATTTGAGAGTAGGATTATTCCCACTACAGCTTAGTCCAGTGAGAAGTCTATAGTTCAAGCCATGTCATAGGCAAGCATAAAAGATTTAGAGATAACTGGACTAAGGAATCAAAATAAAAACTTAGAGAACCTGGCGGTGTAGAGTGAACGGGAGAAGAAAAGTTGGGAAGCCAAATCTCAAGCATGGGAGGCCAAATGTCAGGAGCTGCTAACTGAAAATGATAAATTGATAAAGTAGGTAACAGGACAGTCAGGTTTATAGGGAGCTAAGCATATCATATGGGATGTGCTTATAACAGAAGCAGCTAAGCTCTGGCCTTATTTAGACCACATTTTAGACAAGAAGATTGTGACGCAAGTAGCTAAACAAAATGTCTTGATAGTGAGGCAAGTCTTGAATAAAATATCCAAAGACACAGGTCAAAATGCAATAGGGTTTCTAAACAGTTTGACAGAAGAAGATATAAGGAAGGCAAACATTTCATATAGGATCTCAACCATTGCATAGGCAAGAAAAGTGGTGAGCAAATATCAACATTTGGATATGTTTCAAGGTAAAATGGATATTATGAATCACAAAATTAAGGAATTCATTGAACTGTTTAATCCCTTATTCAAAAGATGACTTCCTTACTTTTGGGAAGAGAAATGAGGGATGTGGTCTCAAAAGGAATATAATGACGGGTTGATTAGTTGCAGACTAGATCACAAACACTTTGATGACATGCAATATTCTCTCTCTGGAAAAACAATAGTTGACAAATTGTGTGGGGATTTTGAGATGCTTTTTGATTTCAAAGCTACATGCGCTAAATTGGCTGATGATTCTTATGTCGAGAATGTAGAGTTCAGAGTGTTGGCGAAACAAATGGTCAATCTAGATTTTCCAACTGTCGATCAATGGAAGACCGTTGAACATTTCAGAAAAAACAAATTCAGGTTGCGCCAATGAAGATACGAAGATCATGGAGAGTTTAAAATTAAAAACAAGTTATTAGTTATTTAGTTTATATTTAGAAACAATTATTAGTTAAGAAGTGTCGAGTGACACGTGTAAAAGCAGTTTGAGTTATTTTTAGCAGTTAGTTATATTTTCAGCTCATGGAGAAATGTATAAGTACTTCTACATTTTATGAAACAAGGGTTGGAACCCGAGAGATTTTGTCTTATGTATCTTGTGACCTATCTTTAATAAAATTACAGAGCCGAATGCTGGCCCTTTGCTGCAAAGATTCATGTGTATTTCGTAGTTACAGTCTGTTATTTCCCTTCTCATGTGCATGTCTTTCTTGTTAATCTTGCCATTGCGTGTTCTTTCATATCTGGAATAAGTGTGTAATAGTTTTAGAATTCATACATGTTTATGCTCTGGCTATTGTTTCAGATATCCATGAATCCTTTCAACTAAATTTAATGCAGAATTCATCTTTTTGGTGCTTTGTGTGAATGGACTGTCATTCTTTCTTCTTTATCACCAAACAAACTACATTTTGACTGTGACTGAAGTATTATCTTGCCTTTGCAGAACCTTTCCATGCAAACAATTCTGTGATTCAAAAATATTTGTGACTCCATAGCCCAATGTATGCTTTCTTTGTTTCAACCACAAACACAATCTAAATCCTTTTATTTTATTTATGTATCTAGCCTTGTTAAAAGAAATCAGTAAGAGATCCCTTGCTGGAAAGAAAGAAGCCAACTTTATTTCTTAAAGTGGTTATGTTGTTACCTTGGAATTTTACCTTCTACAACTTGGGTATATTATGAGTGATAACACCTAGTTACAATCTTAGCTATCCTAGAAAGAGTTTTGTTGAGTTTTTGTGTCGAAGTAATGTAAGTTGTGAATATTTGGTATGAGAAAGTCACATAGAGATAGTAAAGATATATAGATTGTGTGCTTAGATCCATTGTAACAGAGAAAGAAGAGAAGTTTGTAGGTTGTGTGTGCAGACATGAAGTTTGCAGGTTAAAGGAATTGATCTTAATTTGCAAGTCTGTACGTTGGGTAATCAAATCCTTTTACCTTTTATGTTTTACAATTGTCCAAATCAAAGTCCATTTTTCACCCTGTTTAAGTTTTCTTAAGCAGTTAGTTCAGGAAATGGTTATCTTGAATCTTTCTATTAGCGCCTGTGCTAAACTTTGAAAATTTTCACAGATGTGTTAGCACTATTTTTGGGCTAAGTAGTTGGCAAGGGATTAGGCTAGGGAAAGGAGGAATAAGGTCTGTAAATTTTCATATCACATGACCTTGAAGAATGGTAATAAGGTTATGAAGATGTTCAAAGGATCATTCCTAGGTTAGAAATGCCAAATAATAAAAAAGATTTCTATTTTTTTTTAACTTTGCAAATGTGTATGAATGATAAATTCGCTCCAGGTTAAATGGTTAAAGCAATAAACAGCTTAGATGCATAAGCGGAGGAAATCGAGGTTGCAGATTAATTTTGCTAAGGACAGATGCACGATTTTAAATAAATTCTACATTGATGGAAGGAGATTAATTTGTAGGCAAGAGCGATTGTTGGATGGACAGGGAGAGGCATATCGACGATGTATAAGGATTTCTCTAAGTAAACATGCACAGACATACAAAATATCTACCTTTACGAAATCCGGTATGAGCAGTATATTTCAAGGGTTGAGATATAACGATGATGAAGATCTATGGCCATAAATGATTTCTCAAGAGAAAGGTGCGAGGAGGAAGAAGATAAGTTTATGTGCGAAATGGAGATAAAGCGTGTATAAAATTAATGGTGCTGATTTCATATGGGACAGATCTAGGGTTTAGAATCATTCCACAAGGGAGACATGCTCACTCTGAAGATGGAAACAAATTTGCGAAATCTGGTGGGCCCAAAAGCGCTTCCATGATAAACATAAGGGAAGATTAACGACTCTCGTCCATTCATGCATATTCGATGAGATCCGACAATGTACATGCAAATAGCTGAGACAACTTGCACACTCAAAATCAGAGAGGGCCTCCATGGTGGGCAAGATGTGTAAATGATGTGTCCTCTCCCCATTGGATATCACGCTTGAAGATTAGAGGTACAAAAGACACGTCTACAGAGCGTGATGGTTTATAAGGCTAATGAGATTGACATTATCCATGTAATAGTCCATTACTACTCCCGCCACCTTGAAACTATGATGTCCGCCAAGCACGAGTCAGTTGGATACAACTGCAACCTCTAGAAGTGTCGACCGTCACCACTAGGTACTCGTTCATCGTTTATCAACCATTTTGTGTTCTATAATTCATCCAATTGACATTTGTGCCATGGCCTCATTTGTAAAAATACTTGACCCGTCCGAGGAGATCATTTGTGATCGACTTTACGACACTTATGATCCTTGTTTACAGTTGTTCAGTGTCAGTGATGCACATAACACTTTGTTATCACCTTCCGAAGACTAGTCGGAACTCTTGGCAAATTTAAAGTCATCCTTAATAGGGTTCACATTAGAACAATTGCCCCATTTCCCAGATATTGTCTTAAGGGTAGCCTCCAATTATTTCTCCACTGGGAAGGCCGTGTTAGATGATACCCACTCCCATGTCATTTGCAAAATTACACCAGAAGCTATCAGGGCTGCCCTGGGTTTCTCCGAATCCCAATGTCAGGCCCTGATCCCCTTCACTGAATCAGAGGTTCTGCAGGTGTCCGGGAAATCTAACCTAGAATCTAAGAATAAATTGTTCCAGACCATTTTGAAGACCCCATTTCCCTCATAGACCCTTATCACCCACTTTCCTCTGAATTGTTCATAAAGCTTGTCGTATCAGCCATCTCCCTCTTGAGTCAAATCCTAGGTCTTGATAGCGATATCATGGTCTCTGAAGTAATGCTAGGCATTCTCATTTACTTGAGCCAATATGAAGCAGGAATTAAGTTCAATGAGTTCTTTGTCGAAGAAATCAATTCTCATCTTGAGAAGTTTCATTTGGATAAGCACTTTAGATACTAGGTGTATCTATTTGACATTATAGTCAGTTCCAACTGGCATACCCTTGAGGACATGGATCCAGAGGTGTTCAAAGACTAGCCCCGGTCTCTCCAGAAGATCCAGGACTGGTATTACACCCTGTTCATTAACAAAATTGTCCTCATCATCTCCAGACTATTCAACCCTAAAGAGAAGAGGATATCAGAAGACATGAAGGTTGCCTTGCAGCAAGAGGGTATTGGAGATTGGTTCCTGATTCAGAAGTATCTAGTTATCAGGGCATATGGTTTTTCGGCTGCCCCTTTCATGCAACCAGTTTTCCTAACTCCCTCAGTATTCACACTAGAATTGATCAGGTAGAGGATTTCTACTGATGCAGAGAATTTTACTACTCACAGAAAGGACTCTTGGATCAAATATCCTATTAATTTTGGGCCCTTTGTTGTGAAGAAGCCAACAACGTTACCAATGGTGGAGAAATTTTTGAAGGCCATGAACTTTTAGGTGACTCATGCACAGAATTATGATCCTAAGGGGATCATTTCCTGGAGGAGGGTCGAGGTGCAAAGGTCAGTCTTTATTCGTTCCATGATCCCCGACTTGTCCCAGGAGGAAAATTCTCTTACCTAAGATTTTGATTGGACTCATGCAGAGAAAATGCAAGCTCCTAAAGAAGTGTAAGGTACGGTCCTAGCTACTCCCTTGACCCTAAACGGTGAGGGTAGAAGCATAAGGTCTCGGTCACAGGTGGAGGATATGGAATGTGATGAACATACTCCTAGCAAGAAGCCTATGATAGACGTAGAGGGGGACGTAATCGATCTGGAGCAGGAGTTTAATTTTGAGTTTGATACCCTCAAGTTAATGATAGAAGAAGAGCCTGCTACTGAAAGCCTTGTTGGAGGGGAGGTTGCAAATCAGGTGGTGGTTGCATGACCACTAGTGGTTGGGAAACCAGTCACTAGACGATCAGAGGGAAAGCCCTCAGGAGCTTCATAGTCAAACAAGAAGGGAGTTGAGGAAGCTTTCCTTAAATATCAAACATACTCCTTCACCTCTGCTACTGAAGTACAATTCAAGACTAAGAAGTAGATGTTGGATATCTATGGGAAACTGATCCAGGAGGATATTGGTGGCCACCCACCTATTCCACTTGGATCCCCACCATTGTTTCTTTTAGTTTTTTGAGGGCCTCCTCAAGCAACATTTTGATAGGATCTTTTGCACCCTGGTCTTTCTTTTCATCCCCCATGGGCGGCCGTCAAGGTTTGTGAGGTTGATCTTTCAAAGGTTCAACTAGATCGAGCCCTAACTCTTTATACCCCGACCTCGTTGGGGACATGCAAAGAAGGATCGAGAAAGAGCAGATTGCTCTTATACCACTGATCCAGATTTATGCAGGAATGCAACATAATACATAAATAACCATAAAAACAAAGATGCAATAGAAATAACACTTCATTTCATCAATATCAAAGAACTAAAACTTGTTTACAGACATGATGGAAATAAACTAGCTAGAGTGTTGGTAGCTTATCTCTCAGAAGAGATGTGGTGGCTACATGCCTATGAAATATGTGTTATAATGAGGTTGGAAGGCCTAGATATTACTGAGAAACAATGGAAAACCCTACATCCAAAAACCTAACCCTAGGAGGTGAAAGGCCAGAATATGGGCCCCGTTGGGTAACTTGGTACATCAATTTCCTGGGGTCGTAACTTGGCATACTATCTCCGTTTGATGCACATGATACATCATTAGAAAGATCTATTCAAGGGCTACATCCAATACTTGCATATATTGAGTCTAGAATTGTACTCATATTTGCTTGACCATTCGATGCTGAAAAAACATCATTTATGGCCTCAAAACGGCTCCGGAAGTTTAGGACCCAAAAACTGCCAAAAATATTAAACTGTGTTACAATTAAGGAAACTGAAAAAATGAAATAAAAAATGGTGGGGGTCCAAGTGGAATAGGCAGGTGGCCACCAATATCCTCCTGGATCATTGTTGTGAGTGGAGCTCTTATGGAACTCACACCACTTTCCCGTGTCCTTCTTCGGCTTCACGGTGTTGCTCTTTGCTTGCGACTTTTGCAAGTTGTCTTGAGTATCCATGCCTTGGCTTTGTCCTTGGATGAAATCTTTATCTTTAGCCAGACTTGGGAAGAGCACCTCCACCACATCCGACAGGTCCTACAAACACTGCGGAAAGACAAGTTGTGTGCCAATTTGGACAAGTGCACTTTTGGCATGACCCATGTTCAGTATTTGGGATACATTATTAACGAGTGTGGGGTGCATGTGGATCCAACCAAGATCCAAGTCATTTGGGATTGGCTAGCCCCAACCACTCTAATAGAGCTTCGCAACTTTCTGGGCCTTGCTAATTTCTACCGTAGTTTGTGTTGGGATTCTCTCATATCACTTGGCCCTTGAGTCAAGTCACCAAGGGAGGAGCGAAAGTAAAATTCTTTTGGTCGAAAACTCAACAGAAGACATTCATAGAGTTGAAACATCACCTTTGTTGTGCCCCAGTGCTCACATTACCAGACTTGCAACAACCATTTGAGATCGAGACAGATGCCTTTGACTATGCTCTTGGGGCAGTCCTTACTCAACAAGGGCATCCAGTGGCATATCACGGTGAGACACTGTCTTACACAGTCCGAAAATATCCCACTTATGAGAAAGAGATGTATTCCATTGTACATGCTTGCCGACAATGGAAGCATTACATTTTGGGGAAGCGAACGATCATCCACACAAGTCATCGACCCCTATAGTTCATACAGACACAAGGGAAGTTACAGAACGATCGCCATCAGAAGTGGTCCACATATCTACAACAATTTCATTTGAACATCAAGTACAAGAAGGGAAGCACCAATAATGTTGCAGACTGACTCAGCCGACCACCGATCATGGAGATAACCACTATGCTCAACTCTTGTGGGTACGAGACTTCTGATTGGCCGCTTCTTTACAAGAGCGATCCAAAATTTAACCACACATACAAGACGCTCTTGGAGGGTAACCAAGTCCCAAATTTTCACCTCCAGGATGCACTACTATGTCACATGGGACACATTTTTGTTCCTTCAAGCGAGCGTGCCAAGATGATTTGGGAAGCGCACTACAATCAGGTTGCTGGGAATTTCGGGGTCAAGAAAATAGTGGCAGTATTGCAGAAGTATTTCTATTGGCTGAACCTTCGACAGGATGTTGAGAAGTACATTTGATCCTGCACTGCCTGCACCATTGCCAAACTGTCTATTAAGAAGTAAGGCCTCTATACTTTGTTGCCTACCCCTAGTCGACCTTAGGAATCCATCTCCATGGATTACATGTCGGGCCTTACTTCTACTAAGAATGACAATGAACATGTGTTCGTGGTCGTCGACAGATTTTCAAAGATGGCCATAATGGCGTCCTGCAACAAGAATATCACAGTAGAAGCCACTACTAAAGTCTTCTTTGAACGAGTGTGGGTACACTTTGGGATCCCACAGTCTGTCATCTTAGATCGGGACAACAGGTTCCTTAGTACATTTTGGTCCACCCTATGGTCAATGCTAGACACCAAGCTTACAAAGTCCACATCTTTCCATCCCCAAACTAATGGCCAGACAGAGGTCATCGACAAGATGATCGTACACATTTTGTGCATGCACACCTCTAAGCATCCACACACATGGGATGAGAGCCTCCCCTATGTACAACATAGCTATAACCGGCCCTCCACAGCTCAACCGACCATAGCCCCTTTCAGGTGGGCTTGGGATTCCAGCCACTATGTCCCATTAATGCAGCCATGCCATTTGCAGCTATTGAGGCTGATTAAGCTCATGTCCAGTCTGAAGTTTCCAAGGCGAACAACTTCATTGAGCGCATTCAATAGATTCACCAACATGTTCATGATGTATTGGACATAACTAATGCTAAGTACAAGCAACGACATGATCAACATCGAGTGCAACACAACTTTTAGGTGGGTGACAAAGTGTGTTTACATTTGCAGAAGGAGCACCTCGCTGGACCCCACCACAAGCTTCACTCACTCTGATATGGGCATACATCATCACCAAGGGTTTCTAGGACAATGCCTTCGATCTCAGTATTCCACCATTCCTTGATCTGCACCCAGTGTTCAATGTGGACTGCCTTCGACCCTACTTTCCACCTCTACTCGACACATCAGACGTGGCAGAACAACTCACACCGATAGAGTTAAACCCAGACTGCATGGAACAAGCCACAACTGATCGGATTATGGACACATAGATCAAGAACACCCGCCAGCAGAAGATCCAGCTATATTGAGTTGTTAAAGCAGGCCAACTCCTGCACCAGGGAAAGTGGCTCACTAGGGACCAAGTTCAGTAGAAGTTTCCTCATCTCATGGAGGAACTCAACGCAATGGGGACCATTGCTTCCTAACGGGGGAGGAATAATCCAGGAGGATATTGGTGGCCACCTTCCTATTCCACTTGGACCCCACCATTATTTCTTTCAGTTTTTTAGTTTCCTTAACTGTAGCACAGTTTACGATTTTTGGCAGTTTTCGGGTCCTAAACTTCCAGAGTCGTTTTGAGGCCCTAAACGACGTTTTTTCAGCATCGAATTGTCGGGAAAAAACGAGTCCATTCTAGACTTGATATTTGTTGTTATTTTGGATGTAGTCTTTCAATAGATCTTTCTAACGATGTATCATGTGTGTCAAACAAAGATAGTGTGCCAAGTTATGACCCCGGGAGATTGATGTACCAAGTTACCCAACGGGGCCCATATTCTGGCGTTTCACCTCTTAGGGTTAGGTTTTTGGATGTGTAGGGTTTAACATTGTTTCTCAATAATATATAGGCCTTTGAGCCTTATTGTAACACAATTCAGAGGCATGTAGCCGCCACATCTCTTCTCAGAGATAAGCTACCAGCACTATAGCTAGTTTATTTCCATAATGTCTGTAAACAAGTTTCAGTTCTTTGATATTAATGAAATGAAGTGTTATTTTCGCAGCATCTTTGTTTTATGGTTATTTATGTATTATGTTGCGTTCCTACATAAATCCAGATCAACAACTCAAGTAGCAGGACAAAACTAAGACTAAGAGGCAATCCAAAAAGTTGAGGAAGTTGTCAGGTAGCAAGGTCTCCTTCGCCACTACAAGGAATCTTACAACTAGCTCTTTGAATCTAGCCATCGCTAATGAGAAAGGAGTGTCAGAGGTCGAGTTCAAGATGGACACGTTCTCAATCCTAGACCATATTGTTTTCCATAAGCGAGATGGTGATCTCATCTATGCTGACTTGACCAAGGATTCATTGGCCCATCTCAAGTCCCAATAGAGGGTGGCTAAATTGGAAACCCAACTGAAGTAGGAAAGGGAAACAAATAAGGCTTGGATCCTGAAGGCAAAATTCCTATAGGACCAGGTGGCAGATCTCATTGCACAGAACTCTCTGCTACAACCCCTTTCAACATAAGACCCTATTTCAACGGAACAACCTACTTCAACAGAGCAGCATGTTCTTACAGGGAAGCCTACCTCATCAGCTAAGCCTCTAGCAAATATACAAGCTTATAAGAAGAGGAGCAAGTACCTATGAAGGACATCCAAATCCCTCCTCAAATTGTGCAATTGCAAGGAGAGATTGAGACATTGCAGCATCAAGTTTTGGATCTGAAAGGATGCTTTGCTGTGTTGGGCTAATAAGCGTGCATGGGAAGAAGAGAAGCGACAAATGTAGGAAATGGTTGATGAGTTAAATGAATACAACACCCCTAAAGATAAGTCACTCCCTGCTTTGGCAATCAAAAACATGTCTGGCATTTCCATAAAGGACTTGGAGATCACTCAATTAAAGTAAGCAAATCAAGAGCTTAAGGACAGGATCACTGCAAAGGAAAGTGAAGACTCTGCTAGAGATATTAAGACACTGAAAAAGAAGATCGCCAGGTTTGAAGAAAGGATCATAGGCTGAATTCCCCTGAAGGGTATTAAGCATCTGCTTTGGGATGCATTGATAAAAGATATATCCCCATTAGGGAAACACCTGGTCATGTTGGATGAGCAGAACCAAGCTTCTATGGCAGCAAGCAAGAGATGTAAATCCCTACAAGAAATTTTGGTAAGAAGGCATAGGGAGGAGGCCCAAAAGACAATTTCCTTCCTAAAAGCAGAATATGGGGAAGAACTAATTGCTTTGGGGGTCACTGACAGGATCACGTGTCTGGTGGAAGCAAGAAGGATGAGTACAAAGAACAACCTATTGCAGAATGCACTTGCGAGGATTAAAATTATGCATCAAGGGTTGGAGAAGTTCAACACATTATTCCAACCCCTGTTTTAAAAAGGATTGCATGAGTTTGGGGTCCTGATGGGAAGTTGATCCCTCAGGGAAAGTACCTTGAGATGCTGAATTAGGCAAGAGTGAACCGTGCCAAAATTGAGGGTATGGATGGAGGGATAAAGGGAGAATTAGTTGTCAGCAAACTCAATGAGGACTTTGAGTTGTTGACTCAGTTCCAAATGATCACATCTAGTCTTCCTACTATCAGTCATAATCCTTTGATTGATTTGGATGTTGTCTTGAAGGATCTGTTTGAAATGACAATCCCTACAAATCAGCTCTGGAAGGACATACATAGGTCAAGCAGTCAACAACTCGCGGGAGCGGCCAACAACCGTGTCAACAATAGCTCGTTCAAAGGTGTTCTGAGCAATCCCTTTCACCAAGCGAGCCAGAAAGCCCTAGATGTCGAGATTTCCCTTTTTTATCGGTCATGCGCAGCACAGCGTGCCTTACCAAAATGTTTTGTGGGCACGACGCATCAGCCACGTCATAGTTTGTTAGGATTTAGGATGTACTTTTGGGTTTGATTCCCGTAATGTAACTAATTTTGATGCCTTGTTTTGAGATAAGTCTCGGGGGTAAATTGCACTATAAATGTAACCTCTAGGAGGAGTAAGGGTTGGAACTTTCATTTAGAAGCCTTCTGTGTGTGGGTTTTTGTAGCTTTGTCATTTTCTTGGAAGTATTAATGAAAAGTATTTTCTGAGTTTTCTAAGATTCATTAAGTTGTTCCATGTTCAGTTGTGTTTTCCAGTATTTCAAATTTTCCATGTATGTGCATTACTGCTAATACATTTCTAGATTGTATGTAAGGAATTTGTCCTTGTTAGATGCTCCTTATATTAGAAATTGTATTCGTTATGTGCGTATAATGACTGAGATGGAATTCATCCTTATATAGATGCTCGGTTTCAATTATTAGACTCTATTGTTATTTCTATTAAAGGTGTTTCAAGAGATTCATCCATAGACCAGTGCCTCTTGTTTCACTGGGCTTTCTTCATTTCAATCTGTCATTCCACGTTGCCTAAAATTACATAAGAGAATCAACATTCATTATTGCTGTAAGCCCCTTGAATATTTTCAGGCTGTGACTCCATTGCCCAATGGTACTTCTTGTTTGTATGTCTTACCATCTTTAAAATTACAAATATCCTGTTCTTATCATATATCTAACCTTTTGATCACTTGCTTAAAGCCATATGTGTATGTGAATGACCCTGTGACAAAGAGAGATCCATCTATGATTGTATAAGCTAGAATACAGTCTAAAGATTTGTTTGAAATGGTTACCCCTGTGATCTCCTACCACAACCATAAGAACATCATTGGTTGATAAAACTTTCTTCACTCATCCTTAAAAGCAAATATTGTTGATCTGGCAAACCCTTTTACCAGTGGAGGCCTTGTATCCATAGGAATTATTTATCCCAAACAACTTGAGGATATGATCATCTCTATGTGGGATTGATTCGAATCCTTTCTAGTTGGAATATTTCCTTCTGTTGAATGCCTTGTAGTTTTATCCAACAACCTACAAACCAGGCCTTCAACAATGCTATATGGGGTGACTCGGGGAGAGTTGAACCTTGTACAATAAAAATTTAATTAACTTGAACATATAAGTGTTGGCAATATGGATTATAGTTGTCATTGATGTCAAAAGGAGTTCAATGATGACAAATGAATAACCAAGGATACCATAATTGATGGTAAATTGGTAAGAGACATTACCTATGATGACAAAGAAGATGATGTGACATCATTTTGGAGAAATATAGCAATTGGTGAAAATCAGGAAATTGACTAAGTATGGATAAATAGTCAAAAATTGGTCTAAGAGTGTCTAATAGAATGACCTCCCTAAATCATGGGTTAGAGTAAATGCTAATGACACATAGGGGTCTTGTAGACTTGTGTTTTATCTACCTAACCATGTCTTCAGTTTGTCTTGGAAGTAGTTGAGGGAGAAGTTATGGACCTACCAAAACAATGTTTTAGGCAGATTGAATCAGACTAAGAAATTTGTCTAAGTGTCATAACAAAAGGTTGGAAGATTATTTTCAAATGTCCTCTAGAAGATGTGTGTGTATCAGTAAGATCTAAAGATGACATGATCCTGCTCCTTAGTAAACTAGCTATCCAACCATGAAGTTGGATTCTCATTTGGTTCTTACACGAGCGAAATATCAATCTGAAAAAACAAGAGAAAAATGTCAGTTTGCATGTTGAGATTAAAATGGGCTAAGTGTTAAAACGAAGAAATAGTGAATGTAGACGAGTTCCGCAAAGAATCATAGATCCAACGGTTAGAAATCATTCCACAATAGATCAACAGTCAAAATGAAGATTCGCAAAAAATCTAAGGTTAAGAAGAGATTCGCAAGGAAAGTGGGCAAAGATAAGTTCTGCAAAGGATCAAAGATCGAACGGCTGAGAATAGTTCCATAAGAAGATCGATGGTTCAGAAAAGAAGTGTGGGCACGAAACTACGGAAAGTAGAGAGTCGAAATCGTGAAAAGTTGAGTTTCCGATTTCCGTGCGGGAGCGGAAATGCGGAAAGCAAAAAGTCGAGGTTGTGGAAAAGTTGAGTTTTCGATTCCACATTCTGCATTACGGAAAAGGCGTTGCGAGAAGGCCATTGTGGAATGCTTGGTGCAGAAATCCAACGATGGAAGAACCGTTGTGGAAGCGGAAAAGCGGAAAGGAAAAAGCTTGGAAAACTAGAAAGTTGTGTTTTTCGATTTCCTCCATCTGCGTGCGAAAAATCCAGTGCGGAAAGATGCCCACATTAAGAAGAGATGGTCGCAGAGGGTTTAAAGAAGACACATGCGAGAATAGTAGAGAACTCAAGCCCCCATTTCGAGGGAAAAACACGCCAATAATCAGAGATAATGAAGCCCGCAAACTAGTGAAGTGTGGAAGCTTTTGTTGTGGGGAAGAGGATGCCTGCAGAAGAGATTTGAAGAGGTGTGACTGAAAGGATGCTTAGTTTAATCAATGAAGAGATCTGAATAGTCACAATGTTGAAAGGGTGTGAGCATGGTTTAAAGAGATGATTGAAGGATATATAAATGGAAGATCAAATGGTAAGTAATGTGTCTCTGTCATCCAGATCTATGCTGCCGAAGCATAAGACAGAGACCAAATAAGACTAACAAGAGACAAATCTTTTAAAGATGATCTGGAATTTTGATAAAAATACATTCAAGGGTGGAAGGGTGGTGTTGGGGCAGGCTACATGCCTCCAAGGAGGTCTTAGTCTCCTTCCCTTAGTGGCTGGAGAATCAGGGTATTGGTGTATCCTTGTCTATAGGTGCAGGAAGAAACCAGGGTGTGGGTGCATCCTTCAATAGTGGCTGAGAAACTTGAGGATTGTGGTCTCCATCAAGTGGGTGCTTGCAAATAACTATTGTATATTGTAAAAACAAAGTTTTGCAGATAATAGAAACGTGTTGGTGGTTTAACTTATTGGGTTCCACATTAAAACATTATGTCCAAATTTGTTTTTTACATTTGCTAAAATAAAAGAAAACGTGTTTAGATTTCTGTCACTGATTCACCCCCCTCTCTCAGTGACAAGACCTGATCCAACAATAAGCAATCTATCAATTTCACCAAATAGTGAAGCCTAATAACATCATGATCACAAAAATAATGTCGAGCCTATTGCATAAAATTCCCACAAGAATAATAATGAAACATGAAGATTTTAGAAAACATAATAAAATTTGCAAACCAAATTCCTAATTTGTTGGAGCCTCAAAATATAAGCACTAACTAAAAACACTTTTAAATTATTGTATTCTTATAGTATTATAAAAAATAAAAAATATAAACGTATTATTTCAGTTAAAAGTTGCTAGGCATTTTGAATAAACTAATGCCTTACTTATAGAGTCTTTCTCTATTTTAGATAAGAAAATATAAACGAATTGGTTGAAGATATTTGACTTGGACTCTTATTTTGATGAAAAACTTCAAGTGAGTTAACACATTGAAATCATTCTAATTTGTATAAGTACAATCAAATAATACAAAACTTCAATTACGATCATCAAAATAAATTAGTTACTTAAATTTCAATAAAATAATTGTTTATTCCATCTCAAAGGTTAAGAACATTCCTGAAGTAGAAAAACTTGGCCTAACAAATATTTGGAACAAACTAAAACTAATATGATTATCAAAATAAAGGTAAACTCTATGATCAACAAATCATGAGGAGATTCTACAACTTTTCAATAAAGTACTTGCCTTTTATTGTTTCGTTTACATTCACATAATCCTTTGTAATTTAGTTAATGTAGAGCATGTTTATATAATCATCCTTATTGTAATTAATTTATAGTACAAGGTCTTATTCCAATTATCAATTTATATTATATTTACTTTATTTATAATTTTGATAAAAAAATTTATTATTTTTTAAACTAATGCATTTTGATAATAAAATTTGATAGTAAGTCATGTTTGTGATATATAGAAATAAATGTGTTGTAATTGTTTGAGTCATATCCTTTATGTGTTTAATATGAGGTGGCATATTTTTATTTAGATCAATAAAATAAAAGTTGACAATTAAATCCTCATACCAATATGTATAGATGAATACTCCAAAAAAAATTAAATATATATTACATATCTATCAACTTCATTGTCGAAAATGAACGACATATGGCAATATTCTAGCGTTCTTTATATACTATTGTTTTTTATAAATAAATAATATTGTAGAATTGAAAGACTCATTATTTTCTATTGTTTTTAAGATTTAATAACTGAATTTTTATATTTTCTACACAACGACCTCAACAAAGTAAATACAAGTCATCCTCTGTTGACAATAGAACGATTATGGCCATGATTTGTGGTATGTTACCCATGGGTTGGGGATCTCATCGGTTATGAACAATCAGCCCAGTCAAATCCAAAAATACAAAGCTGAAATAAATCGACCCCAAAAATGAGAAGTCGAATCATATTAGTGTCGATTGATTCTCCCATGTGGTTTGCAAAATTACACCAGAAGTTATCAGGGCTTCCCTGGGTCTCTCCGAAGCCCAATGTCAGGCCCTGATCCCCTTCACTGAATCAGAGGTTTTGCGGGTGTTCGAGAAAGCCGACCTAGAATCCAAGAATAAATTGTTGCAGACAATTTTGAAGACCCCAGTTCCCTTAGAGACCCTTATCACCCCACTTTCCTCCGAATTGTTCATAAATCTTGTCGTATCAACAATCTCCCTCTTGAGTCAAATCCTAGGTCTTGATAGCGATATCATGGTCTCTGAAGTAATGTTAGGAATTCTCCTTTATCTGAGCTAATCTGAAGGAGGAATTAAGTTCGATGAGTTCTTGGCTAGAGAAATAAATTCTCGGCTTGAGAAGTTTCATTTGGATAAGCACTTTAGATACCATGTGTATATATTTTCAATCATAGTCAATTCCAACCGACAGACCCTTGAGGACATGGATCTAGAGGTGTTCAAAGACCGGCCCCGGTATCTCCAGAATATCTAGGACTGATCTTACACCCTGTTCATTGACATAATTGTCCTCGGCATCTCCAGACTATTCAACCCTAAAGAGAAGAGGATATCAAAAGACATGAAGGCTGCCTTGCAACAAGAGGGTATTGGAGATTGGTTCCTGATGCAGAAGTATTCAGTTATCAGGGTATATTGTTTTTTGGATGCCCCTTTCATACTACCAGTTTTTCTAACTCCCTCAGCATTTGCACTAGAATTGATCAGGTAGAGGATTTGTGCTGATGAGGAGCATTTTACTGCTCATAAGAAGGACTCTTAGATCAAATACCCTATTAATTTCGGGCCTTTCGTTGTGAAGAAGCCAACAACGTTACCAATGGTGGAGAAAGTTTTGAAGGCCGTGAACTTTCAGGTGACTCATGCACATAATTATGATCCTAAGGGGATCATCTCCGAGAGGAGGGTCCAGGTGCAGAGGTCGGTCTTTATTCACTCCATGATCCTCGACTTGTCCTAGGAGGAAAATTCTCTTGCCTATGATTTTTATTGGACTCTTGAAGTGAAAATTCAGGCTCCTAAAGAAGTGCAAGGTATGGTCCCAGCTACTCCCTTGCCCGTAAATGGTGATGGTAGAAGCAGAAGGTCTCAGTCAGAGGTGGAGGATATGGAATGTGATGAACAAAATCCTACCAAGAAGCCTAGGATAGATGTAGAGGAGGATGTAATCGACCTAGAGTGGGAGTTTAATTTTGAGTTTGATTCCCTCAAGACAATGATAGAAGAAGAGTCTGCTACTAAAAGCCCTGCTGGAGGGGAGGTTGCAAATCAGGTGGTGATTGCACGACCACTAGTGGTTGGGAAACCACTCACTACACGATCAGAGGGAAAGCCCTCAAGAGCTTCATAGTCCAAGAAGAAGGGAGTTGAGGATCCTTTCCTCAAATATCAGACATACTCCTTCACCTTTGCTGTTGAAGGACAATTCAATACTGAGAAGCAAATGTTGGATATCTATGGGCAACTCAAGGAGCAGGCCAAAACTGAGACTAAGAGGCAATCCAAAGAGTTGAGGAAGTTGTATAGTAGCAAGGTATCCTTCACCACTGCAAGGAATATTACAACTAGAAAAAATACATAGATTGAAAATGTCAATTCCTCTAAAGCTCTCTATACCCGCATAGCTAGGCATAGACAGGGATTTGTTCTCCCTAAACTCATATATTTGGCAGGATTCCTCTATCTAATCGGATGAATTGAAAAATATAGTTCTCCATGTTTCAAGTCTCTTATTTATTCTATCTAAAGAATAAAGTGTTCCACCCTCCCCGACAAATCTCTATTTTAGGAGTAGGAGAGCGACCATGGAAAATTAAATTGATAGATACAGTTGGGGCCACTGCCAAACAATTGAGAAAAGCTGCTGCTTGACTCGGGAAATATACTAGGTTAAGGCTCTTTGAGTCTGGCCATCACTAATGAGGAAGGAGTGTTAGAGGTCGAGTTCAAGATGGACACGTTCTCAATCCCAGACAAGATTGTTTTCCATAAGGGAGATAGTGATCTCATCTATGCTGACCTAACTAAGGAGGCATTGGTCCATCTCAAGTCCCAACACAGGGTGGCTAAATTGGAAACCTAGCTGAAGCAGGAAAGGGCAACAAATAAGGCTTGGAACCTGAAGGAAAAACTCCTTCACAGAACTCTCTGTTGCAACCCCTTTCAATAGAGCACCCTATTTCAACGGAACATTCTACTTCAACAGAGCAACATGTTCCTACAAGGCATCATACCTCATCAGCTAAGCCTCTAGCAAAGATCCAGGCTTACAAAAAGAGGAGTAAGGTACCTATCAAGGACATCCAACTCCCTCCTCAAACTGTGCAATTGGAAGTAGAGATTGAGACATTGCAACATCAAGTTTTGGATCTGAAAGGCCGCCTTGTTGTGTTGGAGGCTGACAAGAGTATGTGGGAAGAAGAGAAGTGACAAATGCAGGAAAGGATCGATGAGTTAAATGAATACAACACCCCTGAAGATAAGTCACCCACTGCTATGGTGATAAAAAACATGTCTAAAATTTCCATAAAGGACTTGGAGATCACTCAATTAAAGGAAGCAAATGAGGAGCTTAAGGACACGATCACTACAAAGGAAAGTGAAGACTCTGCTAGAGATATTAAGACACCGAAATATAAGATATCTAGGTTTGAAGAAAGGATCATAGGCCGAATTCCCCTGTAGGGTGCTAAGAATCTTCTTTGGGATGCATTGATAAAAGAGATAGCCCCATTAGGGAAACACCTGGTCATGTTGGATGAACAGAAGCAAGCTTCTATGGCAGCAAGAAAGACATGCAAATCCCTACAAGAAAGTCTGGTAAGAAGGCCTAGTGAGGAGGCCCAAAAGGTAATTACTGTCCTAAATGCAGCATCTGGGGAGGAACTAATTACTCTGGGGCTCACTGATAGGATCACATTTCTGGTGGCAGCAGAAGGATGAGTACAAAGAAAAACCTATTGCAGAATGCACTTTCAAGGATTGAAATTATGCATCAAGGTTTGGAGAAGTTCAACATATTATTCCATCCCCCGTTTCAGAAAGGATTGCTTGAGTTTTGGGGTCCTGATGGGAAGTTGATCCCTCAGGGAAAGTACCTTGAGTTTCTGAATCAGGCAAGAGAGAACCATGCTAAATTTGAGGGTATGGATGGAGGGATAAAGGGAGAAGTAGTTATCAACAAAATCAGTGAGGACTTTGAGTTGCTGACTCAGTTCTGAATGATCACATCTAGTCTTCTTACTGTCAATCATAATCCTTTGATTGATCTGGCTGTTGTGCTGAAGGAGCTATTTGAAATGACAATCCCTATAGATCAGCTTTAGAAGGACATACATGGGTTGAGCAGTCAATAAATTTCGGGAGAATCCAACAACCCAATTAGCAAAAGACCATTGAAAGGTGTTATGAGTAGTACCTTTCACCAAGAGAGCCAGAAAGCCCCAAGTGTCGAGATTTCCCTTTTTGATCGGTCACACACATCACAACTTACCTTCCTGAAATGTTTTGTGGGCACAGCGCATCTGCCACATTAGAGTTTGTTAAGATTTAGGATGTACTTTCGGGTTTGATTCCCACAACGTGACCAATTTTGATGCCCTATTTCGAGATACGTCTTGAGGGTAAATTGCACTAGAAATGTAACCTCTATGGAGGAGTAAGGGTTGGAACTTTCATTCAGAAGCCTCCTGTGTATGGGTTTTTGTAGCTCTATCATTTTCTTGGAAGTATAAATGAAAAGTATTTTCTGAGTTTTCTGAGATTCCTCAAGTTGTTCCATGTTCAGTTGTGTTTTCCTATATTTCAAATTTTCCATGTATGTGCATTGTTGCTAATACATTTCTAGATTGTATGTAAGGAATTTGTCCTTGTTAGATGCTCCTTATATCAGAAATTGTATTCGTTATGTGTGTATGATGACTAAGATGGAATTCATCCTTATATAGATGCCCTGTTTCAGTTATTAGCCTCTATTGTTGTTTCTACTAAAGGTGTTCCAAGAGATTCATCCATAGACAGGTGCCTCTTGTTTCACTGGGCTTTCTTCATTTCAATTTGTCATTCCATGTTGCCTCAAATTACATAAGAGAATCAACATTTATTATTGTTGTAAGCCCCCTGAATATTTTTCAGGTTGTGACTCCATTGCCCAATGGTACTTCTTGTTTGTCTGTCTTATCATCTTTAAAATTAGAAATATCATGTTCTTATCAGATATCTAGCCTTCTAATCACTTGCTTAAAGCCATATGTTTATGTGAATGACCCTGTGACAAAGAGAGATCTCTCTCTAATTGTATAGGCTAGAATAAAGTCTAAAGATTTGTTTGAAATGGTTACCTCCGTGATCTCCTACCACAACCATAGGAAAATCATTGGGTGATAACACTTTATTCAATCATCCTTAAAAGGAGATCTCATGGATCTGACAAACCCTTGTGCTAGTGGAGGCCTTGTATTTATAGGAATTAGTCATCCCAAACAACTCGGGGATAGGATTGTCTCTACGTGGGATTGATTCGAAGCCTTATGGTTGGAGTTTTTCCTTCTGTTGATTTCCTTGTAGTTTTATTCACCAACCTACAAACCGGGCCTTCAACAATGCTTTATGGGGTGACTCGGGGAGAATTCAACCTTGTATAGTAAAAATTTAATTAACTTGAATATATAAGTATTGGCAATATGGACTATAGTTGTCATTGATGTCAAAGGAGTTCAGTAATGACAAAGGAATAATCAAGGATAACATAATTGCTGGTAAATTGGTAAGAGACATTGCCTATGATGACAAAGTAGTTGACATGACATCATTCTGGAGAAATATAACAATTGGTGAAAATCAAGAAATTGACTAAGTATGGATAAATAGTCCAAAATTGGTCTAAGAGGGTATAATAGAATGACTGCCCTAAATCACGTGTTAGAGTAAATGCCCGCAACACATAGCTGTTTTGTAGACTTTTGTTTTCTCTACCCGACCATGTATTCAATTTGTCTTGGAAGTAGCCGAGGGAGAAGTTATGGACCTACCAAAAAAATGTTTTAGGCAGATTGGATCAGACTAAGAAATTTTTCTAAGTGTCATAACAAAAGTTTGGAAGGTTATTTTGAAATGTCCTCCAGAAGATGTGTGTGTGTCAGTAATATCTAAAGATGACATGATCCTTCTCCTTCGTAAACTGGCTATCCAACCATGAAGTTAGATTCTCATTTGGTTCTTACACGAGCGAAATATCAATATGACAAAACAAGAGAAAAATGTTAGTTTGCATGTTGAGATTAAAATTGGCTAAGTGTTAAAACGAAGAAATAGTGAATGTAGATGAGTTCCGCAAAGAATCATAGATCCCACGGTCATAAATCATTTCTGAATAGATCAATAGTCAAAATAAAGATCTGCATAAAATCTAAGGTCAAGAAGAGATTCGCAAGGAAAGTGGACAGGGATAAGTTCCGCAAAGGATCAAGATCGAACGACTGAGAATAGTTCCGCAAATGATCAAAGATCGAACAGCTGAAAATAGTTCCGCAAATGATCAAAGATCAAACGGCTGAGAACAGTTCCGCAAGCAGATCGACAGTTCGAAAAAGAAGTGCGGGTGCGGAACTGTGGAAAGCAGAGAGTCAAAATCGTGAAAAGTTGAGTTTTCGATTTCTGTGAGGGAGTGGAAGTGTAGAAAGAAAAAAGTCAAGGTTGTGTAAAATTTGAATTTTTTATTTTCGCATTATGGAAAAGGCGTTGCCGAAAGGCTATTATGGAACGGTTGGTGTGGAAAGCCAACAACGGAAGAATCGTTGCGGAAGCAGAAAAGCGGAAAGGAAAAACCTTGGAAAATTGGAAAGTTGTGTTTCCAATTTCCACCATCCGCATGCGGGAAAGACAGTGTCTAAAGGTCAGTGCGCAAAGATTCCCATTGCAGAGGGTTTAAAGAAGACATAGGTACAAATAACAGAGAAATCAAGCCTACGTTTTGGGAGAAAAACACGCCCTTCAGTAAGAGATAATGAAGCTTGTAGACTAGTGAAGTGTGGAAGATTTTGTTGTGGGGAAGAGGATGCCTGCATAAGAGATTCGAAGAGGTGTGACTGAAAGGATGCTTAGTCTAATCAATGAAGAGATCTCAAGAGTCACAATGTTGAAAGGGTGTGAGCATGGTTTGAAGAGATGATTGAAGGATATATAAACAAAAGATCAAATGGTAAGTAAAGTCTATGTCATCCAGATCTATGTAGCCGAAGCATAAGACAAAGACCAAAGAAGAGTAACAAGAGACGGAGTTTTTAAGAAGATTTGGAAGTCTGATAAAAATACATTCAAGGGAGGAAGGGAGGTTACAGGGTAGGCTATATTCCTGCAAGGAGGTCTTAGCCTCCTTCCAGTAGTGGCTGGAGAATCAGGGTATTGGTGTATCCTTGTTTGTAGGTGCAGGAAGAAACTAGGGTGTGGGTGCATCCTTTAGTAGCAGCTGAGAAACTTGGGGATTGTGGTCTCCAACAAGTGGGTGCTTGCAAATAACTATTGTATATTGTAAAAACAAAATTTTGCAGATAATAGAAACGTGTTGGTGGTTTAACTTATTGGGTTCCACGTTAAAAAATTATGTCCATATTTGCTTTTTACATTTGCTAAAATAAAATAAATTGTGTTTAAATTTATGTCACTGATTCACCCCCCCCTAAGTGACAAGACTTGATCCAACAATAAGCAATCTATTAATTTCACCAAATGGTGAAGCCTAATAACATCATGATCACAAAAATAATGTCGAGCCTATTGCATAAAATTCCCACAAGAATAATAATGAAACATGAGGATTTTAGAAAACAGAATAAAATTTGCAAACCAAATTTCTACTTTATTGGAGCCTCAAAATATAATCACTAACTAAAAACACTTTTAAATTATTGTATTCTTATAGTATTATAAAAAATAAAAAATATAAACTTATTATTTCACTTAAAAGTTGCTAGGCATTTTGAATAAACTAATGCCTTACTTATAGAGTCTTTCTCTATTTTAGATAAGAAAATATAAATGAATTGGTTGAAGATATTTGACTTGGACTCTTGTTGTTAGGAAATTCGCACCTTCTGCAGATAAAATTTGTTCCTCTAGTTTGAATGGTTCAGATCCAGAACAAATGAGTTACAACAAGGCTGATAAACTTCTCATAGAAACTACAGACACCTGGAATACAATCTTCAGAGATTGATGTGGTCCTTCATCGATAGCAAGAGATCTTCGAGAAGATACCTGCAAACACACATCAAGCACAAAAGATCAAAGTACCAAAGTATTATCTATAGATCTATATTGGTGACTAAGGAATCCAATAATAAACATGCGCGATTATACAAGACAAGTTATATGGGAAGAAAATCAACTTTGCATTAATGAATAGTGAAGAGTTACAACCTGCTCCTTAGTGTTGAATATGCTCTTTCACAAAACTGATGTCTTATCCTCGATAGCTCCAACTTGCTCTTCTATGCTCACTCTTGATGGATCAGGCCAGAATGTCAAAATGACAGCATGACTTTGCTCTCTCCTCAACCATGGGGTATGAGCCTGTTTATATAGGCCTCAAATGGATAGAGATGGTTAAGATTTTGGTGGGTGAGGTGGAGATGATATCCTCAAAGCATGGATCTCGAGCTCAACTGACCTAGGTGAATAGGGATAAGGCCTGCCATGAAGCTTTTAATCTAGAAGCTTCATGAAGCTTCTCTTTTTCACTTTTTATGAAGGGCACCGCTCCTGCTCCTTGATGACAGAGCTATGCTAGGGCAGAACCACTCTTCAAACAAAGAGTAAATGTGGTGCCACTGCCTGTCTTCAACACTACTCAGGCGGTGCTGAAGAAGGTACCGCTCCTAAGCTTAAGGGTAAAAGCAGTGCTTGGTTTTTATGTGCTAGTTTGACATCTAGAGCAAGGTTTTTACTTCAAGATTTGGGAATGAGGGAAAACATGGATGTTAAGGATATTATCACATGTTGGTGATGAGATTTGGGTGTAACATAATGCCCCCCAAAGCATGAGGCTAGAGGGATACGATAGGCGAGAGCTTTGATAGAGCAAGTTATCACTTCGAGGCAAGAATCGACTTGATCAAAGATCAACAACAACCATGCATCTGCAATACAACAATACTTTTGACTCATGAGGAAATATGTCCTCACCATGGCTGCAGACCAATACAAGGTAGATCCATGGGAGAGATAACAAACATGGCTCCTATAATACAACGCAGATCCATGTGAAAAATGACTCAAACTTGGACATAGCTACCGGATATACAATGTAGATCTATGTCATACAAACAAAAATTTGAGCATAGCCACGACCATACAAATGTGGATCCATGCTGGTACTTCATACAATATACTCCATCGCAACCTAGGGAGAAAGTTACAGATACCCAGGGTCTTTGTCTCATCTTCCACAAAGTAGGATTCTATCCATGTGATTACAATGTTCTAAAGTCGAACATGGTAGAAACCACTTGATTACTGGTCAATTATGTGAACCATTAACAAGCGCAAGGGAGATCACCATTGATGTGAATGATTCCCAAGGTACCCTAGTACAATCTACTGAGTGTGAATAGATGTTTTGATGTCGAACACCCAATGGAATCTCTTGATCGAAGGTCAATGATGTGAACCTATGTCGAGAGCGAGATAATCTATCATTGAGGCATACAGATCTCAAGGTACTATCCTTTTGTTTCTAAGACTATTTCTCGGATGATGAGCTGACGTCAACAGGAATAGTCTCGTCGAAGGAGGGCCATGATGAATCCCACATTGACAACACGAAACTTGGAAAAAAGTTCTGGAATGTTGTAGATAATGTAACCATTGGACTGACTCAAAAATACTAACACAAAAACTATTTTAACTACATAGGTAAACTTCTTACTTCCTTTGAACATCGGGTGACACGACAAAAGACTTGGCAGCATGACTAAAACAGACAGACACACAATACGACTGTGGACAATGCATTCTTTTAAAAGACTCAAAGGAGTGAGATGACTAATGAAAGTGGATCGACTTGTAAGTCAGCCGAATACCCAATTGACTGAATGATATGCAGACAAGTGCCATGTTCAAAGGTGACAAACAACTGCCATTGATTTGCAAAATGATTCCCTTCCCTTAATTTTCCCATCATGATTTATGAGTGTCACTTTTTCGTTTTTACGAGTCCAAAGAGGGTAACAAGCACTCGTTGCAGCTCTTTCGAAGACAAGTCCATTCTCATACGTTTTACTAAAATTGAGAAAGGAGGGGTTCGTTCCCTGAACAGGTCTCTTAGTGTTTAGTTTATCGAGTCCAATGAAAGCAAAATCGGTATCGTTCATGTTTAGAGAGTCTGAACGAAGACGAAAGAAAACTCCAAAGGGTCCTTTTTCATATGATTTAGTCTCCAGGGCCTGAAAAAGTATTAAATAATACCCGAGAGAACTTTTCTAGTCATGATTGGCTGGAGCATTCCTTTTTCGTAAATAGTCTACCCGAACCGAAAAAGAGATAGCCCACCATCAGAGAGACGACTCTTCAAATACTATTATGAGTATGAAGAAGACAAGTCCTTGACAATATTTTCATATTTAGGGAGTCCGAAAAGAGCTTAAAGGAGACTCCATTAGGTTTATTTTTCATGATGAGAAGTTTTTACGAGCCTAAAAAGAATCGAAAAAAAAAACTCAAAACTTTGATGCCGAGTTTTGGGAGTATGACCAAAGTGTCGAAATAAATGCTCGAAGACTATTTCCATTTTATGGAAGTACGGAAAAGTAAAAAACAAACTCCCCATAGACTTTACTATTTCCGTTTTTACTCCTGTAAGACTAAAAAATGATAATTAATCTCTCAAAGAATGACTTTAATGAACTATATAAATGGGTGTTTGTATAATAAAGATTTTTTGAAATATCAACATAACGCATAAAAACCCTAAATATATATATGTAAAAGTCATTTGAATGGTAAAAATCAAAATCATTTTACTATTTACCACTTGGTGAGAGTATTTTTGGAGAGAATTGAGCAAGATATTCAGTCAGTGATTCCGGGAGATTCCACCATCCGTTTCGAGCATCGTTAGAGCCAGGTAAATGATTGAACCTTAGCCTTTCCTTTTAATGCATTTTTTTTATTTTGTGGGGTTTTTGGGCAGTTTTAGGCAAGCCCTAAATCCAAAATACGGGCACCGCTCCTGCCCCTTACGGGACAGGCGGTGCCCGATAAGAACCACGCATGTTTATCTACACTCAGGTGGTGTCACCGCTCTGTGCAAACGACGTTTAGGCGGTGTCGGCCGTGAGTATGGAAACTTGAATGGGCAAGAAAAAATAGGAGTTTTCCAATGATTTAGGTGATTGATTATGTTTTTAATTAGCCCATTGATTGTTTTTGGCAGGTTCTAACAATTAAAAAATGGTTATATGGAAAGAACGACAACACGACGATGACTTTGTCGAAAGAAATGAGGGGTGCATAACTGCATTGAGGGACTATGGTCTCCTAAAATTCTTTCGCACTCCTAGCATGGTGACCCATGAGCGCTTATTGGAGCATATCATTCATATGTGGAACCCAGAGCAGCAATATTTTGAGGTGGGAGCCCATGTGCTGACTATCGAGGTAGAGGATATCTACTTTTTGATAGGATTATCGAGACAGGGTGCTCCTATTTCACTGACTGGTTCCCGTGGAGGGGACATAACCACCCAGGAGTTAATCAACCGTCACTGTATACCTGGTACCCGAATGTCTGGGAATAAAATTCCCATTAAGGCAGTGATGGACGATCCTCTTCGTATAGTTCTTTCCACTATGCAGAGGCTGGATGGGAGCCAAGGACCTCATCAGGCTTCCAGAGCACACATGCTATATGCTATAGAGGCCATGGCACCTACTGTCTTTAATTTGACAAAAGCATTACTTTCGGTCTTCAAGGACCAGCTGACTAAGTGTCGACAAAGAGAGCTAAAACAGTTCGACTATGGATCCATTCTAGCTTGTTTCTTTTTCAAGCGGGTGCCCCACATGAGGCCCCAAGTGGTATTTACAGAGATGAGGGCGAGATACCCTCGTATGCTAAGGTGGGTCAGAATCATGGCCCGCACAGGAGCCGACAGGGGCAAAGTGAAGTTTGGGGCTCCAATTTTTCACTGGTTGAATGACTAGATCCTCATGATTGAGGATTATGCGTATGTGGGTACTGACTTCAAGGGTGACCCTGATCTACCACTTCCACCTGGTGCGTAGTGGGGAGACATTGGTAAGAAACAAAACCCTAAAATGGCAATTTTTTTTTGTATTTTAATGTTTTTTATTTTTTTCTGTGTAGTAACAAGACCTAAATATCTTTATGCAGATGTTGGAGTAGCACGACCTAGGGGATCTTACCCACTGGACAGACGAGCAGGAGCTCGATTTGTTCAATGAGGTGGCGACCCAATGGGTGAGTTAGAGGAGAACCTGGAGAGGTTGACTCTAGATATACCTGATGCATTGATCGATGACCTCCCCATGAGGTATCAGAGGCACACTGCAGGCATGCCAGGCCGCTTTAGCCGACTGCTACGTAGAGTAGTACGGACTGTCATGTGTTACCATGACCATCACTAGATGATGTTCTGCATGATGTAGTACTGAAAGCTGAGGCAACTTCATGATTTTGTATGATGTTGTATTTTCTTGAAAGCCATTGTGCTTCATACGAGGTCTCATGACCATTTTTTGTAAAAAAATTATATATGTATACAGACTCTATTACTGGTGTCTATACATATCAAATGGTAAATGTATTTACATGAGTTTATGTGTTATCTACTGTTTATTTACAATATGATGAACCATGCTTGATTTTCAAATTAAGTATGAGCAATATACCAGTCTAGGATATAGTTTACTAACGAATCAACAACTGCATTGTCTGCCCTAGGGATATGCCTGTAAGTAATGACCTCAAATGCTCTTTCCAGTAGACGTACTCTTCAGAAAAGATAGAGAAGTATGGGGTTTTTGATGGCAGAGACATGGTTGAGATGACAAACCACAAACTACGAGTTCATGCATACTACCAAATCATGAATTTTTTGAGATGCAGCTTTGGTCAGTAGACCTATTACTGCTTGATACTCGACGATGTTGTTGGTAGCTTGACCAATACAAACCGCTCCCGAACTGACTAGTTTGTGTGTAGGGGAATACAAAACCCAAGCAGCTGAAGCAAGGTTCAGGGTATGATGGAAAACACCATCAATGAAGCCATAAAAGGCCATCCGATCTGCATGACCAAAACATGGTATAAACAGTCTAGACATTAAACTCAAAACCATATTAAAAATACTAAAACACACTAAAAAGTAAAAAATGTACATATATATAAGGTACCATACACGAGTGATCTAAGCATAGTACCTCTTCAGGTACAACCCATTGTGAGGTTGCCCGAAGGGGATTTCGTCATAATCTACTAGCTCATAGGCCCCTTTCTCTAAGACTTTGGAAACGATAAAAGGACCATATCGCATTGATTCGAACTTCCCTTTTCCTAGTTTATCATGTTTCTAATTGTAGGTCAGAACTAGGTTACCTTCATTAAAAACATGAGGTTGGACAAATTTATCATACTGTTCCTTGACGCGTTTCTTATGTGCCTCATTGACTAAGGCAACATCTAGTCTAGTTTCGTCAAGATTGTTTAGGTATAAAAATCTTTCTTCCTTGGTGGAAGTATTAGGGAGAAGTTAAATGACAAGCTTCAAAGACGG
The DNA here is from genome assembly GCA_001517045.1 of Pseudotsuga menziesii. Taxonomy (NCBI): domain Eukaryota; kingdom Viridiplantae; phylum Streptophyta; class Pinopsida; order Pinales; family Pinaceae; genus Pseudotsuga; species Pseudotsuga menziesii. The sequence continues at coordinate 242,332 of LPNX010960037.1, forward strand.
GATCTGGCACTGAATAGGTAGGACAACTTCTAGTCTATAAACTAACTGAAAAGGTGTAATACCAGTCATTGTTTTCACTGAAGTCCTATAAGCCCAAAGAGCGAAAAAAAGAGTCTGGTGCCATTTGGATTTATAATCTCCAACCATTCAACGCAGCGTAGTTTTTAAGACTTTGTTAATGGCCTCGACCTGACCATTAGCCTGCAGATAATAGGGAGTTGAGTTTTCATGGAGAAAACCCATGTTACAGCTGATTTTACCACACATGGTGGATCACACATTTATGGCCTTCCTTGCCCCTCTGTAGACTCTTTAGATCCCATGGACCATTTTTGTACCTTTGATGTTTCCAAGATCATCCCTAAAAACATGCATTATTTGCTATACTTGACTTTTAAACCTATTCTCGCGTATATACGTGGATTTGACCCTTAAACCCGCGTACATCAGGATGTGTGCAAAAGGCCAAATAGTTTTGGAGTTTACCTTGATGTGGATTCGAGTCACTTGTCTCTTGGCCTTTCATATGCCTTGAGATCGCTCGGATTTGACCTTCCATTACCCCATTGAAGCACTATATATGAAACCCTTTGGATACATTGAAGGAGGAGGAATTGAAGAGCAAGAAAACTATAGTCCATTGTTGCCGGAGCTTATACTTGAGTCTGCATCCCTTTGTCCCTTGGAGCACTTTGTGTTCTTCCCAAGCTTGCCTTTGCTTGTGAGCTTGCTATCTAGAGATGGAGGATTGAAGTGGTGGAGGCCCAGCTGGAGGACTTAGTTTCTCCGATTCGTAGACGTGCCGACAGAGGTTGTCACTATTGTAATCTCTAATTTATATTAATAGAAATATCTTTTCCTATCCAATAATGTGTATTTAAATGAGTATTGAATCCATGGATGCTTTTAAATGCTTATATGTTATTGATTATATATGCTAGAGTAGGTCTAACACAATTATATAGCATGCTTCTCTTGTTTGTTGAATGTTGAGAGAGCAAATTATCAATACAAGCGAGAGTGGAAAATCTCAACGAGGATCTACATCAACCGTCCGACATATGGTATGTTTCGAGATCCTTTAGTGTTAGATGTTTGGTTTCTCTTGCATATAAGAAACGATTGACTTCTGCGGTTACCCTGTCTATTGTGGTACCCCAAGCCATAGGAAGTTTTCTCTGTAACAGAATTGGCGACCATACTGTGGAGTTCCTAGTCATTTCCTTTTGGGTTTTTTATCGGCATTTAATGTTCTTGAATTGCTTTGATTTCTGTTTCTGAGTTGGGTCTGGGGGCATGTTTGCCTGGTAGTGTCTGATAGGAGTAAATTTTGTCTCAGCTTGTCTGTTTACCTTCTTTTTTATCTCTTTTTCTTCCTGTACGTGAGTTTTTGCTTCACAGTCGCGTGTACACGCGGTTTTTTCTGGGATTTCTGTGTTTATACGCGGGTTTTCTGCACACAGTCACGTATGCCTTGAGTTTTTCCTTTTAGGGGAATATTAAGTGTTGCTGGGTGAGTTTTGATGATTGCTGAGTCTCCTTGGATGCTTCTAGAGTTTGTATACACCTATGTTTTTGACCAGAGACGCTTTTTAGTTTGAATTTTTTAAGAATGTTCTTGTCATTGCATTTTCTATTTTTTGTTTTGGGATTAGTGCATTAGGTATCTTTTACCTTAGTGCTTTGCGTGGGTGATGTTCGATAGTGCTTGCAGACTCTGGGGGTGGTAGAGTCATTTTTTTGCTTTATTATCTTGTTTTAATTCAAAAAATACAAAAATATTTGCTTCTTTGCATCATTATGCATCATTGCATTTTGCATTTTGCATGGTACTTGCACTAGGTTTGCTTAAAGAAGTATTACTCAGATTTTCATATAGGAATGATTGCATTTTTCATTTGAAGATTTTTTTTGCATTTCACGTAGTAGCATACCCCATTTTTCATTTGACACAGTGCATTTGCATTGATTGCTAGGTGTGCATTTTACTTCTGGTTGCGTCATAACACCATTAGTTGCACGATCATTTTCCCTTTTGAGTAATAAGCCAATTAAAATCAACGCATAAGAAAATAAATTACACTCTTTTCTTTTATAGGTTGCACCAACAAGATTAGGTTTTAGGGTCTTGGAATAGTTCATTGTGAGTAAATTCTCCAAGACCACTAAACGAAACATGTATGTGTCTGTTTAGGTGAGAGTGTGAAATTCCTTGCTATAATTAGTGTTTCTCAGGATCCTCCTCTTGCAAGGGAGTTAAGCACGAGGCAGTGTGAGCAGTTAATGATTGGGATGATCCATGGTCATAACTGAGTAGTATCGGAGATATTTCCAGGATTGTATTCGTATCTGGGGGCTCTTTTGGGAGTTTCGGGCTTTGCTACCCTGCCCATACGGTCAATCCTGCCTGCGACTGTTCGCCTGAGCATTGATTATATTGAGGTGACTTTAGTTGCCTTACCTAGGTTATCGAGGGGGTACTTCGCAGAGGTTATTCTGCAGGTGTCCTGGCTAAGTAGGGGTCGGACAGCACAGTCGCTATATGCGTTGAAGCTGAGGGTCACTATAATTGGTTATGAACCTCCGCTTCTTGTGTATGGGAATCTCAAGCCTCTCCTAGGCGAGACATACCTGCTTTATTCGGGAGCTCACATATCCTACCCTTGCTTGCTTGTGATTTGGCTTTACATTGTATAGGTGTATGCTCTATGCACGCTAGTTTTCCTAGGGTTTGCATAATTAGAAAGAGTCTTTTTCATTTTTTGAGTCATTATGGACTCGGGTGCAGCACTTCGTCGTTCTTGTCATTTAGCAGGGCTTCCGCCTTCCACATCTCCTCCTCCTTTGGGAGAGAGAAACAGACAGTCCAGGCGGAATACTTCTCACATTGATTCACACACGATGGGAGATCGCGAGGATGAGATTCCTGAGATGTATTCTCCACCTCAAGAGGTCGGGGAGGAAGATCCTACTCTTGTATATGATCCTTCAACAGAAATACCTTCACATTTCGGTTATGATCCCTCATTCATAGGTCGCCGATATTGGTTTCCAGGCGACGAGATTCACCATGAACCCACAAGCACTAGTCATGTTAGTTATGGCATGCCTGATATCCCTGCACATGATCCGACAAATCATGCCGAATCAGAAATTGAACCTAGCACTATGCCTGGGGGCACTCTTATTCCTTTCCCTGCGGAGAGATTTGGGAGCACTAGTCACATTGCACCTTCCATCCCGACGGTGGAAGCTACCTCACATGCCCATCCTAGACCTAATGTTAGTAGTCATATGCGGATACCAGAACCAAGACGAGTGACCATAGGGAATACCACTTACATCCCTTCACATGTCCCTTCGTCCTCAATTCCTACTCCTTCGAATGCATTTTTGACAACCCTTCCTCCACTGCATTCATGTGGTCCTTCGGGTCAGAATGTTGCTACTAGTTAGGTTCGTACTGCGACTGCTCGCACAGTAGTATCTCAGAGTCAAGTATCTCCTGTTGTCTCGAGAGGTCATATTCCTGTTTCTGGATCGTCTTACGGTCCATCGCAAGGAGTTCCCCATATCCCTACTTATGGAGCTTCTCATGGGATATCCCATGGGACATCTTATGGAGCTTCTCATGGACAATCTTATGGACCACAGTATGGACAGAGCTATCAACCTTATGGGTACGGGTATCAACAACCCGCTTACTACTCTAATTATGGCTTTGTAGCACTGCATAGTCAAGGTACACCACATCATAATGCTTCCATGCAACCCTACACGGGTCAAACGGGAGGAGGATATTATGGCCAAGGCCATGGTATTTACAGTAGTCAACCTTATATGAACCAAAACTATCAGGAGGCGTGGCATAGACTGACTCAACCTAGGCTCCCTTTCCTCGCAATGTTAAATTTACCTGACTTATCGAGACTAATGAACGATCTGGTATCTCATGACTCAGCTTGGCCGACTGTCCCTAACAAACTTCCCTCAGACGTTCTCAAATTCGAGGGCAAACTAGGAGAATATCCTAGTGAACATGTCACTACCTTTCATCTTTGGTGCTCTTCCAATTCCTTACACGATGACTCGATCTATTTAAGGCTATTTCAACGCACCCTCACCGGGCCTGCAGTGAAATGGTACATAGAGTTACCAAGGGGGGCATTCGTTTTGTTCGATGACCTTGCTATGAATTTTCTCAATCACTTCCAACTACCAATGTGTTACGACATTGGTACAGAACTCTTGTCGACATTTTGGCAGGACAAAGCCACACATATCTCGAACCATATCCAGGAGTGGCATAGACGGAAGAGGTTGATTAAATCTTTCATACTGCCGGAGTTTATCCTTGAGTGGTTCCTTAAATCATTGCTACCTTACATCGCGAAGGATGTTTCTACATTCGGAGTTCAGAATGAGGAACAAGCAATTTTTAGGGCATAGGAATTGGATTTGATTTATGCTCAATCCAGACTGTTATATGAGATCATACCTAACTCTCCACTTTCTAGTTTCAATCCCAAGATCAAGCCTGGACCACATGCCGATGGCATTGTGGGTTGTACAAGTACCAAACCTGTGTATTCGGTTGTGAAACAAGTGAGTCAATTGTGTATCAATTAATCCGCTCCAGGACAAGCCAGGGATTCGTCTCTACCCACCCAAACGACGAGTGTACATTCTGTGCAATCGTCGGACCAGAAGGGCAACCGGCAGCCCAGAAGGAATAAGAAAAAGGGTAAAAACAATTGTAAGGGTGGGAACAAGAATGAAAATGCCAATTTTAATGACAAGAATGACTGCAATGCTGGGGGGGACAAGCAGTCTAAATGTAAGGTTAAGTTTCCTTGCAAATTGTGTAAGGATGACCACCTCACTCACTTTACCCTCATATGGAAGACGCCTCGAGGTTTATAGCACAGGGCCCAGCTGTGCTGACCAGTCCTTTACCCCATAATCAAAATATGAACTCGAGGAACCATGATCCTCATTCTGCATCGAGTGAAGATCAAAATCCGCCGGAAACCAATACTGGTCATGGGTGCATCAACATGGTGCGTGCTACTGAGGTTGTGACTCGTGCGAAAGACTATGCTTCGTCATAACCAGACCTTAGGAAGGAACCTCCTCCTAACGAGAGCCCTTTGCATATTGAAAACCCTATGGATAAACCTGAGATTGCACCTCACATTCCTAAGGGAGTCCTAAAGCATTCGAGGCACAATCCTAATGCCCGAGCCACCCATAACTATTCTGTTGTCGAGGATTTAGGCCAAACTCCTTGTGCGATGTCTGCGCTTGAAGTTCTTCAGAGTTGTCCTTCACAAAGGAAAGATTTGCTTTCTGCTATTGGGGTGAATGATGATAACTCTTCTTCTATCATCAAATTTGAAACCATGGGACTATAGCCTTACTTGGCTTACTACGTGTCTCTCTTGATTCGTGTAGAATGTCTTAACATGACCGTCAAACGCACTGTGATTGACGAAGGCGCTGCTGCTTCCATGATGTCTTTGTCGTGTTGGAAGGGCTTGGGTTTTTTCAAGTTGTCTAAATCCACTACCATGTTGACTGCCTTTGATGGTAGATTGTTTCGGCCGCATGGAATTCTTCCTTCCCTTAAGGTCCGTTTGGGAGGGAAGACCGTCGCAATCGAGGTCGAGGTGGTTGATGCGCCCCTTGATTACAATATTTTACTGGGTCGGAATTGGATGTATAGTATTCAAGCCATAGCCTCTTCTCTATTTCAAGTTGTATGCTTTCCATTTAATGGGAATATTGTTACGATTGATCAGACATCATTCAAAAATCCGAGTGTTAATGCATTGTCGGGAGCTTCTATCCCGATTATCTACCATTCTCAGCCGGCAACTGGGAGTGTGGGTGTAGGTATGTATCCATCCCTTATGAGGACATTTAGTTGTCCTGCACCCGTCCTTATGATCGGATCTATTTTTGATGGGGCTTCATCTTCATTGAATTCGGTGTCTTTTCACACTACCCATATGGAAGATCCTTGGATTCTTCCTACACCGAGTCCTTCGAACGAATCTATTGAAATGGACGTGCCGTTGCCTACAACAATGATAGAATATCAAGCGAATCTTGATTGTGTTGCGGAGCCTGGTCCTTCCTCTTCGCGGATGGAGGAGGAGGACCCATATGTGCTGCCTGCATGGGCAGTTGAGTCCTCTCATGCACATGATTGTCATGATAGTGTTTTTCCATCAGATGAAGCTATTATTGAGGCCATGTCTGGGGTTGAGCCACCTTGGAAAGAGTTACATCATAGATCTTATTTTCTTCCCGAGCTTGACCGTTTGGAGTGCGAGGACTTTACAGAGATTCTTAGCGAGACAATTGGTAGCCCTGTGGTTCTATTAAGCTCTCCTGGTCAGATGGCTGATGGGAACATGGCGAATATATCACCTACTATTCCTATCAATATCTCTCATGATCCTGGAAGGATTGAGAATGTCTATATTGGGGTAGAATGTTCCCATGCTGAGATTCAGGAGTATACCGAGCTATTTAAAGAGTTTCGTGACATCTTTGCTTGGTCATACGAGGAAATGCCAGGTATCGAGCCTCGTATTATCGAACATGAAATTAAGACCTATCCGAATGCGAAGCCTATTCAACAACGTTTGCGTACGGTGAATCTTAGAAAAGCACCCGTGATTAAGGCTGAAATAGAAAAGCTGTTAAAAGTCAGTTTTATCTATCGTGTTCCCTTGACAGAATGGGTTTCAAACCCCGTTTTAGTTGATAAGAAATAGGGAACGATCCGTATATGCACTGATTTCCGGGATTTAAATCGTGCTTGTCCTAAGGATAATTTTCCCACACCATTTATTGATCAAATTTTGGATGAGTGTGTGGGAAGCAAGGTATTTTCCTTTATGGATGGCTTTTCTAGATATAATAAGATTCATATCAAACATGGGGATCAACACAAAACTGCATTTATTTGTCCTTGGGGAACGTTTGCATATCGAAAGATGCCTTTTGTTCTTAAAAATGCCGGAGCCACATTTCAGCGGGCTACGACCTTGATTTTTCACGATCCCAAATCAATTATTGAAGTCTTTTTGGATGACCTTGCTGCTCATTCTCGACTGAGAGTGGGTCATCCCTACCATTTGAGATTAGTATTCGAAAGATGCCTCCACTACCTGGTTAGGTTAAATCCACATAAGTGCATCTTTTGCATGAAGTCTGGTCGCTTGCTAGGATTCATTGTTTCCAAGGAGGGTATAAGAGTTGATCCCTTAAAGGTGGAGGCAATACTTCAATTGTATCCCCCGTGAAATATTAGACATCTTCAATGTTTGCAAGGCATGGCAAATTTCTTACGAAGATTCGTGGTTAACTTTGCCAATTTGACTAAAGGCTTTATGTGTCTTTTAAAGAAGGACACTACCTTTTGTTGGGATGAGCGAGCCCAGGAGTCCTTTGATGCTCTTAAGCAAGCCTTAGCATCGGCCCCCGTGCTTAGTCCACCCAACTATAGCCGTGACTTTTTGATTTATGTGGCTGTGTCCATGGAGATGATTGGTATGGTTTTAGCTCAAGAGGATGAGGAGCTCCATGAGCATGTCATATATTATTTGAGCCGGAACCTTATAGATGCGGAAATCCGTTATTCCCATGTGGAGAAACTTGCCTTAGCTACAGTTCATGCGATTCAGAGATTGAGACACTATATTCTCCTTCGCCAGACCTTGGTGGTAGCTCATGTCAATCCATTTCAGTTCGTCCTCACTAGAAGGATGATCGGCGGAAAGTATAATAAATGGATTGTTATTTTGCAAGAATTCGATCTCGAGTTTGTTTCGGCAAAATCGAAGAAATCATTAATTTTTGCGGAGCTCATTTCTGATTTCCCAAGGGAGGAGGAGGAGGAGGAGGTTTATGAGGATATGTTTGTCGATGAGAATATTTTCCTTATCTCAACTTTGGATCCATGGTATGGGGATATCATCATATATTTACAAATGTTGAAGGTCCCTACTCACCTGTCACGGGATGAGCGACGACGATTACGTCACGTATCTAAGAACTACCTTATAGTGGATAACACTTTGTACTGCCGTGGGGTAGATTCCATTTTACGTCGTTGTTTAACCCATGAAGAGGCTGAGGTTGTGCTGAATGATTGCCATGGAGGGGCGTGTGGTGGTCATTTATCTGGGCTTTCTACAGCCTAAAAAATATTGAGAGAGGGATATTTTTGGCCGTTGATCTTTAAATATTGTGTGAATGCGGTCAAGAAGTGTCACCCTTGCCAGGTGTTTGCATGCAATATGCACTCACATCCTGCCCCGTTACATCTGATTATCATTGCTGGTCCCTTCACCAAGTGGGGGCTTGAATTCATGGATTGCAACCCAGCTTCAGATGGGGGGCATCATCATATTATAGTGGCTGTTGATTATTTCACGAAATGGGCTGAGGCTATGCCCACGATAAAATCCAACGGTGAGACAAACACGCATTTCATATTCAACCAAATTATTACTCGGTTTGGTATTCCAAAAGAGCTTGTCACTGACCATGGTAGGCACTTTTAGAATCGAATGATGGAAGAGTTGGCCTCGAAGCTAGGGTATAAGCAAGAGCACTCCTCTTCTTATTACCCTTAGGTGAATGGACAGGTTGAAGCAGTGAACAAATCACTTAAGTCCATTCAACAACAAACCATCGCACAAAGCAAAACGAATTGGCATTTCATGTTATATCTTTCTTTGTGGGCCTATAGGACCGCGGTTAAGATTGCCACCGATTTTTCTCCATATTAGCTCGTACATGGAGTAGAGTCTGTTTTGCTGGTTGAATGCAAAATCCCTTCATTGAATCTAGCCATAGAGATTTTACCAGACACTTCCGCATTGGAGGAATGTTTGGTCCACTTAGAGTAGCTTGATGAGCAGTGCCGAGATGCCTTAGTGGCTCTAGAAGTAAATAAGTGTCACGTTAAGGTCCAATATGATAAGTTTGTCCGTCCGAGGAGGTTTAATGAGGGAGATTTGGTCCTTTTGTGGGATCAAGCTACAGAACCCTTGGGGGCAGGGAAGTTTAATCCCATGTGGCATGGTCCTTACATGGTCAAACGTGTGTTAGAGAAGGGCGCCTATGAGCTGGTGGATTATGAAGGGACAGCCTTGGTGGAGCCTAGAAATGGGCTCTATTTAAAAAAAATACTATGCATGATCTTCAGCCAGGGCTGATTATTGTATATTATTGTACAGATTTTTGTATAGTTAGGTTTTCTTATGCTGATTGGGTTTGTTGATTAGCTTTCATTTCTTATGGCAGATGTCAATGGAGTCTTCCATACACATAGGATTTGCTGATGGTGCTAGTTGCCACATTCAACACTCAGCCTTTGCTGCTTGGGTGATTTATACTCCTACGGGTTAGGTATTGTCTTCAGGAGGTGTATGTTTACAGCCTTCTTCGAACAATGTTGCTGAGTATAGTGTTGTTATCGAGCTATTACAGGATGCCATTTCACATGGTGTTCTCTCTCTTGAGGTACGTCTTTATTCACAGTTAGTAGTGTCATAGCTTAATGGCTTGTATCGTATTAGGGATCCGACATTATTACGAAGATTCTTATGTGTGAGATTGTTAGAACGACAATTTGACAACATAACATACATACATTTTCCAAGAAATTTTTAATCAAGTTGCTAACTCATATGCTAACTATGTGCTAGATTGGCATTTTTTTCATAGACCATAAGCACATCACAAACATACATTTTTACACACATGTAAATAAATAAAATCAATCATCATAAATTTTTTTCATTAAACATCCAAAATGTGACGTCATAATACATAAGTGTCATAATAGAAAAATGGGGCTTTCGAGCCACCAAAATATAATACTCGGTAGTACAAAAATGAATCACTCTCAGGTCTCTAAGCCTGTGGAGGAGGAGGGGGGTTCTGATTGTGGTAGCACACGACGGCTCTAGCTAGTCATCGAAATAACCGAACCCATGCTCGTGGTACACCAACCACTTGACGCTGCATGGCCTCAGGCAAGTCCTCGACGTGCGCCATGGGTACCCGGTGTGTCAATTGTACAAAGTTTGTGTGGATGCTTTGGAGCGTCCGCTCCACATCCACACCCATGATATCATCTCCTCCACATCCACACCCATGATATCATCTCCTCTTCCCCTTCATCTATGATGAGGGAAGCCGTTAGGCCGTCGTGGTCGAAAATATGCATACATATGACAGATTGTCACTATGTGTCGTCACACCAAAACATGTCTTTTGAGTCTATATAACAAAAAGCACAAAATTTTTAATAATTCAAAAAACTTTAAAAAGAGGGTTTGGGATTCGTTACCAATATCACCGTATGCTGCTCCTGGTGGTAGGGGCATGTCGAGATCTCCCCGAAAATCTATCTCCGCATAGGGATAATCATCGATGGCAACAATCTGCCGTCGCCACCATGGAAAGAAGCCAGCTGGGTAGGGGTTAGACACCCTACCTCTGCCTAGTATGCGCATAGCATCTGCCCAATGTTGTTGGGCCATATCTCGAACCCCGTGAGGAGGAACGTCAACTCTAGGGCTTAGCTCTGGAACACGCTCAAAGAAGAACGCACTCAGTATACTGTCGAAATCGAATTTTCGTACCCTACCCATCTTGCAATCACTGAGCTGCTGCTTCATGTTACTCAACAACACAGTGCTCCAGTCATACACTGTAGGTCTCATGCACTCCACTGCATAGAACATCAATGGTCGCAAGGCCTGGTGGAGTGATGCTAGACCAGCTATCCTGCCGAGTGCCAATAATATGGCCTTCAGTCCTAGCACCTAGATGGAGTTTGTCGATATTTGACTCCCAACATTTTCCATGTTCGGAAAACAGTATACTGCAATGTACTCATCAATGGTGAGGCCACCTCCAGGCCCGCGAGAGCGTAAGTTCACCACCTCTTCCCATAGAGACAATCTAGTAATGAAATATATGTCCTGCACCTCTATAGTGAGGGACATCCCGTCGATATGAAAGGACTCTGAGTCTGGATCCCAGTAGTCTACTGGCATCTGCAGGAGTCTTGGTTTGGCCCTTAGGTTGCCAAGACACCAAAAATTTTATAGCCCACATGCACGTAGTTCTTGTTGAGCCATCAAATCACCCAGAATAGCCTCTTCTACATCTCCATGTTCTCTCTCCCTCCATTCTAGAACCATCCTGCACATTAAAAATAATTTTTGGTCAATATATACCCTAAAAAACCATGTGCGTGACTACATACGTGACTGTTTGCAAAACAACCGCGTATGTACGCGGGTTTGGGAGGTTTTTCCGCGTATAGCCAACCCTATACGTGGAAAAATCCTCGATTTCCGCGTGGGCCGAAACGACTAATTTAGACTGGCCTAAAAGTTAAATTTGACCATGGAAATTGAAAAAAATTGCATGAAAATGGAAGAGGACATGAGAAGTTACCTGGAACAAACAGTGTCGAATTTCGCTGGACGAAGCTCCTGGAATTCGCGTTTGAAGTTCTGAGCTCAAATGAGTAAAAATTTCAAATGATATGTAATTTTTGAATTTTTTACTATTTATAGAAATTTTTTGATATTTTCAAAATTTTTTACCCCTTTTCTATAGTTTTGGATCATTTCTGACCATTTTGGACCGTTTTGGACTAATCTGATGATGTAGGAGTCCGTTTTGAGCGTTGTTTCGACCATTATTTTGACCCGTTCGTGCCGCTCTCAAGTATTATGTCTAAACTGGCATATAGGTTAGATTTCACATCTGTGTGCACTTTTCATGACCTTATGACCATTTCATTATAACCTTAGGTACAAACCCATTCTATCTTGTCACGGAACCTTCTTGCTATTTTAGAAGTGACATGATGTGAATGGTAGAGCTTGACCATACATGGGTGCCCTAGTTAGCTCCTTTGTTGCATTTGGTTTCCATGTCGACATTTTTTCCTTTAGGGTGTGGGAGTCCTTTGTATAGTATCACCATGTCCTTACGCAAGAGCCTCATACTCCTCTTGATCTTTTTGCTGGCCTTTGTCCCCAGGACTCCCTTATGTCAATTTGTAATTGTATTATCATGAGTTTTGCTTGCCTTATTGAGCCTTATGCCGTCTTCCCTGACTTTGATTATCTGCTATATAGCCCGATCTTGTCTCATGTCTAGATACGCAGAGCCATTTTACATATCCTTTGCAGCTTGATTCCCCATTTTTTACCGAGAGCGGACTTTCCCCCGAGTGTCATTATCCTACACATGTGTCCTTGCATTGAGCATAGGTATGTTCCACTGCTTGGAACTAGTTTGTTTTCCCATTGACACTCATCTCCTCCTAGTCTGTAACTATAAAGCACTTTTATTCTTTTTCAAGCTTTTCAAAATATTTGAAAAAGTCCAAAAAAATAAAAAAACCAAAAAGCTGGACAAGAAAAGATGTTATCTTTGGCAGCAGTCGAGTCGTGTCACCTTCGAACAGAGCACTGTATATCACATCCATTGGTTGGGTTAATAGTTTGACTTTAGGAGCTGTACTCGTTTCTTTGAGTTTATCTCCACTGACTGGTTAAGCTTCGAGTCCCTATGGAACCTCTGTCGATGCCTCCTGTGTCGCATAGATGTCCTAGTTTTGTATATCGAGTCTATGTTGCCTACATTCAGTCACCATTCTCCTTTATGCTCTTGTTTGAAGGAAGTTGAAACCCGAGTCGGCCATTCCTCAGTTCTCTTGACTTTGCATGTTGGCCATTCCCGGTACTTATACTGGTTCATGCACTTTATTATCAAGTCCTTCCACATTATATAGCCTTGCTGAGTACCTCGTGTTGGATGATGAGGGATGCATTAATGCCCTCCTTCCATTGGATTTCATCCCATCGACTTCAGATCATTTATTCTGGGATAGGAATCTAGAGCCATTTTTGAGTGTCTTGAGACTTGCAGTCATCAGTGGTAGGTTCTCTCGCCATCGATAGTTTTAGGAATACATCAATGTCCCCTGATCGATGGATCCTTTCAAGTGTTCGACCTCAACACATTTATTCACACTTATTAGTTTGCACTCTAGTACCTTGATTCCCATTTTCATTATCGGTGGGTGATCTCGCGTCTGTTAATGGTATACATCAATGACCGGTAATCAGACGATGGACTACTATGTTCGACCTCGACACCTCTATTCACATAGTAGGACATGTACTCGTAGCGGATTGTGTAGAAGACCTTCCAGTTTGGTGGCATTTCATATATGATACCTCCTTGATCGTGCCAATGTTCATGATATTTCAGCTCTCGTGACTTGATTCCAGTGTATGTCAGATATTTCTAGCCATTATGGAGATCTTGATCCATTATATATCTTCAGCCTTCATGGAGATCATGATCCTTTGTATATCTTCATCATGGAGATTCTGATCTATCTATATTGTATGTGGCGATGACCACACTTGTCATATTTTGTATCATGCCTATTCATGGCCGTTGTACTCTTATGTATCCGGGACTGCTATATCTACTTGCAGTTATGTGCAAAGTTTGATCATTGTACTGTACTATTGGATGGCTATTTTTTCCACTTGGTTCTTCATCACTCCACTTTTGGGATGGAATTATAATGTATTTCGGCCATCGTATCACCCCTCTGACCTCACACATTAGGGGGCATCTGTTACAACTGATTTTACCACACATGGTGGATCACACCTTTATGGCCTTCCCTATCCCTCTGTAGACTCTTTAGACCTCATGGACCATTTTTGTACCTTTGATGTTTCCAAGGTCATCCCTAAAAACATGCATTATTTTCTATACGTGACTTTTAAACCTATTCTCACGTATATACATGGATTTGACCCTTAAACCCGCGTACATCGGGATGTGTGCAAAAGGCCAAATAGTTTTGGAGTTTTCCTTGATGTGGATCCGAGTCACTTGTCTCTTGACCTTCCATATGCCTTGAGATCGCTTGGATTTGACCTTCCATTACCCCATTGAAGCACTATATAAGGAACCCTTTGGATACATTGAAGGAGGAGGAATTGAAGAGAAAGAAAACTATAGTCCATTATTGCCGGAGCTTATACTTGAGTCTGCATCCCTTTGTCTCTTAGAGAACTTTGTGTTCTTCCCAAGCTTGCCTTTTCTTGTGATCTTGCTATCGAGAGATGGAGGATTGAAGTGGTGGAGGCCCAGGTGGAGGACTCAGTTTCTTCGATTCCCAGACATGCCAACAGTTGTTGTCACTATTGTAATCTCTGATTTACATTAATAGAAATATCTTTTCCTGTCCAATAATGTGTATTTAAATGAGTATTGAATCCATGGATGCTTTTAAATGCTTATGTGTTATTGATTATATATGCTAGAGTAGGTCTAACACAATTATATAGCATGCTTGTCCATTTTGCTGAATGTTGAGAGAGCAAATTATCAATACAAGTGAGAGTGGAAAAGCTCAATGGGGATCTACATCAACCGTCTGGAATAAGGTATGTTTCGAGATCCTTTAGTGTTAGATGTTTGGTTTCTCTTGCATATAGGAAAGGATTGATTTTTGCGGTTACCTTGTCTGTTGTGGTACCCCAAGCCATAGGAAGTTTTCTCCGTAACAACCCAGCTTGGCACTTAACTTTGCCATCATCTGATTCCGGAAATGTGATCCATGATTAGTGACTATGGACTGTGGAACTCAAAACCTAGCTATTACGTAATTAAATAGAAAGAGGGCGATAATATTACCATCATCTGCATATGTATGCATAGCCTTAGCCCATTTAGTGAAATAATCCACGGCTACTATGATGTAACCATGCCCCCCGATTGAGGTAGTCTTACAATGCATAAAATCTATCCCCCATTTGGCAGAAGGGACAATGGCAATGATGGGGTGTAGCGGAGCATGGTGGGTGCACTTTTTTGGATATAAATGTTGGCAGGGTGGGAATTTCCTAACAACCTCGTAACAATCTTTGAAGATTGAGGGCTAGAAATAGCCAGCGCGAAGGATTTTATGGGTTGTAGCCATCCCAGAAAGATGACCGCCAGATGCTCAAGAGTGGAAATAATTTAGGACTTGCTCAACCTCTTCATGGGTGAGGCATCGTCAGAGAATGGAATCTATACCACGCCTATACAATGTATCGTTCATGATAAGGTAGTATTTTGCGTGGTGACGGATGCGGCGACGATCGTCACGAGATAAATTGGGCTGAAATCTCTGTGTCTAGATATAAATGCTAAAATCTCCATACCACAGGCCAGTCGTGCTTATTAGGAATAGAAATTCATCTGGGAATGAATCACTAGGCTCAGAATCCATCAAAGCAGATGGAAGGTCACACATCAGCTCTGCAAAAACCAATGATTTCTTTGAAGTAGCTTTGGCAAACTCAAGGTCAAACTCCTGTAGGATGACGATCCAACGAGAATAATTCCCCCCTAGCACCTAACGAGTCAGGATGTAGTACATAGGGTTCTGGTTTGCAAATACCATGGTGGTGTGAAGCAAAATGTAATGACGGAATTTTTGGACAGCAATGACCATAGCCAATGCTAGCTTCTCCACACACGAGTATCGAGAAGATTCTTACTAGCGAAGTATATCGCATGTTCTTGGCCGTTCTGATCCTCTTGGGCTAGAACCATTCCGATGGTAGTAGTAGAGGTAGCGACATATAAGAGAAAATCCTTTGAATAATCCCGAGGGTGTATCATGGGTGAATGAGTCAGAGCGTGTTTAAGATTATCAAAGGCTCGCTGGGCCTGGTCATCCTAGAAGAATGAAGTGTCCTTCTTGAGGAGATGCATATGTGCGTTTTCTCAACAAAGTTACAAACAAAACAATGAAGAAAGTTTGCTTTCCCTTGCAAACTTTGGAGCTCAAGGATGTTGGTTGGGGCAGGTAGGGCGAGAATAGCAACAATCTTCAATGGATCAATTCGGATGCCATCTTTAGAAACCATGAAGCCTAATAGACGTCCCATCTCAACGCAAAAAACACATTTGTGTGGGTTCAGCCATATTTTGTAATGATGACATCTCAGGAAAATGTCTCTAAGATGTTGAGGATGGTCTTCCCGTTGCCGTGAGTGCGCAGGGAGATCATCAAGGTACGGCTCCACGATGTTTTTAATTTTGTGAAACACATAGGATGTAGCATGCTAGAATGTGGCTCCGACGTTCTTAAGGCCAAAGGGTAACTTCCTATAGGAAAATGTTCCCCACGGGCATATAAATGCCGTCTTGTGTTGATCGACAGGAAATATCTCAATCTGATTACAGCCAGAAAATCCATCCATGAATGAGAAGATGACACTTTCGACACAGTTGTTGATAATCTAAACGATGTGTGGAGTTGGAAAATTGTCCTTAGGACAAGCTTTATTCAGGTCTCTGAAATCGATACAGACTCTAATGGTTCCCTGCCTTTTCTTCATAGGAACGATGTTAGATACCCATTCTGTCAGGGGTACAGGACAAATGAATCCTGCCTTCAGAAGTTTTTCAACTTCGGCTTTGATAGCCGCTGCCTTCCGGGTGTGGACTTGACGCAATTTTTGCCGGACCCGTTTGGCTGTGGGATAGGTTTTTATTTCATGGACCACGATGGATGGGTCTATCCTAGGAATTTCTTCATAAGACCAGGAAAAAATATCTCAGAATTCTTTGAAAAGTGCTCTATATTCTTCAGTTTCCTCTATTGAATAGTTCTGACCAACGTGAACATGTTCAATAGTTCCAGGCTCGACCGATATGTTGATTGGAGCTGTTTTAGTGATGTTGCATAGATTGCCTTCAGAGTCAGAATTTTGCAACAACACAGGTGTTTGCAGAATGTCGACAATATTAGTAACCAAGAGAGATGCAAAATCATTATCTGTCGAACTGGTGTTGGGGAGGAACGAGGATCTGTGATGATGATCCTCCCATACTGATTCATTCGTACTCATAATCTCCATGATAGTTTCGTCTAACAGAAATGTTTAGGAGAGATAATCCAGAGTAGGTAGAGAGGGTTCTAACCAGTAGGGCAGGTGGTAAGGATCCAAAGCCACAAAATGAATATCATCTATATGATCATCGAAAATGGATTGGATAGCATCATAAATTGCTTCATGCGGGCTATGGGAGGATGACTCAACAACTTGTTTACCCTTAGGATCATGGCCAAATGAGGAGATCATATTGACAATTTCCATCTCTATGCTAAAAGGAGCTCATGGGAATACACCCATAAGGGCAGAGTCCTTCAACATTCCTACCCCAATTGACTGATAAGGAGGAGGGGAATAACCTAGCATAGGGATGTTATTTGCTGTAGGGGTAGTAACATCTGATGTACATAAATCAAGTTGATCAATTGTCACAATCTTTCCCAAATGTTGAAACTGGAGTGTTCTAAATACCGTTAAAGCGACAACAGTCATAGCATAAAACCAATTTCTTCCTAGGAGTAGATTGTAGTCTAACCGGGCATCCACTACTTCCACCTGAATGGAAACAATCCCCCCCCCCCCCAGCTTAACTGAAAGTGCTGGAATGAAAACATGGGGTTGGAAACCTTTGCCGTCAAAGGCTCTTAGGGTCATCGGTGATTTTGCAATATTGGGAGAACCAATGGCTTTCCAACAGGATAGGGACAAAACTTATGTTGAAGCACCTTCATCTAAAACAGTCCTAAAGATCTTTTTCCCAACTACTTTTGTTATGATTTGAAAAACAAGTTGGTGAGGTAGTATAGATTTGTGGTTTTCCGGGTTAAAATGGGTCAAATTTGTGTTATCTGGGTCTAGGGCTCCTAAGGCATTTAACATGTTTTTGCGTTGCGTAGGATAGATTTGGAGTACTTATAAGGTACACATTGCACATGGTGCTTGAGCGAGGTCTTCAACAACATTATAGGACTGTGCAGCTCGGGAATTGGGATTAAAAACATACTTTCTAAGAGTACTCTTGGGCGGACACAAAATCATGTTGAGATTAGGTTTCTCGATAGTTAGGGGACCATTAGACGAGGATGCAGGAGAACCAGTGGGAGGAGCTTTATATGGAGAAGGATTTTCATTTTTCTTCTCTTCAGGTTTGTCATATGATTGAGTACGAGTTGTTAAACTATTAGTTTTTGATGACATCATTCATACTTCCTCTAAAGGACCAGAATTTCCTTGATTGGACATGTGGTCCATCAATTGTTGTTGAGAAGGAAAGGGATCAATAAGAACTGCTGGTGTGGCATTAATTTTAAAAAACTTGTTAATTTCATCACGGTGAGGACATTCCTTTGTGAAATGTTCACCACCACACAACAGGCAGGGATATTTGGATTTCCTTTTTCCTTTATGGTCATTCTCCGGGGCCATAGGTTTAGGATTTTCCTGTTGGTTTCTAGGTTTTTTATTTTTACCTTTTCCCTTTTTCTTATTACCGGATGATTGTGTACTTTGATTAGAATTCACCTCGTCAAAAACTGTAGGATTAGAAGGAGCAATAGTAGAAGCACTGGGTTGTTTGGCAGGTTTAGCCATTGACGGGGTCTGGATTGAACCGACAACCCCATCAACAGGAATTTCTATAGGTGGCTTAGCCGGGTCTGTGCTGGGAGGGGGAGCTTAAGGAATAAGGTCATACAAAGTTTCGAATTGGGAATATACCAAATCCAGATACTGAGTGCGACGGATAGACTACTCTTCGGTGACAACACCGCCCATAGCCACGTCTCAGGCAATGGGTGGCAACAAAGACTTCGTAAACCAATCAGCTAAAAGTGGGTCCAAGATAGGAGCTTTAATGAGACTTCTCCACCTTCTCCACTCATGGATATGATCCGATATGTGTGTGGAGGTGTTTTGACGTAGAAAGGTCAAAAGGTCTATACCTGTTTCATAACGAATGGGTAGCTGAAAGTGTGTGAGGAAGACAGTTGCTAATGCACTAAAATCCACAAACGAGTGTCATGGAAGTTCAATATACCATTTCGTGGCTGTACTGGTCAAAGTGCGCTGGAAGAGTCTCAATCGAATAGAATCATCCATCAAGGAGTTATATGAACACCATAGATGGAAAGTCATAACATGATTTTTGGGATCATCTCCCTGCTTACCATCGAATTTTGGAATGTCTGATGGCAACTTTACAGGAATAACAGGCCATGAAGGGTTATGTTGAATGGGGTCATTAATCAACTTGGACAAATCGGGTAAGTCCAAAGTTGCTAGGAAAGGTAACTGACAATTGGGTTCCACGTACTGGTAATATTGATAAGGCATGTAACCACCAGTAGGGCCATAGGTTGACTGATATACAGGTTGTTGAAACGTTTGATGAGATGATGTACTTCCTGAAGATTGACCTCCAGGGTTAGGGCCGCTGGAGCCAATGAGGCCATTGGGATCGTTAGGACCACCAGGACCACTAGGAGGAGGCCCACTAGATCCACCAGGAGGAGGACCACCAGATCCACTAGGAGGAGGACCTCTAGGACCCCCAGGACCTTCGGGAGGAGGACCACCATAACTCCTAGAACCACTAGGAGGTGGCCCACCAGAACCACCAGGAGGAGGACCTCCAAGACCCTTAGGAGGAGGACCACCAAGAGGAGGACCACTAGGACCCCTAGGGGGACGACCTCCATAAGGTGGTCCTCCGATGCCTCTTACAGTATGAATAATTATCCCTCCCATTGCAATAATGTAAGACTAGTTGGGTTGCCCCCACGGTGTAAATGCATTCCCAGGGTATGGAATTCCAGTGTAAGACATTCCTATAGGGGTGGGTTGGTAATTCATGTTCCTTACAGGCATTTGATTTGCCGGGTAATCATAACCACATGAGGGTTGATGAACTACATGTTGTGCCACTGAGGGTTGACCTAAACTTGAAGGAGGGTTGACCACATTTGTGTTGGTGGGAGGCACATATACTGTGGATTGTCCTATAGTAGAATTTTTCCTATTATTAGTAACAATTCCATTAGTGGGCAACGTAGGTCACGTCAGGGGTTGCCCCCCGGTGTTAGAAGGTACAGACACTACTGGAACTGAAGGTTTCCCCCCATCCATAGAAAGTATGGGCTGACTAGAGATAGACCAAGAACTCAAAACTGCAGGGGCAAAATTGGAGGTTTGACCTGGATTGTGAGAAGTCTCACCATATCCTGGATGACCATCAGAAGAAGGTTTAATTTCAGCAAGAGGCCAAGGATCCGTATTACGGGGAAGAAGAGCTGAAAGATGTTCTTTATGAGGTATGGGGGTTGCTAATATTGTATCTAATATCTGCATTCTCACTTGAAAATCACGTGTACGATGAATAGATGCTTGGATTTGTCTATACTCTTCTTCACTCAGTGAAGATTGTTCAAGAGAGGGCCTATTTATCCCAAATGAGGCAATGGCCTGCCCCATAGAAGTTCTCCAAAACAGAGCATCTGGGCCATACTAAGGTGGAACAGGAATATCGGTACGACCTTCCATATGCGAATGAAAGGAAGTATCAACGATAGGAGGCTGTTGAGCGAAGGGATTAACATAAGAAGTGAATTGCTCTCCACTTTCTACAACTATATTTTCTTCCTCGCGGGAAGTAGTTGCAGCTCCTTGGTCAATGGCTTCCATTGGATTTTCTCCTGTGACAGGAGGAAAATCGGGTGGCAAGCCCTGATTCCTTCTGGATCATCTCAACCGAAACTTAGCCAGATTGGTATCGGTTACTAAACTAACCTAGGGTCTCAAAACTAATAACACACACAAAAATTTCTCCTATTCAAGCTACAGGTCAACAAGCAAACTTAAATGATAGGAGGAGCTCAAATAGTCGGTCTCTCACCAGGATTTTCAAGTAGGTGCAACTCACGATATCCATAAGGGTACGTGCATAATAATCTCCTCGAATGCTATTTTCGGTGTATTGCTCCACAGAAGATGACCAAAGGGTTTTTATCATATGGATAGGGTATCCTAGTGGGGTCTCTTGATATACGCAAGGTATGTGGGAGCTCAAATCGGTAGTAGTGCTGTCTAATGCACAACTGTTCATAAGGGGCCTTCTGATATACAATTGAGTACGTGAAGTACCTTTCTATATACCTCAAGGGTACATGAAAGGCCGTTCGATATACCTACAGTACGTAGAAGAACCGCATGAGTCCCAGGTTGTAGTGGAGACAAGTAACAACAGCTCCTACGTTTAACGATGCCCGAACACATCTCTAACCTATCACTCAAATTTCTATACAATTTTTAGACCTATAACTACCGTTAATTTTAAAGTGGATGGTTAGGTGAATGCATCAGATTTTGACAAAAAAGTAAACCCATGCAAATATGAAATGCACATTCATTCACTTTACCATTCAGATTATGCCTAATTATGGGAAGGAGAGAGAATCTTTTTCTTTTCAATTTTGTTTTGAAACCAAAAACTTCTCAAACAACTGCACTACATTTCTTTTCCGAGAAAACAAGCAAACAAATCTTCATCGAATCAAATCTTTTGAAAGCATGCATATAGGGTAAGATCTCGTTTTCGAGAAGAAAGACAAGAAGCACACAAAGGTATATTCGATATTTTTCAATTTTTCTATTAAACTTGGAAAGATAAAATTTAAAACTACCAATATTTTTCTTTTGATGAGATGACAATATGAACTAAAGGGAAGAAAAATGGAGATTTGAAAGCTGACGAGGCTAATCAGAGGTCCAAAAACTCGTCCTCAGATAATGATATAAATGAATCTCAACCAAAAAATTGTCTTTTTTTTAGAGTAAAAGAAGTCCTTCACTATCTCAATGAAAAAATGGAAACAAACAAACTAATCAAACAGGTCTTTCTTTTCAGGAATATCCAATAGTAGGCATAGATCTAATTAAGCTAAAACTTTCAAGCACTCCTTTCAAAACAATCAAACTAACAAGCAGTAATGATGGTGAATCTAACCTAGCCTTTTGATTTTAACAAACAAGCATTTACCGCATCAAGAATTTTAGACTTGAACACTCAGGTATTTGCAAACAAGCCTGGACAATGCCAGTTGAAGACAAAAAATCCAAAAACCAAAAATTCCTTGCAAAATTTGGAAAAACAGAGGTCTAGAAAAAAACCTACCTGGCACCACGGGCAGAAGGTTGTTGACAAAGCGGTTCTGAGGAGGCACCGCTTCCTGCTAACTGCTCTCAGGTGGTGGCACCGCTTCTTGCTAACTATGAACGGGTGGTGGCACCACTGTTTGCTCACTGCACAAGCACGGTTCCTTGTAAATGTCTAGAACACAATAAGAGCGAAAAAACAAAGTCAAAATTTGGAAAACTAGCATAAAATAGACAAATCAACAGTAATAAAGAGCATAGAAAGTCAGGATGGCTCAGATTTGAAGAGATCTGATGATATCAACTCAAAAACCAACTAGGTCAGACAGGTAGATCTGACTAAAATGATAAGAAGCTGTAGCTGGATTCTGATGAGTGTTCGAAAGCTAAGGAAGATCAGATCCGCTGAAGCTCTTCCCCAATAGAGTCACCAAATTTGTTGTTAGGAAATTCGCACCTTCTGCTGACAGAAGTTGTTCCTCTGGTTTGAATGGTTCAGATCCAGAACAAATGAGTTACAACAAGGCTGATAAACTTCTCCTAGAAACTACAGACTCCTGGAATACAATCTTCAGAGATTGATGTGGTCCTTCATCCATAGCAAGAGATCTTCGAGAATATACCTGCAAACACACATCAAACACAAAAGATCAAAGTACCAAAGTATTATCTATAGATCTATATTGGTGACTAAGGAATCCAATAATAAACATGCAAGATTATACACGACAAGTTATATGGGAAGAAAATCAACTTTGCATTAATAAATAGTGAAGAGTTACAACCTGCGCCTTAGTGTTGAATGTGCTCTTTCACAAAACTGATGTCTTATCCCCGATAGCTCCAACTTGCTCTTCTATGCTCACTCTTGATGGATCAGGGCCGAATGTCAAAATGGTAGCATGACTTTGCTCTGTCCTCAACCATGGGGTATGAGCTTGTTTATATAGGCCTCAAATGGATAGAGATGCTTGAGATTTTGGTGGGTGAGGCGGAGATGAGATCCTCAAAGCATGGATCTCGAGCTCAACTGAACTAGGTGAATAGGGATAAGGCCTTCCACGAAGCTTCTCTTTTTCACTTTTTACCAAGGGCACCGCTCTTGCTCCTAGATGACAGAGTGGTGCTAGGGCAGAACTGCTCTTCAAACAAAGAGTAAATGTGGTGCCACTGCCTGTCTTCAACACTACTTAGGTGGTGCTGAAGAAGGTACCACTGCTAATCTTAAGGGTAAAAGTGGTGCTTGGTTTTTATGTGCTAGTTTGACATATGGAGCAAGGTTTTTACTTCAAGATTTGGGAATGAGGGAAAACATGGATGTTAAGGATCTTATCACATGTTGGTGACGAGATTTGGGTGTAACAACTCTTATTTTGATGAAAAAATTCAAGTGAGTTAACACATTGAAATCATTCTAATTTGTAGAAGTACAATCAAATAATACAAAACTTCAATTGCGATCATCAAAATTAATTAGTTACTTAAATCTCAATAAAAGTAATTGTTTATTCCATCTCAAAGATTAAGAACATTCCTGAAGTAGAAAAACTTGGCCTGACAAATATTTGGAACAAACTAAAACTAATATGATTACCAAAATAAAGGTAAACTCTATGATCAACAAATCATGAGGAGTTTTCTACAACTTTTCAATAAAGTACTTTCCTTTTATTGTTTCTTTTGCACTCACATAATCCTTTGTAATTTAGTTAATGTAGAGCATGTTTATATAATCATCCTTATTTTAATTAATTTATAGTACAAGGTCTTATTCAAATTATCAATTTATATTATATTTACTTTATTTATAATTTTAATAAATAATTTTTATTCTTTTTTAAACTAATGCATTTTGATAGTGAAATTTGAGTCATATCCTTTATGTGTAAATATGAGGCGACATATTATATTTAGATCAATAAAATAAAAGTTGACAATTAAATCCTCATACCAATATGTATAGATGAATACTCCAAAAAAAATAAAATATATATTACATATCTATCAACTTCATTGTCGAAAATGAATGGCATATGACAATATCCTAGCATTTTTTATATACTATTGTTTTTTATGAATAAACAATATTGTACAATTGAAAGACTCATTATTTTCTATTGTTTTTAAGATTTAATGACTGAATTTTTATATTTTCTACACAACGACCTCAACAAAGTAAATACAAGTTAACCTCTGCTGATAATAGTACAATTATGGCCATGATTTGTGGTATGTTACCCATGAGTTGGGATCTCATTGGTTATGAACAATCAACCCAGTCAAAATCCAAAACTACCAAGCTATCAGGGCTGCAAAATAAATCGACCCCAAAAATGAGAAGTCGAATCGTATAAGTGTGGATTGATTCTCCCATGTGGTTTGCAAAATTACACCAGAAGCTATCAGGGCTGCCCTGGGTCTCTCGAAAGCCCAATGTTTGGCCCTGGTCCCCTTCATCGAATCAGAGTTTCTGTAGGTGTTCGGGAAAGACAGCTTAGAATCCAAGAGTAAATTGTTCCAGACCATTTTGAAGACCCTATTTCCCTCAGAGACCTTATCACCCCATTTTCCTCCGAATTGTTCATAAATCATATCGTATCAACCATCTCCCTCTTGAGTAAAATCCTAGGTCTGGATAGTGATATCATGGTCTCTGAAGTAATGCTAGGCATTTTCCTTTACCTGAGCCAATATGAAGTAGGAATTAAGTTCAATGAGTTCTTAGCCGGAGAAATCAATTCTCTGCTTGAGAAGTTTCATTTGGATAAGCACTTTAGATACTAGTTGTATCTATTTTCCATCATAGTCAGTTCCAACCGGCATAGCCTTGAGGACATGGATCCAGAGGTTCTAAAAGACCATCCCCGGTCTATCCAGAAGATCTAGGACTGGTCTTACACCCTGTTCATTGACAGAATTTTCCTCAGCATCTCCAGACTATTCAACCCTAAAGAGAAGAGGATATCATAAGACATGAAGGTTTCCTTGCAACAAGAGGGTATTGGAGATTGGTTCCTGATGCTGAAGTGTTCAGTTAGCAGGGTATATGGTTTTTCAACTGCCCATTTCATGCTACCATTTTTCCTAACTCCCTTAGTATTCACACTGGAATTGATCAGGCAGAGGATTTGTGCGGATGAGGAGCATTTTACTGCTCACAGGAAGGACTCTTGGATCAAATACCCTATTAATTTCAGGCCCTTCGTTGTGAAGAAGCCAACAACATTACCAATGGTGGAGAAAGTTTTGAAGGCCATGAACTTTCAGGTGACTCATGCGCATAATTACGATCCTAAGGGGATGATTTCTGAGAGGAGGGTCTAGGTGCAGAGGTCAGTCTTTATTCACTCCATGATCCTTGACTTGTCCCACGAGGCAAATTCTCTTGCCTATGATTTTGATTGGACTCATGCAGAGAAAAATCAGGCTCCTAAAGAAGTGCAAGGTACGGTCCCAACTACTCCCTTACCCCTAAACGGTGATGGTAGAAGCATAAGGTCTCAGTCAGAGGTGGAGGATATGGAATGTGATGAACATAATATTGGAAAGAAGCATAGGATAGAGGCAAAAGAGGACGTAATTGACCTAGAGCAGGAGTTTAATTTTGAGTTTGATTCCCTCAAGACAATGATAGAAGAACAACATGCTACTGAAACCCCCGCTGGGGGGGAGGTGGCAAATCAAGTGGTGGTTGGGAAACCAATCACTACACAATTAGAGGGAAATCCCTCAGGAGCTTCACAGTTAAAGAAGAAGCAAGATAAGGATCCTTTCCTCAAATATCAGACATACTACTTCACCTCTGCTACTGAAGGACAATTCAAGTCTGAGAAGCAGATGTTGGATATATATGGGAAAATCAAGGAGCAAGTCAAAATTGAGACTAAGAGGCAATCCAAAGAGTTGAGGAATTTGTCAGGTAGCAAGGTCTCCTTCACCACTGCAAGGAATCTTACAACTAGCTCTTTGAATATGGCCATTGCTAATGAGGAAGGAGTGTCAGAGGTTGAGTTCAAGATGGACAAGTTCTCAATCCCAAACAAGATTATTTTCCATAAGGGAGATAATGATCTCATCTATGCTGACATGACCAAGGAGGCATTGGCCCATCTCAATCCCCAACAAAGGGTGTCTAAATTGGAACCGTAGCTGAAGCATGAAAGGGAAACAAATAAGGCTTGGAACATGAAGGGTCATTCACATATACGGGGTCATTCACATATACAAGGTCATTCACATTAACAAGGTCATTCACATATACATTTGGCTTTAATAAGCATTCAGAAGGCTAGATTTATGAGGGGAAGGGTTGTTGAGGTTTTAAGGGGTGTAAGATAGACATATGTTAAATACCATTGGGCAATGAAGTCAAAAACTAAAACATTCAAGGACTTACAACAAATAATGACTAGTGATAAATCTTCGTAGTCTGAGGTAAAATAGGTGCTAGTATTCAACAAAATATCTTTAAGAGATGGCAAGGGGAAATGAGAAGAAGCCCGATGAGACAAGTGGCACCTATCCGTGGATGAATCTCTTGAAACACCTTTAGTAGAAGCAATAATAAAGGGTGGTAGCTTAAATGGAGCATCTAACAGAGGATGAATTCCAAGACATTTACTATAAACACAAACAAATGCATTATCTAATGCAAGGAGCGCTTAACAAAGAACAAATTCTGGACATACAACTAGAAACATATTAGCAAAAATTACATAAACATGGAAATGAGGCATACAAGGGAAAACAGACTGAACATTGAACACTGTGATGAATCTCAGACATTCAGGGTATACTTAGCATTAATTACTTCCAAGAAAAGTGACAGAGCTAAAAAACCAAGCACAGAGGCTTCAAAAATGAATTTTGAACCTTGTTTTCCTCTTTCCCCTTCTGCTTCCTCCTTTAGCAGAAAATGAAACGCAGATTCTCCAACTTTTACGACTGGGATTCTGCCTTTTCCACTCCCGCATTTCCGCTTTCGCCTTTTTCCTAGAATGTTGATTTATACGGAAGTCATCCTTGGCTGTCAGATTTTGGATTGTGGAAAGTGGAAGGAGGATTTACGCATTCTTATAATGAAATTTTTCCATTTCCGCTTTCCGCTCCCGATTTTCCCTTGGCGGAAACAATTTTAGGCCTTTGATTTTCTCCATTGTACATCCCGACTGTCCATTTGCTATCAGCTTTTGACTTTGATCAGATTTTTCTTATTTAGGCATATTTATAAGGCTAAAACTTGGGACAAAGCAATGAATAAACCCCTTAGAACATGTAAAGCCCCATCAATATCCTTCAAAGTCATGTGACATGGAGAATTTTTACCCTTACCCCCTCATTTTTCACTAGCTTAGTCTTTTATAGGGGGAATTAGTGTGGATGCATTTATAAAAATCCTCAAATTTAGCACAAGTGCTAACATAATATTTAGATTGTATTCTAGCCTATATAGTCAGAGAGGGCTCTCTCTTTGTCACAGGGTCATTCACATACACATTTGGATTTAAACAAGCATTCAGAAGGCTAGGTTTATGAAGGGAACTTATTTTTAGGCTTTAAAGAGTGTAAGATAGACAAATATTAAATATCATTGGGCGATGGAGTCACAACTTCAACCATTCAAGGGTATTACAGTAAATAATGATCAGTGATTTTACCTTTGTAATATGAGGCAAAGTGGGCGTCATATTCGGTCAAATATCTTCAAGTGCTGGTAGGGGAAAGGAGAAAAATACCAGTTCAACAAGAGGCACCTATCTATGAATGAATCTCTTGAAAACACCTTTAGCAGAAGCAACAATAAGGATAATTGTTAGCACTATTTTTGAGCTAAGTAGTTGGAGGGGGTTAGATCAGTGAAAGGAAAAATAAGGTATGAAAAATTTCCTATCATGTGACCTTAAAGGATGTAAATGAAGTTCTGCAGGTATTTTGAAGGGCCATTTCTAAATTGGAAATACAAAACAATTGAAAAATTCCAGTTTTCAACTTTGCTAATGAATGAGAATGAGAAAGTCTGTTCCAATTTGAATGATGATAGGGAATGGATGACATGGATGCTCAGCGGAGAAGATAAAACGTCGCAAAACATTTTCGCCAAGGGAAAATTTGGAGCAGAAAAGGAAAAATTTTGGTAATAAAAGTTGGTGAATCTGCTTTCTGCTATTTTTCTGAAAGGAAAAGTCGGGAGTGAAAAAGAAAAAAATGATAGTTTCGGTTGTGAAAATTTGGTAAACCTGATTTCCACTTTCCGCAGTCCGAGATCTGACGACCATGGATGACTCTACGATAAATCAACGGTTCAGGAAAAACCCGGAAGCAAAAGGGTGGAAATCATAAATAAAAAATACAGAATTTGGTTGTAAAAAAGTTGGAATCCCGCTTTCCGCTTTTCGCCAACCCGTAAGATCGACGGTTTAGAGAGATTCCGCACAGATCAACGGTCTGAAAGGGAGTAGAAAGGTAGAATTAGAAAATTCAAAATTGAGCATTGTGAAAGCATAAATCTTGACTTCCGCTTTCCACAGCGCAGAGCTTGATCTCAGATCAACGGTTGGGAAAGTTTCTGTCTAAGATCTACGATGCGGAAAAGGGAAACATGTGCACAAGGTAAGTAGATATCCCGATCGGTGAGATCAAGCTACACGTTGCAAAAAGAAGAAGGCAGGATTCTGACTTTTCATAACCAAATTTTCATATTTTCGCTTTTCGCTTCCTTCCGGGGCGTTGATATGTGTGGAAGCTCTTTGAACCGTCGATCTCACGGGATGACAGAAGGCGAAAAGTGGGATTCCAACTTTCCATGACCGAATTCTCTGTATTTCTGCTCTCGCCTTTCTGCTTCTTTCCGAGGCGTTGATATTCAATTTCCATATTTCACTTATTTTATGACTTTGTTTCATATCAAGGTTGTTAAAAAGATAGCCATAAGTCTCTTTTTTTGTAAAATATTAATTATAGTGATATAGAAAGGACTATAAACTGAAAGGTAACAATACCAAATGATGATACATTATTGTGTGAATGACTATAATAATATTCAATATCTATAATAGTTTATATAATATCAGGTATATAATAATTCTTTGATTTGAAAGAACGTTTTGTCCTCTACACATAATATATGAAATTCAAGATTTTTGCAAGCTATATGGAAATTGTCATTTTGTAAGAATTTGTTTATCTAAAGAAAAGGCTCGACCTTCAATAATTAATCTTCATAATATAGTTATTTGATCTTGGATTTGTATGTCTATAATTTGACAAATTGGTTTAAGTCATTATGAATCTATGATTCTATCATTTTTTTCTTAGTTGAACACATGTTTGAATATCTTTGTAATTTGTGGAGTTTTGCCAGACTCGCGCTCCAAGTTTTTTTTTTTTTTTGAACTCGTTGCTAGTAGGTTTTTGCTTGGTTTGGTGAATCGGTCTTGAATATCTTTTGGATTTCTCTCGAGTCAGAGTTTTGAGTGATTCTGGGTGAAGCTCGACCCTCCTCGAGAAGACTAGTTGAAAATCTTTACATGTGTTTCATTTTTACAGTGCTATGAAAGTTTCTGCCACGGTCGCTGGAGTGGGTTCCTCCCCTCCCCGTGAACTCACTGCTTTCAGGTGATTGGTAGCAACAAGCAACAAGAGGAAGCTTAATCAAAATAAAATAACATTTTTCAGGAAATTAGACAACATTCATTCGGTGGATCTACCTGTGGAACAACCTTTCCGAACAACCATGAATATTGCAGATCGAGGTATTATTGGCCAGTTTATTGGTCTTTGGCTATCACCCAAGGCAATCGATGGGTGGGTTCAAAGAAAATGGAATCCCCTTATCTTAGAAGGCATACGCAACAATCTGATAGGTAAAGGATATTATGTATTTCTTTTTGAAAATTCAGAAGACAAAGATTTGATTTTTAGAAACGGGCCATATTTCATGGGCCCTCAAGGGCTTTACCTGAATAAGTGGACTCCAGAATTTGATCTGAATCAAGATGTCCCTTCTGCTGTTCCTGTATGGGTTAGGCTACCACATCTTCCTCTTCATTGCTGAAATTTAGAGTCTCTAGAAGCTGTAGGAAATACTTTGGGGAAGTATATTGATATGGATGAAAGAAGAGAACAATATACTTGTGCCCGAATATGTGTTGAAGTGGATTTGAAGGTAGGGCTTCCTGAAGCAATTAATTTGACAGTAGCAGATTGGTCACATGTGCAGGAGCTTGATTATGAGCAATTGCCCTTTAAGTGCAGACATTGTCATGGCTATGGGCACTTTGACAGATCATGCAAGAAGAAAGCTGAGGAAGAAGTTGCCAAAGAGAAGGGAGAATAATGGACACAAGTTCAAAAAACAAGTACAACAAAGCAAGGAAATAAATCAAAGGGAAAAAAGGAGAAATGGGGATGGGTAGTAATCCCACCAGATAAAAACAAAATGAAATTGGAGTAGCTATGAAGGAAATAACAACACAAAACAATTTTGACGTGTTGAGCAATCTAGAAGAACAAGTGCCTTCAGTTATTGAAGAGGGAGAAGTTCCACAATCTCAAGATCATATACGAGAAGAAAATAAAGAATCAACTGAGTTGAATCTTGGTTCTCCTACTGATGGATACTCTCCCACATATGCAGAAATGGCAAAAAAAGAGAAACCTATGGATAATTCTGGCTCATCTAAAGAAGAATCTCTTAAGAGGTATTCAAAAAAGGGGCATAAATCTCTTAATAAGGTTCAGGAGGAAGAATCAGAACGTCTAAAGATGCAAGGAATTCAAGCTACAATCGAGATGTCAATTTCCAGGAATACTTGGGCTAGACCTTCAAAAGGAGGCCCTCTTCCTTCTGTCAATAATAAATAATGAATATTGTCTCTTGGAATTACAGGGGGTTGGGAAATTCTTTGAAAGTTGAAGCTATTAAAGACCTCTCAAGAATGGATTCTCCCAATATTCTTCTACTCCAAGAGACAAAAATAGAGGAGGACTGTCTTCTTTCCTTAAGCAGAAAAGAATTGGAAAAAGAATGCAGGGATTGCTGTGAGTGCACGGGGTTCATCTGGTGGACTTGTAAACCTATGGACAAAAGAACTCTTCTCATTGGAAAAATCATTTGAAACACATCATTGGATATTTACCGAGCTTCGACACATTCCAAGTAAGATATCCCTGGATATTTTTAATCTATATGTTCCTGTCAATTTCCTAGAGAAAAGAGAATGCTGGAATTCTGTGGCATATTTTTCTTGCTGCAAACACTTTATCAAATATTATTGTGGCTAGTGATTTAAATATCATATTGGATCCAAAAGAGAAAAAAGGAGGAGTTTGCAAGAGAGATCCCATACAAAAAACAGTGGAGAATCTCATTTTAATATGGGACCTGATAGACTTTAAACCAAAAAGAGGCCAATACAACTGGACTAATAATCGTACAGGAGCAGCAAATATCTCAGCCAGGTTGGATCGATTTCTGGTTTAGAGTTCTTTTTTGATGGAAAATAAAATCATCTCCTCTAGTATCTTGCCCAAACTTACTTCAGACCATAAACTAATTTTGTTGCAGCTTGAGGAAGAAGAAGACCTCAGCCCCATTCCCTTTTGGTTTAGTCCTTTGTGGATTGATAGAGATGGTTTTTGGCCCATAACAACCAAGGCGTGGAGTATCTCAGTCACTGGGTCACCAAATTTCGTATGGGAGAGGAAATTAAAAAATACCAAATCTGCGTTAAAGGATTGGGTAAAGCAATCTCTTAAAAATCCAATCAGCGATAGAAAATAAGCTCTGGAAAAACTGGAGGTGATTTAACTGGAAATGGAAGAAACATAGATCACCTTTGCCATGCTGGAAAAAGAACAAAAAGCCTAGTTTAACTCTTTTTGAGCATTAAATTCTAGAGATTGAAGTCTCACAGTTTATGGTTGAAATCAGGAGATCGAAATACCTCTTTTTTCCATAAGCAGTATAGAGCGAGACTCTCCCATAATCATATATCGGAAATCTCCTCTTTGACTGGTGAATCTTTTAAAGGCATTTCTCAAATTAAACAAGCGGTTGAAGCTCATTTTCAGGGCCTATATAGAGAGGATGGCTCTATTGATTCAGATTTAACCTCATAATTTCTTTCCAATATTCCTAGTTTGGTGGGTGCGGAGGAAAATGGTGAGTTAATGAAGCCTTTTATGGAGGAAGAGATCATTGATGTTATATGGTCTATGGAACCGGATAAAGCTCCAGGACCTAACGGATTCTCTTTTCATTTTTATAGAGTTTGTTGTACAGTATTCAACACATATTTACTTAGGATGATCAAAGAATTTCAGTTGAAATCCAATGTTGGTGGATGTACCAACTCCACCTTCCTTGCTTTAATTCCTAAAGAAGTTAAGCCAACCACTTTTGATCGATTCAGACCTATTTCACTTTGTAATGCATCTTATAAAATCTTATCTAAACTCTTAGCTAATAGACTCAAACCTATGCTTGGAAAGTTGATCTCACCTCTTCAAGGTGGATTTGTAAAAGGGAGACACATTCTAGATAATGCAATTCAAGTTCAGGAAGCCATGCATTCCATCTTTCACACAAAGGAGAAGGGCATGTTAATAAAACTTGATATGGCAAATGCTTTTGACAAGGTAAA
Source organism: Pseudotsuga menziesii (assembly GCA_001517045.1). Taxonomy (NCBI): domain Eukaryota; kingdom Viridiplantae; phylum Streptophyta; class Pinopsida; order Pinales; family Pinaceae; genus Pseudotsuga; species Pseudotsuga menziesii. Next base: position 275,093 of record LPNX010960037.1, read on the forward strand.
GATATCCTTTCTTTACAAAGTTCTTAGTTCATTTGGATTCAGTTCTGCATTTATAAATTTGATAAAAGCTTGTACTGATAAACCTTGGATAGCACCATTAGTAAATGGCAGACCAACAAACTTCTTTCAAGCATACATGGGTCTTCGTTAGGGCTATCCTCTCTCACCATTTTTATAATTCTAATGACTGATACTTTGAGTAGAAAGTTAACTGTAGGAAAAAATGATGGGATTATTCCGGGAATCAAGTCAACAAATGGAGTAGAATCTATCAACCATGCTCTATTTGGGGATGATACACTACTTTTGGGAGGAGCTTCGCTGAGGTTGGAAATAATATTTAAATAAATTATGCAACATTTTTGTATTATTTCAGGGGCTCTTATCAACAATCGGAAGAGTGCACTGTGTATGGTTGGAACGTAGATCCCTCATCAATTGCAAGCATTTCACAAATTTTAGCCTTTGATGGATTTGACACACGGGACAAGGTCAAGTATTCGAGTCTTCCACTAACCTTGGGTCAAAACAACCCTCCTCTTTGGCTGGAAATTATTAGCAAGATAAAAGCAAAGATTGCCTCATGGGGTGGTCACTAGCTCACAAAGGCAGGGAAACTTATTTTGATTAAGCAAATTCTTTCAACTCTCCCAATTTATCAATCCTCTCTTCTTATGGCTCCAAAAGCGATTATGGAACATATATCCAAGCTGATCAGAGATTTCCTCTAGAGAGGTGGTAAAGGAAATCAGAGTCGAATGCATTTGATTAATTGGGATATTGTCAAAAGACCATTTATAGAAGGTGGATTGCAAACTAGAGATCCAGGATTGACATATCTTACTATGGGAGGCAAGTTGTTGTGGCGGCTCTTCTCTAATAAAAAACACCCGGTTAGTCAATTTTTTTGGAAAAAATATCTTAAAGGAGGAACTCTAAGGAATTTACAAGTGACAAATACTCCTAAAGGCACTATAACATGGAATTTATGCAGAAGAGGATTAGAATTATTTAATCAACATCTTTACTGCATACCTGGAAATGGCAGGAATTTTTTTTTGTGGGATGACAAAATCGAAGGCAACGCTCCATTAAATTTCGATTCAACACCTGCAAAGATCAAGGCCTGGTTGGTTAATAAAGGTTTTTTACGACTGTCAGATATCACATATTGGGACAACAAAGGCAATTGGGAAGCGTGGGCACTCCAAGCACTACCAGATTGTGGACATCCACTGCTACTCGCTCAACTCAAATCATTGTTGGTCAAATTGACGGGACTGACACCAAAACATTCAACATTCAAGGATGTGTGGGGATGAGGTTCCTTAGGAAACTACTCGACAACTCTCGGTTATCAGACATTTCAACCCAATTCGATTTCTTCCCACAACGCTTCTTTTTGGAAAACAGTGTGGCACTTACCCAGTATTCCAAAAGTAAATTTTTTTACTTGGATTCTCATGCATCAGAAAGCTATAACAGGTGAAAACCTATCAAAAAGAGGATTTTTTGGACCATTCAGATGTTGTTTTTGTAAACAAGCTGCAGAAACTTCAGAGCTCAAATTGACGAGACTGGCACAAATACATTCAACATTCAAGGATGTGTGGGGATGAGGTTCTTCAGGAAACTACTCGACAACTCTCGGTTATCAGACATTTCAACCCAATTCGATTTCTTCCCACAACGTTTCTTTTTGGAAAATAGTGGGGCACTTACCCAGTATTCCAAAAGTAAATTTTTTTACTTGGATTCTCATGCATCGAAAAGTTCTAACAGGTGAAACCTATCAAAAAGAGGATTTTTTGGACCATTCAGATGTTGTTTTTGTAAACAAGCTGCAGAAACTTCAGAGCATATTTTTGTTGGTTGCGCTTTTACTCAGAAAGCATGGGCACATCTCTTGAGTGGGTTGTCGGTCTCAGCTCCTTCAAATATTGGACCTGTCAGTCTATTTGCAAACTGGCAATCTAGGTATCCAAGAATTCCTTCAACAAGTCATGAATGGAGGAAAATTTGGCAAGCCATTCCAAAACTTTTCTAGTGGAATATTTGGTTAGCAAGGAATGATTTGATTTTCAACAACAAAGCCACGAAACCAAAAATTGTAGCAATAAAAGATAAGGCTCTTCTTTTGGAAGCCATGGGAAATAATCAAATTGATGCCATTAAATTCAAAGCTGAGCATAATTGGCTTGGATTTCTACTGGTGGATAAAACTCAACTGGGCTCTAGAAGGCCTATTATTAAACCATTTTAGCAAGTAAGACTGTCGGAAAAAGACTTTTCAGAATGGTGGCAAAGGAAAATAAAGTCTCAATTTTCTTTGAAGGTGTGTCAAAAAGAAAACTGGGGAATGCTGGAGCAGATGGATTGATTTTCTGAATTTTTTGAATTTGTGTATAAATCATTTTCTAAAGTTTTGTGTATTTATCAATTTTGTTGAGACATTTTTTTTATTGTTTTTTTGAATTTTGATGTTTCTCTTATCATTACTACTATTTAATTTCGCAAGAAAAAATATTATAGCTATTTTTGCACATTAAAAATTATAATCAACTTAAAAAGAAATAGTATCTTACCTTTGAAGAATAATATTACCATTACTATTATAAGTTTGAACATTATGTGTATATTTTCTATAATTTAAAATATTTATTTTGTATTTATTGAAAAATTATAATATTTGTTTATGTATAAATAATTTGAAATTCCTTAATAATCATCTATATTGAGAGTCATGTTTTACATAATAGATATACTTTATGAATATAGATTTTGTGGTTTTCTAGAATTTTACTATTTTTTTTAATTAGAAGTTTGGAAAATGAATATATACCACATAAAATTAGAAATTGTCAATTGATTTGATTTTAGAAATAATAATAATAATAATAATGTGGAACATAATTTTAACATAAGGATACTCCATTAATAAAATAGATTAAAGTAACACATATCATACTTACAAACTAAAATAACTCAAATAACATGACATTAAAATGCCCTTTGCTCAAGGGCTTGCAAGCTGCAAACTATACTCCCAATAGTCCTCCGAATCAGTTTTGGGAATGTAAGGGAATGGTTCTAACTAGAGGAGGCCAACAACCTTCTTTATATGGTCAAGACAATATAATTATCACAAAAAACCATGACAGACATATTAATCAGAGAATTTCTCATCCTTAGCCTTGTTTGTGTATTTGATTTACGAAATAAAAGTGAAAAAAAAGACAAAAGAAACCATTACATTCAATGGTCAAAGATAAAAGGCTACTAATAAAGAGGAGATCTTTGAGGAGTGCCCTTTCTCCTACTTAGATAGGGATATTCTTTGTGCTTCATTGCTTTAAACTAACATAGTTTCAAGGAATGCAATTTAAGTTTTTTAGTATATTGGGTATAAAGAATGTTATATATAAATTAAAGACAATAAAAACATGAAACATATATATAGCAAAAATGTAATAGGAATTATGATTTCATTCACAATAATTAATTATAAATATCAATAGCTTCTTCACATAACCACATCTAAATTGATACAAAATAAATTGGTCCACATATTTGGAAAAAAACATAAGGGAAGTGCTAAAAAGGGTATTAATTAGTTATAAACACATGTTTTGAAATATTAATTAGTTATAAAAAAATACAATTTAAAGATCCGAAAATCTTAGTTAATACAACTATTATATTTTTTACATTGATTATTTCCATGAATGGCAACTATTCTTATAGGCTTTCGTCTACCAATGTAATTGGATTGCATATGGCTCAACCAAGCAACTCGGTTCCTAAATCCAGCTTGACTTAGGTTTTTAGGTGTAAGCTTTGTGTGTTTTATGGCTCTTTCTTCTGGAGCACGAGTTTCTGCATTTACCTATACAAGAAAAAAACTTGTAAGCAAACACACAATAAATTTCAAACATTAAGTAATCCACTTATAACAACACTTCAAAAATTGAATATAAAATTATGAAATGAATCAAAAATATTTACTCACTCTTGAATCACTAGTGATGTGCATATGATGTGTGTTGTGTGTATCATCTAATTGTGGATCACTTTGAAAACAATCTTCTATAAAACCCTACATAATTGCATTATATATACATAATATATATGAGTTTAGTAAATACTTAAAAAATAAAAGGATACAAAAAACAATAACAATACTTTTTTTCTATGAAATTAAAAGTATACTAAGGAAAATACATATACTTACATGGCTATCTTCATTTATCTCACATGCCATTGTCTTCTTACTATCTTGATCTTCAGAAATAGGAGTTTTTGAAGGTTGTTTGGCTTGCTGTACATAATCCTATATAATTATATGCATGTACAAATGAGTTTAACATGATCAATGTTATAAAAAAAATGTGGTAAAAAACAATAGTATACTTACTTCAATTATATGCTCATGGGATGCATTACTAGTGCCTTCCATAATAGAAGATGAACATTCATCATTTAGATCCAATCCAATGAATGTTTCCACTATTTCTTGTACTTCATGGGTTTTTTTCTTCTCTGATTCTATACAAATCTATATAACATGTACTCATGTTAACACTACAACTTTATATACAAGTCATATCAACATTACAATAAATGAAAACAACAAATTTATATTAAAATATCATATAAAAATACTAACACTTACCTCATTATCATAATCATTGCATGCACCATCATTGGTGCATATGGTTGAAGATGACCCTTCATTAGAACAATCTAACTCATTGAACATTTTTTTTTTTTCAATCCTTCTTGATGTGTCGTCACGTCTTTTGATGTCCTTTGATTTATAGGCATCTAAGTGTCAAGCAATTCTTTCGAGGGCTTCACTACTTAACTTGTGTTCGTAATTCACTTTCTATTAAGAAAACCAGTAACATAATTAATATTTATAAAACTAGATAAGATGAAAGTAGATTATGAAGCTTGAATATGAGCATACCTCTTTACATATCTCATGTTCTAATATACATCTTCTTAAGCTTTTGAGAGTCATTTCCATGCGAAACTCAACCCTAAAGCTCCTTAGCTAATTATTTTTTTGAACTTTTTTAGGATCTTTTTTTGGCCAATGCGAATCATGAGAACGTGGACGGCCCTTTTGAGGAGGTGGAATTGGACCAAGTTGATGGACACATTGTCGATGTTTATTCAATGCATCAACAATAGTGACAACATATTTACTCTTGCATATACCAATCATACAATAATGGAGTGGATGTAGACCATGTCTTTTAACTATTTTGAAATCCAATTCTCCCTCTTGAAGCTCCATAATAAATTGTTGAAAACACTGTCAAACATACATATTTTAATCTCAATCAATACGATGCATGTAGATTTTTTCACATGTGTTGTACCAAACATATGTACATTTTGTTGGCCCATTATGTTAATAGGTATTGTAGATATTTATTTTGGATCCCATTTTCATATCCACTTATTTACAAAGTAATCATATATATTCAAGTTCCTTTATTTATATTTTTTCATCTCTCTATTTCATCTACTAAAAGTAACCAGGCTTGCAAAGTTAGAATCCCTGAGTTGTTTTGAACTATAATACATAAGGAAATAAGCAATGTTTTTAATAAAAAATGATCTACTATTAACTTTTTTTTGTCTATTCCTAATTTGGAGTGGCAGTATGATGGCACTGTTCATTTACAGACCTCAAAACCGAGAGCACTGAAAACTAACAGACCTTAAATTTATGTTAAACAACTTTTAGAGCTGTCTAACCTCATTTCTGCAGACTGGTTTCCTCTAACCGGTCTCCAAAAACCATTTATGCAAGCTTGGTCTGCAATTCTCACCTTTCCGTAAACTAGTGGATTTCGGGTTTCAGTTACTCGACTTTTCAAAATCGAACCTTCACATCAACTTTTTCGATTTCTGAACTTTAGCGGGCCGAACAATTCCTTCTGCAATTTAGTGGGTTGCGGAACTTGACTTATCAACTTTTCGAAATTGGGTTTTGCACTTTTCCACATTTCCGGTTCGCGTTGCGGAACTCGGCTTGTTGACTTTCGAAACTTGGGTTTCCGCACTTTTCCACTTTCCTGGTTTCCGCGCTCCATTGTTCTGCACTGTCGATCCTTGCGGATTTGCCCTTGATCGTTGATATGTCTCTAGATGCGGATCACAATTTAACTCTACGGATCTACGTCTCGTTTCTGCGGAACTTAACTACGACCGTTGATCTTCTCCAAGATCTATCTCCACCGCATGATCTTAAGTTATTTGGGCTATTGGTTTGGGTTTAAATCACACATCTTCTATTTGCGAAATTCAATTACGACCGTGGATCTTTCTAAGATAGAGATCTTTAACTCTGAGATATTTTACGAGTAAATTGATTAGTGCAATGATCAATTTCTTCTTCATACTGTACATACATAATTTTTGGATTTCTCAGACTATCAAATTCATACGCATAGAGAATTTAAAAATCATACTCCTGGCTATTGAAAAGAAGACGTCAAATAAGCAAACCTATGCAGAGTATAAAAACCATGTTCTTCATTCAATCAACCAGTCATAAACACACACTCTGTTCTCTATGCTCTTTGCGCTCCACACACTCTTCACTCATCCACTCATACTCTATCTTCTACATTCAATTCACTTTATAACACACTGTAAACCTACCAGATCTGAATAGATTAGATCTGAACAAATAATAAAATAAATCCTATCAACAAAGATCAATCCTTGAAGAATTCCTCGCAGGGTTCAAGGAGAATAATGTCAAATTGCCACTTATTACAAAATAAAACTAATCCTATCTATCTAATAATGAACCCTATCTTCTAGAAGTGATTACATGGAATGTTGACTCATCAGTCAATGAAATATGAGCTGGATGCTCCTGCATCATAGTATGAGGACCGGTTAGCATAATATTGTCTTGGTGAACTCTACAAGCCATCTGTATCTTGCTCAGAGTTTGTTGTTGATATTATTTTAGGTGGTCTCCTGCCAACTTCAAGTAGCGAGAAAACAATAAAAGACGAGAGAGGAGGTGAAGAGTGATAGCAGCCAAGATCTTTGTAGTGAGAAAACAATAAAATACGAGAGAGGATACACTCATTGCCAGTGGATCTGCCGAGAGTCAATCATCGCTAGAAAGATTACATAGAAAGAGTCATACAAAAATGTACATACAAAGAGTTTGTCACTAAATTATTTGGAAAAGTTGACAATGAATTTGAAATCTGAGATGGAGAAATAAATAAAAGCAACCAGAACTCAAAACTGACAAAGTCGTTTCTGGATGTGTTTAGTTACTTTTCCCGGCAAGAAGCTATGATTTTATCTTTAACAAGAAATATTACATTATGTATTCAACCCGATGTTCTTGTTTGCAGACAATCTACAATGGGTGTTTATGAATGGGCATGTCATTTGCCTGAGAACTACAACGGTACCGTATGGGCGTTTGATCCTTCAAATATTAGATTACACAACTTGGGTCACCCAATATCACTGTGAATTAGCACAACAGAGCAATTATGCAACGTAAAACTTTGCAGAACACAAAGGGTTAGATGGCATATGCAGTGTGTAGTATGCTTATTTTGCTTTCGAACGGGAGCCAAATCGTAGAAATATAAAAAAACGACCACAGACAATGATATTACACGGACAAGCTTGCAAGCACAGCCTTTCCCAATGAACCCAACAAAAAGTTAGCAGGTTGCAAACTGTTGGGCAAATTGTGAAATCCGGATCTTGGAAAATGGAAGGCTTCGGCTCTTATCCATGGAGAGGTCTGAAACACAAAGACAACAATTCGCTAAAAGCTGTGCATAAAACTAGCATGGATGGCCGTCAAATTGAGGCAAAAGGAATGTGAAATACCTATGGTATATGAAGATGACTGCCGTATTAACTCAAGCTGGACGTTACCTGTCACACAATAAACCAAATTTTTATTAAAACACTGAATTTTCAACCATTGCAACAGTAAAGAAGAGCACAAATTGGTTTGGAGAGCAATACAAGAGTTTCAGGCTAATCCAAGATACCTGCAAATCCAGCTGGACTGGTTCAAAGCTTAGAGCGTTCGATTTCTGATAGGAAGGAACGAAGTTGGCGTGCCCATGAAGTTTGACAAATCCCTGAGCGTGGAGTAATGCTGAGTAATGGAGCCTACTTGGAGAGATACACGGATCTGGACGGATCGGGAAGGAGTAAATGCTGACACCATGCGGTCATATTAGGGCGCCGTCATATCATCCTGCCTGACATAGCAACAACGGGAAGGTGAACAAAGAACGAGGTGGATGGTCGTTGATGCTGGATGGATGCCGCTGATGCTGGATGTATGCCGTGATATGTCTTCATGTGCTGATGCTCAATGGATGCCGCTGATGCTGGATGTATGCCGTGACATGGTATACCCTTCTGATAGACTCTTAAAGAGTTTGCAGTGGGGTGGATAGAACTCGCCCTCGCTATCTAGAGCAGATCTGCAGTGATAGACCGCTCATTTATTAACAAGCCATCGATTTAATAACAAATCACTTCAGTTTTGATTACTGCTAATCCAATCAGCTTAATTTGGCACTCATACTGTGATTCGTGAAACCCAACAACAAAACCAACACCCCACAGACCTGTTTGAGTGTTAATTTATTTTGGTTTACTTGTGTTTGTGTGCATAAATTTAGAGGCTCCAATGTACTAAATGTTTAGATTGCACATAAATATGGTAAATCTAAAATATGTTTTATGTTTTGTAGCCATAAATAATGTAAAGAAAAAATGTATAAATAATCTCACAAAATAATTTAATGAAATAATATTATTTTAGTTTTACACTATTTAAAGCAAAAAAACACACAAGATTCAAAGCATTGAAGTCCACCTATCTATCATTTATTGTTTTGCAAAAGGATAACTATGGTTTGAATTAGCTTTTCTTAATTTTTTTATTATAAAAAATTACTTATTATTTGTTTTTTTATTAATTTATTATTTTTAACTATTTATGTATATAAATTTATATTAACTCAAAAAATTAAAAGATGATGTATGAAAATACTAAACAAAAAAACTTATTAAAACCTATTGTTATTGCTGATGTCTAAAAAAAATATGACATCATTTTCATTTTTTTTTTCAATTTTTTTTAAAATTTTAAATAATCATATAATAACGATTATGTTAAAAGTTACTAATAACATTATTTGAATAATAACATCTATGTTTATGGATTAGTTTTTTTAATTACATGACTTCATATTATTAAATTTGTATATTAATTTTGATTTTTTCTTAGTATATATCAATTTGCAAGTTATGTATTATAATTATGGATATTAAGAGTAAATATAAACACTATTTATAACTTTTTATAATTGTCATATTTTTATTTGTAATTATCCTGTAAAGAGTATGCTAGAGCTACAACCCTTCTCTCTCTATGTATTATTGTAAAAGTAACTTAGGTTGTTGGGAGGAATGAATGTTACCCTCCCCATACCTTGATTAGTTTGAATATCATTTTCCATGGATTAACACTTGTGAAACACATTTTAAAAACAAAATATTATTGTAAAAGTAATTGTTAATTTAGATGACTAATTTCTTGGAGATGTAAAAACTATGCTATGAACAATAACTAATAACTATAGACATTTAACAAGAACAAATACACAAAATACTTAGCATTCAATAACACATTTAATATCTAAGATTGATTAATTACAAAGATAAATACATATTTTAAGAGCATAGCTAATTAATATAATAACTTAACAAAGCTAAAAACACTAAAAAAAATTTTAATTGACATAAACTTAGTTTTTTACAATATTATTTAAATTTTATTATTATATCTCATCAAAGTTTTTTTTAAGAGGCAAGTATTAAGGAGTTTTACTAATAATTTCATTTATTTCATCGAGCATTAAAAACATAAACAAATAAATATTGACTAACAATTAAGGTACTATGGTTGATGCCATGCCATGTAAAATTTAAAAATTTAAATTTAATAAAAACATAATGAGCATTGGGCAAGGTAGGATTACTGTCCGCGGTGGATTTGAAGAGCTACGCGGAACACAGAAGAGAAGTGAAGAGCCGAGCCATGCCATGCAGAGAAGAGCGGAGAGTCGAGCCGAATAAGTTTTGGGAGTTTTATATTTTTTTGGTTTTCTATTTGTGAATCTGTCTGCCTTTCTTTTGGGTTTGACTGTTTTTTCTTGCTATTTGTTATTTTTATTGATTATGTTTTGTTTTTAGTCTGTTTTTTTTTTTGGTTCTGGGTTTGAATTGAGGTGTAGAGTCTATTGGATTTACTGATCCACTTGAGATTGTTGCTTGGAATGGTTATATAGCCATTCTCAAGTCTAGTCATGTTAGACTCTCTCCCGTAGATGACTGCCTTATATGGAATATATCTAAATCTGGCAAATACTCTCCTAAAGAAGGTTACGCTGAGCTCTTGAACAGAGAAGTGGATTCGATTTGGTGGTGGAAGGTCCTTTGGAAGATGAAGTGCCCACTTAAAACTAAAATTCTTAGTTGGTTTCTTCTCTCTGGTAAAGCATTGACCTGGGATGTTTTATGTTCTAGGGGTAGAGAAGGCCCTGGTAGGTGCTTTTTATGTAAGCAGAGCTGTGAATCCAATTTTCATATTGCTGTGGAATGCCCTTTTACTCAATCAGCTTGGTCAATTATTGAGGTTCATTTGAAACTTAATAATTTATGGTATGGAGATTCCTTGTCTGATTGTTTTAAAAACTGGTACTGTAGTCCAGCTGTGTTTTCTTTCAAATCTTTACCTATTATTGTACTTTGGTTTATCTGGAAAGCAAGAAATAGGTTTTGTTTTGAGGATCTTGTCACTACTCCTGCACAAGTATCAAGTTCCAGTTTAGGTATGATAAAGAACTTTCCACAGATTTTATCTGCGGTGTCTATCAGATCTATTTTTGTGGAATCCATTGATCAATCGTATGCATGGGGATACTTTGATGGATCTGCAGCTGGGGACCCAATGATTTGTGGGGCTGGTGGTATAGTGTTCATATCTGATATCCATTATGTTACTTTCAAAGCAGGATTAGGCTTGGGTACTAATAATTATGTAGAATTATGTGCACTCAAGCTTCTGCTTAGGCTAACTAGGCAGCATAACTTGGATAAAATTCAAGTATTTGGGGATTCTTAGTTAGTCATAAACTTGGCAACAGGGAACGAAATTTCAAAGCAGATAGTTTGGCTAAAGCAGGTGGCAGCATTCTCGAAGGATCTTGGATTATATGTGAACAGAGAGGTACTTCATTGGTGGAAACTTTTCAGGTTTTCTAAACAGGTTATGTGAGCATTTTTTCCTGCAGGTGTAGGCTTAATGTTTTTCGTTATGATCTACCTGCTGGATTGGAGGCTTTATGCTTGGGAATTTCTGGATTTTTTGATGGATTTCATGATGGACTATGATTTCTGGATTTTTTGATGGATTTCTTGATGGACTATGATGGATCTCATGATGGACTATGATGGATATTCTGGATATATGATGCTACGGCTGATTTATGTTTCATTAGTGATTTTAAGCATATTTCCGAGAGCATGACCTGCGGGCTGTATAGAACTCATTTTATTTGATGAATTGGATATGAAAATACTTCATTGGAAGGCTTGGAAGCCATATTTTATTGCTGCTGTGTTTTTTTCCAGCATATATTTCAATACTTTATGCCTGCAGAGTCTATTAGCTAGCTAGTGATGCTCTGGGTTATAATGCTTGTGATCACCACCTATATTTTTTCACATATCTGACCTGATTTATCAAGAATGATGAAAAAAAGTCTGCTATGATCAGACTTGATGATTATTGATGAACAGTAATGCCCTTTTTTTGAGGTATTTTCTGATGTAATAACAACTTTAAACAGTTGGTTTTTTTGATCTGTTAAGGATATTGTGTACTCCTCTTAAGGCAAATATCGATGTAATGACAACTTTTAGTTGGCTATTTTTTGTACAATGGACCATTTGGACCATCTACTGAAAGTGAATAATATATTTACGAATTTTTTCTTTGGAAAAAAATTGAGGTGTAGAATGATGAGATAATTATCTGATACCAGATGGAATGAGGTAATCAATATTTTCTTTTGATTTATTTTATAGTCTAAGGTTATTAATATTTTTTATTTATTTTATAGTGCACGAAATTCAGTAGACCATACATGCAACCGAATTTCAAACAGCTCCCAAATTACATGTAAGTTTATTAATTTGAACATAAATAAATATAATGTTTAGATTTACTCATCTTCAGTTGTACAGTTTATATTGTTTTTACCTATATTCTTATACTATTTTTAGCTATGGTATGTTTTCATCTATTTTAATAATTTTTAGTTGGATTAATTTTAGGTTAGGATTTATATTTAGGATTTGTGTATTTATTTTTTAATTTATAAGATTTAATAATTTCTTTCAAATATATTTGATTTTTGTTATTTTTTAAATTTGATTTTAAATTAATTTTGGGTTTGTAATTTATTAAGGACTTTTTGATTTTTGTTATTTTATTTTAAATTAATTTTGGATTTGTAATTTATTAAGGACTTCTTAAATAGGTTCAGATTTACATTATGGAATTGCTTTTTTTTTGAGTTTATAAAATTTAGTAATAGTTGAATGAAAGTTTATAATATTTTTTTGTTTTATGTTTTTTTTTAATTTATTTAAATTTTTCTATAAATTATTTTTAGATTTATAAATTTAATAATATATCTATTTACATTTTTACTAATTTTCATTTTCATATTAAAATTTATATGAGATTTTAATATATAAAGAGAACAACTTCCTCTAATTATATGAGATTTTGATATATGAAGAGAACAACTTCCTCTAATTTATTTTGGAGAGGTTGTATGGCCAAGGATGTTTAGAGGCTCATTCTTTTTAGGATTGTTCAGTGTTTTATTTTTGGGTAACTACGAAATTGAAAGGTCAAAGACACGATGAGAAGGTTAAAGTTATTTTTGAGTTATTTTAGAGCTTTGTTTAAGTTAGTTATTTTTCATTTTTTTTATTAGTTTTTTAGGTTTATTTTTCTTTACTTAATTGGAATAGATAAATTATGTACACTAAATAATATTTGGTTTCATTGTCTATTAATGTGAAAAAGTAGATTATGTATGTTATGCATGTGTGCATGAAAACATCGTTATGCCATGAAGTTTGTGTTATTGATATGAAGATTATTAAGGTATGATTTTGAGAATGACATGCCTAACTTATGTTTATGTGCTTTTTTTTCATTCTGCCATAAATAATATCAAATAAATATTCTAGTGACATTTATTATGCCAAAATTAGTTGTTGTTTATTTTCTATTATATTATAAATACATTTTAGTTTTTTTTAATGACTTAATTAATATTTTTAGCCTCTCCCTTAAGGTGAAGTGGAAGATGTTTTGATAAAGAGTGACCCAACATCAAGAAAAATATGAAGATTTCTTGTTCAAGCAAATATGTGAAGATTTTTTGTTCAAAAATATTGCAGTAACTTTTTGATCTCATTTTTTAAATTGTAAATAAAATGTAACACTCCACATTGATATAAATAAAATTATCATTTTTTTTATTGAGAAAGGGCTTGCCCTTTGCCCTTTCTCAAATCTCTTGAGGATAGCCATGGTCAAAGCTATCCTTGAGAAGTCTCTATTTTCATGGTTTGATTTAGTTTATGCTTTTTAGTTTATTAACTTTCATTTTATTATTTTTGTTATTTAATGTATGTTATACTATATGAATAATTTGCAAATTTTTATAATAAAAAATGGTAATTTAAAAAATCTAAATCAATTTCAAATATAAAATTATTTCTATTTTTATTCTATTTTATTGTATTATTTAATAACTGTGTTTGTATAATTTGTGATTAATTTTTACAAACTTCATTTAAAGTGTTTATATAATTTCTGGTCTTCTTATGTATTGCACTCAACTACCAGCTTTGGTGTGATTAACCAAAAGACACATCTACATATAATATTTTATTATGAATATTTAATACTATTTATGGCGGACATATAATATTTTTTATTTTGTTAGGAAAGATCATGACAACATCTCCCCCATACATGGTTTTAAAACCATGTACAAGGCCCACCTACAACCATGGGCTCTTTAGGAGGCTTTGCACGTGGTCTTAAAACCATTTGCAACTACCTCCTAAACCATGTACAATAAAACCATGGGTTTCTTAGGAGGCCTTTCACATGGTTTTAAAACCATTTGCAATGCCCTCCTAAACCATGTACAATAAAACCATGGGTTGTTTAGGAGGCCTTGCACATGGTTTTTAAACCATGTGCACAACCAACAATTTTTTTGCCGATAATTCAATTTATTTTTATCATTTTGTTAAGTAGGAACATTACAACATCTCCCCCATATTGTGTTGTTTTTGTGGACGACATTTATTTTGGAGGATAATTAAAAAAAATAATTTTGTATTATTTATTATTGCGCCAAGAGGTGTTCTACAACCCAGTATGGGGGAGATCTTGTAACGTAACGTTCATCATGTAAATATCGGCTATAATTATTATGAGGGAGATGTTGTAACGTTATGTTTCCTCATGTAAATGTCGTCTATAAATATTATTTCCAACTATGATGAAGATGTTGTAACGTTACTTTCTATGTTCCTCTTGTAAATGTCGGCTATAGTTACTTTTTACTTGCCTATTATGATGTAGATGTTGTAAAGTTTCTTGTTACTTGCCTATTATGATGTAGATGTTGTAGAGTTACTTTTTACTTCTAAAAGCTAAAAACTAATAGATATATTTTGTCGGCCATTAATAATAATTAATAAGCAAATAATCACTCATGCAAATAATGAAATAATATTTATACCCTTATTATAAAATTGGAAAAAAAAACACAGTCAAATACGTTTATATGGCCATGCAGAAGTTTAATCTCATCCAAAAAAAAGTTTTCTTCAAAGATTCAATGCAGAAAGACAACCAAGTTTTCCTTCTTATGGGATGCTTTAAGAATGTCTTCCTTTAGTGTTTCAACGCCCGACGTGAGCTTCGTGTGCCCTCTATGAGTTAATTACACCCTTCATGCTGTAGACTCTTGGCTTGCCCTTCCGCGTAGATCTCCCATCAAGCTGCCATAGTAAACGTTGGGGAATTCATAAGAAGGAAAATAGATTTCTCATCGAAAATTTTACTTGAAATCCACATAAACACTTGGTTTTTAAGTAATAATTGAACTTTGACTTCGTATTATAATAGCGTTCTTGCATAACATCTTTAGTATTTAAATCCCTTAATGTAATTATATATATATACCATAAGTTAAGAAAAAAGAAGAGAACTAAGAGAACTAATTTCCTCTTCCAAGAAAAATGACTTATCCTTCATCTTTAGAGATTCGACTTTAGTCCATGATTTGACTTTTTCTTTTAGGACGCGAAGTTTATAAGAGAGTTCATACATAGTATCCATCGAGTTATCCGAAGGAATAAGTGGCCATTCGGTTCGAATCATTTGAATAAAATCCTCATTGTCTAACCATGATTGATTAAACTTAAAAGGAAAGGCACAAGGACTTTGATGATCCAACCAATCAAATAATACAGGGAAGTGATCAGAAATCCCACATCTATGAGCCCAAACCCGATACCTGGGGAGAGAGCTAATAAGATGATCCGATAACATAAAATGATCAAGCCTTTTCAAGATACCATCTTCCCCTATCCTACCATTCCTCCAAGTAGGGCCTACACAAGAGGGGGCTGCATCCACTAAATGATGATCAAAGAAAATCTTGGTGAAAAACGATCCCAATGGATCAAGTTGCGCTCTAGAGCCCCAAATCTTCGAGGCATTCAGAGTTAAGTTCAAGTCACCAGCCAAGATAAGATTTGGCAACGAGAGAAGACCACCAGAAGCTATAGCACTCCAGAAAGAATCATGATTAAGGTAAGGGCCGTAGTAATTTAGAATGGATAGTTCGAAAGAAGAGCCACGAATCGAAGCTTTTAGCAAGATACCAGCAACAGTATGGTAGGCTTTACATTTGAGGAGTTTTGGGTTCCATCCAGATAGAATTCCCCCTGAAAGACCTTTAGAATTAAGGGCACACAACTCCCATCCCGGACAGAGCTTAGAAAAGGCAAATAATGCAGGGTAAGAACTGGTCATTGTCTCTTGGAAAAGAACGACATCCGGTGAGAGCGATACAAACAGGTGACGAAGGATTTTTTGCTTGGCTAAGCCTCGCAAACCACGGACATTCAAGGTGAGAATACGCATTAAGAATCAATCTGCTGAGGGGTCGAAGCTCTAAGGAACCTTTGAGGTGGAGAGGAAGGCTTACGAGCCGCAGCTTTAAGTCTTGTAGATAGTGGAGTATAAGGATCCTGGACGAGGTCCACAACATCAAGAGGAGATTTATTTTTCTTATTCCGCCTTATAGTAACGTTCTCAAAATGGATGGAATCGAGAGGAAGAACCGAGGGGGAGAGTGGTGTCATATCAGAAAAAATACTCAGAGACTTTTGTAAGGAGGGATCGGTAAAGGATGGAGAGGTAATTGGGCTATGAGGAGGAGAACCCAAGGGTGAAGGACCAGAGGAGCCGAGAGGAGGGAAGTCTGCATCAGTGAAAAGAGGAGAGGGGGGAACAATTTTCGGAGGAAGAGTTTGTAAAGGAGGAGAACGTGGTGTAGCCACGAGGTGAGCAACAACAGAATCCCGAGAAGGGGAGTCATTAGGATCCACAAGAGGTGTAGGAGGGTGAGAAATAGAGTAAGAAGGCAGGACATTGGATCCACGCAAAGGGAAACAGGAACGAGGAGATGAACTATCCAATGAAATAGGAGTGGTTGAGGACATAGGAGTACCTTGATTATCATCCACAGAGGGCGAAGGGGGACGCTTAGAAGGCGAGAAAATGGAATCACGCAAAGGGAAATAGGTACGAGGAGATGAACTATCCAGAGAATGAGGAGCGGCTGAGGACCTAGGAATACCTCGATTCACATCCACAGAGTCCAACATAGCCAAATCAAGGTCCAAAGCATCATCAAATAAGGAACAAGCGTTATTTAGAATTCCAATAGAGGGGTCTGGAGGAACCGATGACAAACATACCTGAGAATTCCTTTTAATAGGTGAGATGGTATGAAGAGTCGCAGATGGAGATCATTGTTCCGGGGAGGCAGAACCATTACGAAAGGACAGACAGGCACGTCGCAGATGGCCCGTATCCCGACAGCAACTGCATCTGAACAAGATGCCTTGATAGTCTAGACACTGTATGAACAGGCGTTCCCGGCATAATATCTCAATTTCTGCTGGTAGCCCTTTCGAAATGTCCATCTCGACAAGGATTTTGGCCATCCTCTTATCGAAGGAGTTCATAAAATCATCATCAAGTGCCACAAAGTGGCCTAGTATGTTTCCAACTCCCTCCAATAAAGGATGATTCCAGAGCGGAAATGGAAGCCCCGGTAGAAGAGCCCACAGATGCCTTTTCTGAACTCTTTCACGCGCCGGATCGAAATTAACATGCCAACGGTCTAATACCAGCGACCCTTTACCCACTCTCCATAGGCGGTTCAAAACCTCTGTAGCATGCACATCTTCCAAGAAGACAAAAACTATCCACCTCGAACCAGAAGGCTGATAGCAGGGACATAGGACAAGAAGGGATTCCAATGTTCGGTGGCCCAAGAAAACCAGTCTTTTTGTCCATCGAAACATATTCCAATCTACCTATAAGCACACGGGAACACAACGCTTCCACCCTATCCAAATATATATCTCGACCCACCACATAGCGCAATTTCCCTTCCAAGATTTTATGGGCCTTAGCCTTTCTATGATGACGGAAGCGTGCAGAGGCGTGGTCAGCCGATGGGTTGGCAGACCCATCATGGGTCTTCGATATAAGGACTGAAAGGAGATCCCCAAGAAAATGACTCACCAGTCAACAAAATGCCAATGTAATCGAGAAAAGAGACAGAAAAAACTGCACGCACCACAGAAAACCCAAAATCAAACCCTAGTTAGGGTATAAACAATATGGAGCAGCAGGGTTAAAGAGAAATCAAAACCTAATCAGACCCACTAACTCCAGAATCAACATCCACCTTCGGTCCCGACGCGTACGTGGGTTTCAACAAAATGCCAACAAAACCGGAGAATGAGACAGGAGCAGACCGCATGCACAGAATTCTCAATCAGCTATATTAAATGAAGAACAGTAGCTAAGACTAAATTATCTTAAAACTGATCTTCAAAAGTTGTTAGATCATGAGCTATATTCAGCAAGACTTCAAAGTAGGGTTACATGGGCTCTTAATGGGGATGCTAATACTAAGTATTTTCATGCGGTGGCTTCGGCTCGAAAAAATCATAATGCTATCTGGAGCTTACAAGATGATAGGGGTACTTGGGTTTCAGATGATTATAGTATCAAATCCCTTGGGATTCGTTACTTCAAGACTATCTTTGAGGATGATCACTTGAAAAACCTTGCTGCCCAGCTTAAAGTTATTCGCCTTTTTCCTTCCTATATCAGTGCTGGGGAGAATGAGGCTTTCACTAGCTCTGTTACTATGACGGAAGTTAAGAGGGCCCTTAAAAATTTTAAAAGAGATAAGGTGCCAGGCCCGGATGGCTGGCCTGTTGAGTTCTACTTGACTTTTTTTGATCTTCTGGGACCTCTCCTCGTCAATATGGTGGAAACTTCTAGGATCTTGGGTAGAGTGACTCCCGCCCTTAATTCTACTTTTTTAGCTCTCATTCCAAAAGTTGATCTGCCTGTCTCCTTTGCTGACTTTCGCCCCATTTCTCTCTGTAATATTTGCTATAAGTTGATCTCTAAAATGGCAGCCCTGAGACTTAAACCCTTCTTAGATGCTTCCATTTCTCCTCAGCAATTCGGCTTTCTAAAGAACCGCCAGATTCTCGAGCCCATAGCCATAACGCAGGAAGTATTACATACTGTCAAAACCAATAAGAGATGTGCTCTCATCCTTAAGTTGGATTTGTCAAAAGCTTTTGACCGAGTAAATTGGACCTTTATCCGTCTTATTCTCATTCAAATAAGGGTCCCTCTTTTTGGGGTGAATTGGATTTTGGGCTATATCTCTTTTGCCAACTTTGCTGTCCTCGTGAATGGTTCTCCTACTACATTTTTTCCGGCCTCTCGTGGTATCAGGCAGGGATGCCCATTGTCTCCTCTGTTGTTCATCCTGGTTATAGAAGGTCTCAGCCTTTTGATCGAAGATGCCAAAAGGAATGGTAAAATTAAAGGGATCAAGATTTCGAATAAACTTTTCCTCACTCATTTACTTTTTGTAGATGATGTGATCTTATTTGGTCTGGGTTCATTTGAAGAATGGATGGCTTTCAAGGTCATCCTTGATACATTTTGTGAGGCCTTCGGTATGAGTATTAATATGAATAAATCTTGTTTTCTTCATAATGGTTTGGATGAGGCCCTTCTCCGAAGAATTACTGGTCTCCTTCCTTACAGATTTGATGATATTAATAAGGGATTCGTTTACCTAGGATACTTCCTCAAGCCTTCGGGTTATCTGGTTAAGGACTGGTATTGGCTTGTATCTAAATTTGAGAAGAGAATCTCTCATTGGAAAAACCGACTCCTGTCTATTGGTGGACGTTTAATCCTCATTCGATCTGTTCTGTCGAGTATTCCTGTGTTCTGGTTGGCTCTTTTTTCGATTCCCTCCTCAATCTTAGAGAAGCTCAGAAAGCTGATATTTACTTTTCTATGGGGCTCTTCTTCAAAGAAAAAAATTTTCCATCTTGCGGACTGACATCTTCTGGCGCGTCTACTCTTCTTGGTGGTTGGGGAATAAAGCACCTGCCCAGCTTTAGTCTATCTTTGAGAATGAAAATTTTCTGGCTTGCTCTTAACAGCAATGGCATCTGGCATCATCTCATCGCTGTTAAATATATGAAAACATGCCTTTGCATTCTTGGTTTAGGGAAAAAAGATTCAAAGTTTGGAATGCCTCGATAATTTGGAGAGGTTTCCTCTCTACTTTACCGTGGATTGGTAAAGGACTTCTCTGGCATGTTGGTAATGGCTCTGCTATCCGTCTTGGTGCGGATCCTGTTGTTGGTATGGGCTCCTCTTTTATTCTGCCGAGAGAATTGAGAGTTTACTTGGAAGACTACGGGATTGTTTCCCTAGCCCAAGCAAGAAATCACACTTCCTCTGCTACGGGATACTGGTTCACGGCGGATGAGCTAGATCTTTGTGGGGAATGGAAAATTCTTTGGGATAATTTTATCAGGGGGCTGGAATTTGGCAGAATCCGTCTTTATGATCAATGTGATTCTCTTCTCTGGTCACAAAATAATTATGTGGGCCCTTTAAATGCTGAAAAAGGCTATGATTGTATTCTCACTGTCAGTTGTTCAGACATTCAAGAACCTGTTCTGGATTTTCTGTGGACTAAAAACTTACCTCTGAAAATAGCTTGCTTTACTTGGCTATTGGCTAAAGGCCGGATTTTAACATGGGATTAGCTTCAGAGTAGAGGATTCCATGGCCGAGTGTGTTCTATGTGAAAGGAATGAAGAGGATATTTATCATCTCTTTTTGGTTTGCCCCTTCACTGTGTGTATCCTAGCACATTTCGAGGCTAAGTATGGTTTCTCCTTTCCTTCCTACAATTCAGTCTCGTCCTTTCTGGCTCAGTGGTTTAACTCCGTTGCGCGTTCAGCTCCTTTTAGATACCTGCCATTATTTATCTTCTGGGGTATCTGGCTTCTTCGGAATAACTGTCTTTTTGAAAACAGGAAACCTGCTTTCTCTACTCTTATCTCCAGGGTTGAAGGTTTTTTAAATTCATATCCAGCTCCAATGAAAATTAAAAAAATCCGGAATATTGGTTCTAAACCTCTGAAGGCCTATCCTTGTGGATTTTTCGATGGGGCTACTGCGAAGAATATAGGTGGCTCAGGTTTTGTGATCTACCTAAGTGATTCTCATTACTTCAATTTCTCTATGGGATGTGGTTGCAGCACGAACACTAGAGCAGAATTATTGGCTCTTTGGGCAGTTCTTAGGGTGAGTTTGATGATGGGTCTTCCCATGCATTTGATCTATGGCGACTCTATGGTTATTATATCTTGGCTAAACAGACTCTCTGCACTTGATGTTCCTTCACTGATGCACTGGTGTATTGATATAAGAAATATGCTTCAATTGGCCCCTTCGATGATTTTCAAACACATATTCCGTGAGCATAACTCGCTGGCAGATGGACTCTCTAAACAGGCCCTGAATTTGGATATGGGATATGAAACTTTCTCTAAAACTTTGGATGGAATGGTCATAAATCATGGCCAATTTGTTCTTTTTTAGTGTTGCTGAGCCATATGTTTTTCAGCTTTTGACTTGCAGCATTTGATTGATCATCTTTGTCTGTTCTGTATGAGACCTTTCAGCCAGCAAGTCTTGCTCAGGAATGTTTGTTTGACGATCATCTTCGATCTTACTCAGCATATTCTGACCTGATTTATCAGGGATGATGAGAAAAGTCTGCTATGATCAGACTTTTTTTTCTGGATGGCAGTAGTCAGCATTGTTACATCTTTATGTCTATGTGATGTGTTTTGTTATATTTCTCACAGTCATAAAGATGGTATATGTAAATGATGTCTTTTGATTCCTATAAATAACAAAGACTGGTATTTTTTCCTCTGAAAAAAAATACCATAAGGTAACTATTTTTAAAATAAAAAATACATTATAAAGCAAATAGATTTAAAGATTGTAGTTTTTAATTGGTGAGTAAAGTCATTGGAATTTATGGTGTAAGAGTCATTTTTTGTTTTTATTTATTTAATTCATGCTAAAATAACAGTTTTCACATTTATTGAATGATGAACGGTCTTAAAAAAAATCTTGGATATGAGAAGGTTGATTTCGATTGATGGCTTTTATCAGCAGCTTTCCTTGAACGGATGGTTGAGCTTTGGTACCTGAGAAAATCTATGAGAGGGTATTCCTGCATCCATAGTTCTCATGCAAAAATCATTTTGTATTTTTAAGAACATGATTTAATTCATTATCTTATCCCATTTTCCCAAAATTCAATATTTATAAGATCTAAATGAAATGAAATCTTTGTGATTATGTGGTTTAAACATGAAGAATTTATTTGGAGACTTCATAATAATTGTACTCCAAAACACAAATAGAATCTGGAAAGTTTTCACTCTTGAGAATGATTGGTAGGCTAATCCCTCTAATTCCTGAGTGGATTTGATCTTTCTAACCTCTAATTCCTGAGTGGATTTGATCCCTCTAATGACAGTAGCTTATTATTTTAATTGATTATCATGTTATCTACTTCAGAGATTGATAATTGTGTCAAGGTATTTAACATGTATTATTCCAATACAGAAACTAAAGATATTAAGCTTACATGGATATATTCCCTTGTCACATGAAATATAAATGAAAAATTTGAAGCCATGCAATTATCGACAAAAATATGTTGGCATTGCACATGGTTTTAAATTATCGACAAAAATATGTTGGCATTGCACATGGTTTTAAAACCATGTGCAAGGCCTCCTAAACAACCCTTCTTAAACAACCTATGGTAAATTGCACTCAAGGATATTTGTTAAGTTTTTTTACCAAATTTCAATTAAAAATAAAGAAAATAAAAAATAAACTACTCATAAAAAATTATAAAAAAAAATAAAATATTTCAAACACTAATGAGTACCTTCATTTCCGAAGATTGTTTTTCCATGAGCATTGTACCATCCATTCGTGAATCATAATGAAACAAAATTAAGATATGGTCAAATTCTGAATTCATTATTATACTTTAGAATTTCTAAAAAGATTACAGCTGTACTTTCAAAGTTTATTAAAATTTCTTAGTATGAATAAGGCTTACAACCTTATTTACTTTACAGGTAGTTGACTTCAAATTTTGGAAATATATATATTCCTTGAAAGACAATTACATTTTTCAATGCTTCCTTATTATATCATATAATTTTCAACTTAATTATAATTTTACCTCAATAAATCTGAAGATACTATTACTAAATTATATTATTTCTCCCTATTACCAACATTTAAATAATGAAAACACCATTAAAATGCAAATCTCAACACCTACAATCTTAATATTTTGATCCACCTATATCTTAATTTGCATTTCAAATTATCTTTAATCCCTCATCGAGTCATATACCTAGACAATATACCTGTTGCAAACCTCTCATGGAATAGCTCCTTGCGTGCAATACATGAGAAGGGGTTTGCACCTAGGAAGATTTAATCCCTCTCAGCGCTTGATATAGCCTATGATTTGGATCTAGGTTAGTATACCTGGACAATATACCTGTTGCAAACCTCTCCTGGAATAGCTCCTTATGTGCAATACATGAGAAGAGGTTTGCACCTAGGAAGATTTGATCCTTCTCGGTGCTTGATAGAGCCTAGGATTTGGATTTAGGCTAGTTTATAGCCGACATAACTTTATGTAACGCTACAATATCTCCCTCATACTTGGCTGTAGAGTGCCTCTCGGTGCAATTAAAGGAAAAATAATGTTCATATATTGCATCATTTAATGGACAAACTTTATTATAAAAAAACATTACATTACTTTCAACAATTTTGTGTTAATTTAATTTAATTTTTTATTTTGTTACACATTACATTTGCTCCATTATTCTTTTAATTAAAAAAAAAAATCATTAGTATACATTACATTTCAAAAATTCATATATTGTTATAAACATTACATTTTTTTTGTAAGTTCAGGTCTAATCTATTAAGTAAAGATAAGTGTACAGATAATGATAAAAGTATGTGTGTTACGAGAACACAAAACCGAGCCAATAGAGGCGGTCCAAGAGTACAAAAAAATGATTCTCCCCATAGAGGGGAAAACAGATCTTAACAATCCAAAAATTACTGAATAGAGTGAGTAAAAGTTAGACTAGCTTAGGCTAGACAGGTGTTATAGACTGCAAAGGAAAAAAAAACTTAAAAAATGTGGATTCGAGACATTTGTAAAATCAAAACACATGGCATCAAAGTGGCTCATACGAAACCTCGGTGATTGGGCAGTTGTATTCTGTTCCCCATTGAAGTTCCTGCTTCTTGCCATTCTTCTGCTTCTGCTTCTGGTTCCTTGCAGCCGCCTGTGGAGTCGCTGTTCATGGAATTTCCTGAGTCTGGTGCTGGTTGTTTGACAAGCCGAGGTGACATCTTCTTGGTGTCTTTCCCTTTCTTCCTCACAAACTGACGCTGTGGTCAAATTCATATATTATTATAAACATTACATTATATTTATAGTATTTTTCTATTAATTTTAAAAAACATAATTTTTATTTATAAACATAACATTACATTATATTTGCATCATTTTTCTATTAATTTAAAGAAACACAATTTCTATTTATAAACATTACATTATATTTACAATTTTTTTCTATTAATTAAAAAAAACAATTTCTATTAAAACATATTACATTTCAAAAATTCATATATTATTATAAACCTTACATTACATCTGCAACAATTTTCTATTAATTAAAAAAAACACAATTTCCATTAAAACATATTACATTTTAAAAATTCATATATTATCATAAACATTATATCTTCAACATTTTTCTATTAACTAAAAAAATGATTTTATAATATAACACATTACATTTTTTTTTTAACACAAACGGGTAATTTTATTTTAATGAAAGAAATTGGTCTTTCTTTCGCGAAAATAAATCAACCAAATTACAAATTTTGAGAAGGAAAGATACTGCACCCAGGCTTACAAAGCAAAGGAAGTCTCCCATGAAGAACAAGCTACATTTGAAAGGAACAAGATTAAGGAATAGAATGGAAAGAGCTGGATTCCCCGTCAATGCTGTCAATGCTGAGAATTCCTTGAGGAAGAAGGCAAGCTTTATTAGCCAGGGAATCTGCAAGCTTGTTTAAATCCCGAAGGATGTGAAAGGATTCAATATTGTCAAAATCTTTCAGTATTATCCTAACTCTGAGCAAAATTGCATCCAAGGAAGAATTATGGAAGTTGTCAGCTGAATTTATAGCTTTTATTAGCATCTCTGAGTCACCAAATATTTGAACATACTTGAAACCTTTTTGTTTTGCTAACTGAATCGCCATGAGCAAGCTGTAGCATTCAGCCTGGTTGTTAGTCATGGAACCGAGACCCCAACTGAATTTGAGATTGAACAATCTGTCTTGGAAAAATACCACTCCTCTAGCTCCAGAAGCACCAAGATTCCCTTTTGAAGCACCATCAAAGAAGATTGCAGCTGTAGCAGCATTCAACCAAATTTTGTTAAGAGTAACTTCACTCCCCTGAAATATCCAAGAAGGATTGCTAACAGGTTTGGCGCAGTTCAAGAAATTCCCAGAAAGGAGAGGACTAGAGCCCGTCCACGAGGAATATGATGAAGAAGCCGCCGAGATGCTAGAAGATTCAGCAAACCATAATTTGGCATTGTTTACCATGATCTGGAATTTAGGAGCAGAATCATTGAATATACACTGATTTTTGGCTGGCCATATCGCCCACCACGAAAATTTTAAAATAGAATGCTAGTGTTTATGCATGATGACAGAGGATGTCTGGCATGCCAAGCCAGGTAGGGAGACATTACTGAGGAATGGAAAGGGAACAAATAGTTTAAACCTTGGAGAATTAAAATCCAAACTTTACTGGAAAATTCACACTCAACGGGGAGATGATCAACAATTTCTAGAGCATATTTACACAAGCAACACCGAAATGGTCCATGAAAGCCGTGCTTGGAGAGGACATACCTTGTCAAAATTTTATTATTTAAAACTAGCCACAAGAATTTTTTAATCTTTGGCATACATTGAGAAGCCCAGACCGAATTCCAGATTGCGGGAGGAAAATGTGAACAATAGGGAGATTGAAGGGCACTGCAACCTTTAGATACAGAATAAAATCCATCCATTCCCCAACCCCAATCATCTTTCTGGGAGATTTGAATAGGAGCTAGACATGAGAGGGATAAGAACAACAAATGTTTTTGTGGAATAAGACAAGCAGGGAGATCCGAGATGGACCAACCCACCCAGTTCCCAGAACTGTCCCAACTGCAAATATCAGCCAGATGAAGGAGGCCTTCATTAGTTTCCTAGTTCATGACCGCTGATAGTGAAATGACAGAAGAGAGAGGAGGTTTCCCGAAAATATTATCCTCCCAGAGAAGGATCCTTTTCCCATTGCATGGAATTCTAAATAGATGTCGATTAAAGAATGCAAAACCTTTTCTGCAGGAATTCCAAATTGCAGTGCCAGTGGGTGTATTGACAGAGGTAGTATTTCTCAAAGAGTCGCTCTTAATATATTTCTTGCGAAAGATCTTGCTAAATGGGTGATTCTTATCTACAAATAATTGCCAAATGAGCTTTCCACTCAGTGCCAGATTGGCCAGACCAGGGTCTTTGCAATCCTCCTGCTGAAATTGGCCTCTTGAGTACTTCCCAATTTACCAGATGCAACTTGTTTTGGTTTCCTTTACCTCTCGACCAGAGAAAATCCTGAAGCAATTTAGAAATCTGAGCTGTAATACTCTTTGGGGCTAGCAGCAAAGAAGATTGGAAGATATGATAAGCTGAAAGGACAACCTTGATCAATATCGGTTTCCTGGCTCTAGTTAGCCACTGACCACCCCAAGAAGTGATTTTTGATTTTAACTTTGTCAGGACTTCTAGCCATAGATAGGGAGGAGACAGACCAAGGGTTAATGGGAGGCCCAAGTACTTAATATTTTCCCACTTGTCAAATCCAGGGAAACCCGGGAAGTCTGCAATTTGAAGAATTGTCAAGTGTTCGACATTCCAACCATAAACATCACTCTTATTTTTGTTAATCAATGCTCCAAAGATTAGGCAGAATTTTTGAAGGATTTCATTAAATGCCCGTGCAATCTTCAAGGATACCCCTCCCAGAAGGAGAGAATCATCAGCAAAAAGGGCGTGATTGATTGGGTCCACACCCCTAGCAATCTTGATCCCCGGAATATAACCAGCTTCCTTTTCGAAAATCAGTTTTCTACTAATAGATTCAACCATCAAGATGTAAAGAAATGGGGACATCGAGAAACCTTGGCGGAGACCTCTAGAAGCTTTGAAAAAGTCAGTTGGTCTACCATTGACTAATGGTGCTATCCAAGGACCATCAGTGCAATATTTAATTAGATTTACAAACTCAGGGAAAAAACCAAATGAGAGCAGAACATCATATAAGAACGAGAGCTTAACTTGGTCAAAAGCATTCTTCATATCCAACTTTATTAACATACCTTTCTCACGCCGTTGGAAGCTTGAGTGAAGAGCTTCCTGAACCTGGATTACATTATCCACTAAGTGTCTGCCTTTAACAAAACCCCCCTGGAGAGGAGATATAAGATTTCCTAACAACAACTTAAATCTATTGGCTAG
Organism: Pseudotsuga menziesii; assembly: GCA_001517045.1. NCBI lineage: Eukaryota > Viridiplantae > Streptophyta > Pinopsida > Pinales > Pinaceae > Pseudotsuga > Pseudotsuga menziesii. The sequence goes on from LPNX010960037.1 coordinate 302,646, forward strand.
AAGTTTGGCTAGGATCTTGTAGGAAGCATTACACAGCGAAATAAGACGGAACCTGTCGAAGGAAGAAGGATTGACTTCCTTGGGGATGAGAGCGAGGAATCTAGAGTTAGTACACCCTCCCACTTTTGCTTTTTTATGGAAGGCAGTCACCATTAGGATCAAATCTGTTTTGATGATGGACCAACATGCTTTATAAAAATGAAAGGTAAAACCATCTGTCCCGGGAGCTTTGTCTGACTCCATAGCCCAGATAACATCAACAATTTCCTTTTTGATGAAGGGCTTCATTAAAAATCAATTGTCTTCAGCATTCACCAGAGGAGGAACATTCTCCAGAAATTCAGAAGAAATATCCTCATTAGTGAGGCCATTATCCTGGAAAAGAAGCTGAAAGTGCTAAATAGCATGCTGTTTTAATAGATCTTGTCCTTTAATAGTGTCACCCTCGCCATTGGAAATTTGTGAGATATGATTATGAGATAGTCTAATCCTGCATCATCGATTGAAAAATGTGGTGTTTTTATCACCAGAGTTAAGCCAGAGGCAGTGAGACTTAAAGCCTGAGGTGCTCTTCTTCATGCCTGAATGACTGGATGGTAGTAGACTGAGCCAGTTTCTCCAAAGCTAAATGAGAATTAGAAATACCTATGTCTTCCATACCCATTTGAATATCCACTAAAGCTGAAACTCGTTCTTCCCTGACGATCATGGGAGATGGCATAGGAGTTTTTACCCAATTTTTCAATGCACTTTTGGTCTTCTTCAATTTTTTCTCCCAAACAAAACTGGGCGATCCAACTATGAATTGTGACCAGGCTTGGGATACAATGTCAGAAAACCCAACTCTGTCAATCCAGAGAGGGATAAACCTGAAAGGGATTGGCCCAAGTTCCTCTTCTTTTTCAAACAATAAAGAAATAGGATGGTGATCAGATGAAAGCTTGGGTAATATTTTAGTTGAGACAAGTGATTTCCCATCTAGCAAAGAAATATGGACAAGGAAGCGATCAAGCCTGGCAGAGATTCTGTTGGCTCCCACTTCGTGGTTGGATCACGTGTAGCACCCAAGCTTGGGTTTAAAATCATTCAAATCCTAATCTTTAATCAGCTTCTCAACCGAATCAAGCATGAAGTCTTTACCTCTCAGTCCACCTTTTTTTTTCATCCGGAGCCAGAGTAATGTTGAGATCGCCAGCTAAAATAATATTTACAGGAGAATTGACCTCTAAATAATCTGAAATCGATTTCCAACATGCTTGCTTTTTAGTGTAATTTACTGGCACGTATAGATTAAAAAGGGCAATAGAAATCTTACTAGCGAGATGAAAGAGCTTTGTTAAGATCCAGTGTTGAGTGGAAAAAAAGTGTTTTAATTGAAAATTTTCTTCACACCATAGCGTGGCCAATCCCCCACAGGTGCCTCTAGAACTGACTGCTTTACCTGAATTCAATTTCCACTTATTTTTACTGAGAAGAAGAAGAGTCTCCTCCTCAACCTTGGTCTCTTGGAGCAAGAGAATTTCAGAAGGAACCATTCTCGAAAGATCTTTTACTGCTTCGTCCTTGATTGGATTCCCCAATCCCCTGTAGTTCCAAGAGACAAGCTGCATTACTTTCCTGAGTTAGAGGGAGTTATTACTCCCTTTTGAGGCATATTTCTCTTATTCCTCCCATAAGACATTTCGATAGTGGACTGGCTTCCTTGCATCTTAAGCCTCTTAGCCTCTTCTTCCCGGATCTCCTTCTTACACTTTCTGCTAGAATTTTTGGAAAGCTGATCTATGGAGTTTTCATTAGATGAATCAAAACTATTAGTTGGTTTTGTACGAGCAATGTCAACATAAGAAGGAGGGGAACACTCCCAAATAGGAGCTAGAGGAGGTTCTCCATCCCAAAGGGGGTTCGAGAGAGAAGGACCAGCTTGATCCGGAATGACTGTAATTGCTTCAATAGCCAACTCTTTCCCATGTAAATGCTGAAATTCACCTTCTTCAAGATTAGCATCAGAAGAACTGAGGACAACAAAGGGATTGGAAGGAACAACGGAGGTGTGGACAGTCAGAGGAGTAGAAAAATTCCTCTCAACAACAGGATCTCTAGCCACAATTTTACCTTCTTTGCCCTTCTTTCTAGGCCCCATATTGGAATTTCCTGCTTTCTGGACTTGGGTCCACTGATCATTTTTTTCATTTTCAATTTCCTCCTCTCCTTTTTTCTTATAGTTTCAAGAAAAATGTCCGTAACCATGGCAGACTCTACATTTAAATGGAATTTGTTCATAATCCAACTCCTGGATATGGGACCACTCCACGACTGTTAATTTGATTACCTTCGGAAGGCCTGTCTCCAAATCAACTTCTACGCAAATTCTAGCGCAACAAAATTGGTCTTTTCAATCAGTCCTGTCAATGCATTTACCAAGCTTGTTTCCGAAGGCTTCTAGGGAATCCGAGATCCAACAATGCAGAGGGAGATGCGAGATCCTAACCCAAACTGGGACAGCAAATAGAGCGTCTTGAGAGGGGTCAAAGTCAGGGTTCCACTTGTTCAAGTAGAGCCCCTGAGGGTGCTTGAAATATGGACCATTCATGAAGATAAGGTCCCGGTCCTCTGCGGAATCAAACACAAATACATAAAAACCTCTCCCAACGAAGTGGTTTCGGATGCCATTAGAGACTAAGGGAAGCCAGTTCCTCTGCACCCACCCTTCAATGGCCTTTGGAGAGGGCTAGAGACTAGTGAATTGCCCAATTAACCCACGTTTTACAAGATTTAAGGCCGAACGACATGTTCTATCCACAGAGATTTCTACAGATGGGATGTCCACTTTCTTGACAAATTTCTGAGCAGGGCCTCCTTTCCTCTTGCCACAGGAAGCAATCAATTTCTTGAAAGCCTTTAGGTTAGGAGGAAGAGGCAAGGGAGGCTCTCCACCAGGCATTAGGTCAACCAAAGGGACAACTCCTCCAAGGGAAATTCAGAGTAGAATAAAGGAGACTCACAACCAATCCCACCCAAGAAGGCTGGCCTTGATGAGGGGCGACCAAACAGCTGCTGAGAAGGTCCACCAATGCAGAGGAGCTATCAGATAGGAACCCCCAGAGGATCAGTCCTACAAAACGCAGAGGATACCACGCTGATAGACAACAGAGCTGCAAAAACAAGCTGCTCTAGAAACAAGGAACCCGCAATGCAAGAAAACGAACAGAGCTTCTTGGAGAAATCCTCCAACATACGAGAAGATCTAGCTCAGGCTGCAAGGAAGAACAAAAAACTCTCGCCACCAGCCTCCAAGCAAACCACACACGGGGATTTGCAAGGAATCCAAACACCACAACGTCTAGGTTGAAATCTTGGAGCGAAAATGGCAACTCCACTTCAAAACATCCCGCCAAAGAAATTCTTCAGGGAGCAAATCAGCCACCAGACACCAAAATCCGATCAGGTGGATCTGGAAGGGGTCCAGACTCCACAAGAGGTAGAACCAGGTCGAAGAAATTCAAAAAAAAACTTCGAGCGAAAAATGTTTTTGGAGTGATTTTCCCAGAACTCCCTATAACACATTACATTTTAAAAAATAATAAAAAATAATATAAAATTAATAATTAAAAAATATAAAAATATAAATTTTATGTATTTTTGTTGTATTTGTGATGTTGTGTTGTGCTATGTGTTTGTGATGTGTTGTGTACAATGTGTACACAAAACACATTTGTATAATATATTGCATTTGAAATTGGATATTTGAAACACATTGGAGTTGGACTAATTTATTTAAATTGATTATTATTTTAAAAACTTAAAATATTATAAAAAAATGATACAATTTATAATGTTATATTTTATTTCAATCATACGTTATAAATATTTCTTTTATAAATATTTGTGTTTGACTTTTATTATAAAATTGACCTATCATATTTAATATGCAAATTTTATTTCAATGATATGTTATAAATATTCATTCTTTTTCAATTGTTTTTTTAATAAATATGTGTGTTTGAGTTTTATTTATTAAAAAACACAAATTAAAATTTAATATGAAATTTTTATTTCAATGATATGTTATAAATATGTATTTCTTTTTTAAACAATTTTTTAATAAATATGTATTTTTAAGATGTTTTTTTTGATAAATATGTATTTATTTTTCAAATGGTTTTCTAACAAATATGTATTTTTTTCAAATGGTTTTTTAATAAATATGTGTGTTTGAGTTTTATTTATTTAAAAAAAAGTTCAAATTTTATTAGTGATGTGTTATATATATATATATATATATATATATATATATANAATAAAATTTAAAATTTAATAAAATTTTTTTATTTCAATATTTTTTAGAAATATGTATGTTTGAGTTTTATTTATTTAAAAAAATAAATATGAAATTTAATAGGAAATTAGTTATATTATATGTTGAATTTGAAAATAATTTAATATTTGGAATTTGAAGTTGTTATTTAATTTTTTTTTTATAAACATTACATTACATTTCAAAAATTCACATATTGTTATAAACATTATATTATATCTCTATCATTTTTCTATTAATTAAAAATAACACAATTGGAACACATTACATTTTAAAAATTCATATATTTGCAGCATTTTTCTATTGACTTTAAAAAAAGATTTTATGTTATAACACAATTCATATATTAATATAAATATTATATTTGCAGCATTTTTCTATTGACTTTAAAAAAAGATTTTATGTTATAACACATTACATTTTAAAAAAACACAAAATTGAATATAAAATTAATAACTAATAAATATAAAAAATATAAATTTGATGTATTTGTGTTGTGTTGCGCTGTGTGTGTGTTTGTGATGTGTTGTGTACAATGTGTACACAAAACATCATTGTATAATATATTGCATTTGAAATTCGATAAACTTATTGTATTTGGAGTTGGAATAATTTATTTATATTAATTATTATTTAAGAAATTAAAATATTATTTTCAAATAATACAATTTATAATGTTATATTTTATTTCAATGATATATTATAAATATGTATTTTTTTCAAATGATTAAATATGTTTTCTTTTATAATGATTATACATATTTTCATTATAAATATGTATTTGAGTTTTATAATGAAAATCTATCATTTTTAATATGAAAATTTCTATTTCAATGATAAGTTATAAATATATATTTCTTTTTCAAATAGTTTTTTAATAAATATATGTCTAAGTTTTATTTATTAAATAATACAAATTAAAATTTAATATGAAATTTTTTAATTTTAAAATATGTTATAAATATTTTTTTTCTTTTTAAATGTGTTTTTTAATAAATTTGTATTTCTATTTTCATGAGTTTTTAATAAATATGTATTATTTTTATAAATATATGTATTTGTGTTTTATTTATTTAAAAAAATTAAAATTAAAATTTAATATAAAATTTTTGTTTTAATGATGTGATATAAATGTATATATTTTTTTCAAATATTTTTTTAATAAATATTTGTGTTTAAGTTTTATTTATTAAAAAGTAATATGAAATTTTTATTTCAATGATATGTTATAAATATATATATTTTTAGAAGTATATATGTTAGAGTTTTATTTATTAAAAAAAATAAAAATTTAATATAAAATTCAGCTATATAATATTATGTTGAATTTGAAAATAATTTAATATTCGAATTTAAAATTTTTATTTTAAAAAATATATTTTGTTTAAAATAAAAATAAAAATAAATAATGAAAAGTAAATGTTTAAATATATTATATGATGATGATGATGAGGATGATGATGGTTAACGTCCCCTGAGACCAAACTTTGGTCTATCGGACCTAAAGAATAGAATTAATTAGTTTGCTTTAAAGTTATATTTCTATGCTCAAAGAGCTTGGAAAGAAGCGTCCCGAGCTTACTATAATTTTGACAGGCTAAAAGGCTAGGAAAGTCGCTATTGCCATAAAGATTATGAAACTGGGATCTAATGTGGGTGTATGCAGGGCACTCTAAGAGGAAGTGATTTTCATCTTCAATGTTCTTACTCTCACAAAGGTGGCAGATCCTTTCTACCCATGGTGTTTTAGGGACTGTCCAACGACCAGTTTCACTATGGAGCTCATGCAAGTTTGTTCTTATCTTAGCTATGTTCATTTTTTTCTTAGTACTGATCAAAACCAAGAGATACTTTTGATCTTCTAGAGTAGGGTTGATGACCTCCTTATAATATCTTAATTTTCTTTTAGCCTCGAGATCTTTCTCACACCACAATTTTTCTT
>LPNX010960037.1:309045-337262 GCA_001517045.1 Pseudotsuga menziesii
AGTTGCTTATCAAGATCTTAAGAACACCTTGCCATAAGGACAATATCGTCAGCATAAAGAAGAAGGATGACGACTATTCCAGCTAAGATCGTACCAGCACAACCTGCTTCTTCTAAACAACCCTCTAACTTATCAATGTAAATGCCAAAAAGGGTAGGGGAGAGGGGGCAACCTTGCTTAACTCCGATAATACACTTAATATCTTTCGACCACCCCTCATTGCTTTTAAACTTGGCAATTACATTCTCGTAGAGCCTTATCGCGGCAGCTCTCAGCTCGAAAGGAACCTTAAGCTCTTCTAACCTATTCCAAAGGTTATTTCTAGGTACTGTATCGAAAGCCTTTCTAATGTCCACAAAGCAAAAAAAGAGATTGGATTTATCATTGCGACATTCCTCCATAATGATCCTGATCCTAAGTGTAATAAGGTGGTCCGTTGTTGAGTGATGTCTTCTAAAACCCGCTTGGCCTTTAGCCCGCTTACCTTCACTTTCAAGCCAAATGCTGATTTTTTTTCCAAAATAATACCATATAACTTGGCTAAGAGGGGGCTTATCATAATAGTCCGATAATTTGAGGGGTTATTTGTATCCCCACTTTTAAAAATAGGGATAATGAGGTTCTGAGTCCAAGGTTTAGGGAACCCTTGCTTGACTGCTTGATTAAAAAGCTTGTGGATGTGAGGGATGAGGACAGGACCTCCAATTTTTAATATTTCTGCCTGGTAACCTTCAATGTCCATAGCTTTTCCATTAGCCAGACGCTTAACCCCAAAATCTATGTCTTTTAAAGAGAAAACTTCTTCCATTGTGAGGAGGGTTTCAAAGTGGTCTATGACATTCGGGGAGTCATAAAGATTATTAAGATAGGAATTCCAGTCGTGCAGAGAAATTTTATTATTATCTTTAGTTTTTCTAGTTAGAATCTGTCTCCAGAATTTCTTAGGGGCCGTCTTAGAGAGGTGTAAGAGATTGTCTTGCCTTTTGTCAATATAATGCCTTTTTTTCTTTTTAGTAAAGGTTTTGTAATTTTTTATCTTGTTAATTTTTTATAATATAACATTTTATTTTAATAATTTAATAATTATTATTTTAATATAACGTTTCAGTAAAACATTTGAATTCAATAAATTTATTTTTATAAGTGATTCTTGTTTTTAATTATTAAGCTTGTGTTTTATTTTTATTAAGTTTACGTTTGAGTATAAGGCATAGTTGAAATGATGTATATTTTAAAATTTAAATTCAATAAATTATTGGTAGTATTTTTGTAAAGTGATATTTTTGTTTATAATTATTATGTTTATGTTTTATTTTTTATTAATAATAATTGAAACAATGTGTATTTTTTATATTAATTTATTTTATTTTATTTGGTCCATTATTTATAATTATAAATTTATTATTTAAATATGAAATTAAATTAAATATCAATTCTTGTTAATCTTTTTATTTTAAATAAAAAATGATGGGTGTCACCATTGTGTATTATAATTTCGTGTGTATTTTTCATTGGATTGAATAGAATATTATAATTTAGAAATTTGTTGTTTATTAATTTTTTCTTAATGTTATTTATATTTATATTTATGGTTTATATTTATAAATTTTCTTAATTTAAATAAAATATAATTAATTAAAGAAAATATAAACATCAATTTAAATACAAAATTAAAATAAATATCTTTTTTTATTTTGTAAGATGCACATTTTATTAATCGGGAAAATCAAAATTAAATATCCTTTTTATTTTGTAAGTTGCATATTTTATTCAAACTTACAAGAACTTTCCCATTCGAAGAGCCGAGTATCTCGACTCTCCCACCCTGAAAATGCAGTTAAGTTACATAGTAGCACATACAAAGGTCTGGTAAAACTTCTCAGGGCATTAACAAAAAAAAAAACGAAACACAACTTCGAAGGCGAGCTACACCCTTCTCGAGGTACCATTAAACCCCTACGGTTTTGATCGAAGCTTTGTTGTCGACAGCTGGAGTTTTTAAGACCTTCACATGGCCCGATAGTCAAAACTTTAAACGCACAGCGCTTATCAGTCTCGCCAACATCCATCACATTATCATTGTGGGCCACCCTTCGATGCAATAGATATTTACACCTTTGTTTGGTTATATGTAAGGATAGGCTAATAAGTTTGTAAACTATAGCATATGGTATAGGAATGTTTGGTGGCATATGATCGAAGGCCATATTTTGGGTTGAAGTTATATAGGTGTGGTCACTCTTGGTGTCTCACCCTTGTTTCAGTTTGAACATTTGATTTTGTATTTTAGAACCTTGCTTCTGCAAATAAAGATGTAACTCACTCTCACATGCATAAGGAAAACAAGGTTTCAAGCGTTAGCCATGAAGGCTAAGTAAGACCTGCAAACTTTCTCTTCCTAACTCTTAGGTAGGACCAAGGATGAGAAGACAATTAAAGATAGTTATAACAGTAAGACAATACGGATTCCATAATTGCACTTGACTGGGCTAGAGGCTTTACCAGATGTGAAGTGTATCGGCTACTACCTATACTTGAGGAAGTGTTTCTTATACAACAGAGATTTAACTATATATTTTTTACACATGTGTATGGGGAACGAAATGGGGTGGCTGATAGGCTTTCCAAGGAATCGTTGCAGCTTTCGTTTGGATGTTGGAAGATCTTAGAACAAGATCTGGCTGGAAGCTATAGTTACTTTCATAGACCGTTCATCGAGGAACAAGCTCTTGCTGTTTTGGACAGAAATTGATAAACTACTTGTGGATATCTTTTTTGATGTATGATATATGTATTTCTTTTATGACAAAGACTATTTTGACAAGTTGTTGAAAACTCTACCGGTTGTAAAAAACTGTTCAAAGTTTTGTGTGATACCATGGAAACATTAAATTGTTTTTTTATTGATAGTGTATGGGGTACTCATCTACCCTTTTTATACATATGCGAATGTAATTTTGTTCTTTCCGAAATAAAATTACGATTTTTTCCGAGGGAAAAAAACAATAAGACAGTACTAACATATTGTAAAAAGAAGAAAAAGGCCACGCAGATGGAATCACTAAACATAAGTCACGTATGTCTTGCAATTTAACTAAGTCATCTTGTAAAAGAGTAAAGTATAACATCTCATGGATTTACTACCCGAGGAATTTTATCAAGTTACATAAAATAAATAATATTTTTTCCCCTGAATTTTAGGGTTGTTAAAAGTGGTATCAGAGCGAGTTCCAAACACTAGGCCTGATTGACTCACTCGCATGCAAATAAGAAACAAATATATTGATAATATTTTACATTTGTTTATGTACAAAAATATAAAATTTGTTTTGCAGGAAAATTAAAGGTGTTGAAGCATCTGTTGAAAATGAATTTCAACACAACAATCCAGACAACATTTATGTAGAATTTAATAATCCACCTTCAGAATTACTACAAACAGTTAAGGAGTTAAAGGATGAACTACAAACTGTAAAAATAGATAATGAAAGAATTCTAGAACTGAAGCAAATGTTATTAGACAAAATACATAATCGAGGAAAAGATAAAAGAAATATCCATGAAACTGCTTCTGAAACTATGTCCTACAAACATAAAGAAAAGAAAGCAAAATATTCTGATAGTGAATCTTCTTTAGAGGTTAATGCAAGGTCACACAAGGGAAGGTATAAATACACAAGTGATAGTAGTGAAAGTGACCGTAAACCTAGGAGAAGGAAGTATAAACCCTATGAATAAATTTTTGGGGAATTTAAAAAGATAAAGCCTCCCATGTTTAATGGAGAAGTAGTAAAAGGTGAAGAAGCCGCGGCTTGGCTGTTAGGAATGAAGAAATATTTCCAGATTTATAACTACTTTGACAGACTGAAAGCCTGGATGGCTATCTACAACCTAATAAAAAAAGCTGACATCTGGTGGAAAGACATAAAAAGAGTAAAAAATCTTAAGGAGAAGTACCTAACCTGGAGAATCTTTAAATTTTTTTTTAAAATGAAGTTTTTATTTGAATAGTACTATGAGGAAAGAGCTAAAGAATTCTATGAACTAAAATTGGGTTCAATGTCAATGAAAGAGATAAGTAGCAAATTTTTAAGTATGTTAAGATATGTACCTTATATAATTGATGAAAAGCCTAAAATACAAAGATTTTTAAGTTGTCTGCCCACTAATTTCAAGGATAGAATTGTTGATGTAATTGTAACATCAGAATGTATTCACTTGTATATCTTATGTATTGTACCCCGATGTTTATTCCGAGAATTATCTGTAATGTAATTGAGTCATGTCATGCCCCCATGTTCCCCATTGGGAGGTTCTATAATGTAAACAAGTCATGTCAAGTCATTGTGGGTAACCCTCCTATTGATCAAGGGTTTAAGTCCCCACAGTTGTGGGGCCCTAGGGTTATTAGACTATCCTAGTGAAGTTGACCCTAGGTGAGTTATTGTAAGTCAGGGAAATAGTCCCCACAAGTTGTGGGGCACTAGGGTTATTATACTCTCCTAGAGATGTCAGCCCTAGTAAGTAATTATTAAGTGGGGCTGACATGTTGGAGTGGAAATTAAGTGAATGAAATAATATAAATATAGAGTGAGACTCTCTATTTATCACACACACACTCGCTCATTGGGGCGCATGAGTGAGAGAGAAGTTGCTGGGACAAGAGAGAGACTACTGCTGTCGGGAGAATATCTTTATGTTTTCTGGTTTTGCTTTTGGTGCTGATTCTATCTCTGAGGAAGTTGCAGGGTTTTCTCCTTTATGGTTTCCCCGAGGAAAATCTTAGTGTTCATTGTCTCTTGTGTTTTATTGCTGTGCATGTTATTCTCTCAGATAAGGTCCTAAGATCATAATGCTAGCTTGAATGATAAAAATATAACATGGTATCAGAGCTAACCTGAGAAGAAGACATTCTGCAGCTGCAGAAGCTAGGGATTCTTACTTTTTGGGCCCCTCTCCACAATCCATCAGTAAAAGTTTGCTAGGCTAACTCTCCAATGAAGGGTGCATCTTTCTGTCGAAGTGGAATTCGATTTCGAGCATTTTTAGTTTTTGGTGCGGGGAATTAGGGCTTCTTACAGAAGATTAATTTTTGAGTGAGCCCGGCATAGGATTTCTATCCTCATAAAAATCAAATTTTAGAGACTTGGGTCGAGATTTTTGGTTGGGTGAAACTCTGGGAAAGTCAAACCCTAGTTTGACCCTGAGCTGGAAAAACCCTAAAATACTAAAACTGATAAGTTTTGGTAGATTCGCTATATCTCAGGATTGGAGAAGGATCAGGAGCTGAATATTTCACAATAATAAGATAAAATACTCATTTACAATGTGTACAAAATTCAGCCTCAGATTCGCTATATTCTAGGAGATATGATCCCTCCAAGTTAGGGTTCCAGCCTCTTCCAAGATTCATCCCTAAACAGGACACCTGGGGAGAATTACCATATCTCGGGCTACAAAGGTCCAAATTAAATTTCTAAAGATGTTCCATAAATTAAACAGGCTATAATATTTGTGGTATAATTTTCAGACCCCGAAGATGAAATAGTGACATGTGGCAGTCCGTACAACTTCGCTGTTCTGAATAGTACTGTAATAGGTCATCTTGGGAAAATGATCATAAGTCGCAATTGGTGAAACCAATTCTGATGAAATTTGTGGTTTTGAAAGAAGGATAGGTGATGCTACCCTATTGAAAAGTTTCAGATATAGAGGAGTGGTACTTTCAGAGATACCATAGAAACAGTATCAGACATTTATGTAGAAGAAATTGGAAAACTAGGGCTTCCTGTTCGGGGAGCTTCCCTCCACTGTTTTTAGAAAATGAGTACATTGGATAGCTCACCTTGAAGAGGTCTATATTTATATCCAATCAGATCTAAAATATTCCAAGTTTTGAAAATTAGGGTTTCTTTGACAAACCCTAGATCAGCTAGCTCCGGAACCAGGACGGACACCTCAAATCGGTAAGATCTAATCCTTTGCTATTTTCATTTGAGGTTCTCATTTCAAAGTGATCTATCACATCAGCATGATGATACTATTGGTGAAGTTGACAAATTCCAAGCATGAAAGTATATGATCTCTCTGAAGAAAATGAATTGGACACCTGCATAAGTAGAGAGGTTCCAGTTCCATAGGGAAATAAGTCTGAAGCCTTACTCAAGAAGAACTTGGTCAAGGCCAATAAGATCATTGCTGATTCAATAGAGGATAACCTTATACCATAAGTGTCTTCCCTAAAGAAACCGAAAGAGATTTTTGATTCCTTGACCAAGCTATTTGAAGGTAAGAACATAAATCGAAATATGGCTTTGAGAAAACAGTTGAAGAATGTGAAGATCCAAAATGCAGAGACCATACAGCCATACTTTACAAGGGTCTCTTAAATCAAAGAACAACTTGTAGTAGTAGAAGAAGAAGTGGAGAATGTAAAAGTGGTGATAGCCACCTTGAATGGCCTCCCAGGATCATGGGATTCATTCATGCGAGGAATGTGTGCTAGAAGGAAGTGATTACTTTCAGCAGAGTCAGGGAAGAAGAAGATGGGAGCAACTGAAGACCAAGCTCTCAGCATCCAAATAAGATCCCTCAAGCAATGAGGAATACGAAGGACTCAAATCTTGAAGAACCTCTTATCCATCTTAGCATTTGGATAAGAAACGATGCTATTATGAATGAAGAAGATGATAAAGCTGAAGGCTCAAGAAGGAGTCTACCCATGAAACAAATAAAGATAAGTATTCAATTGTCATTTCATGATATTGTTTTGTTATGCATTTGTTTATATTCAGTTAATGTATTATGCATGATAGAATGTTTGCATTAATGAAAGTATACTACTAATATGCATGTAATGGGTAAGTAGCTCATGGTGCTATGCAACTCTCCATTTCTACTTATCTAGAATGAAACCTCTTTGCTGACATATTGGATTAGCGCACAATCTCAATGTTGTCCTGGTAAAGATGGAAGGCATCTAGAAAAGTTTCTGTGAGATATGGATGAATGTTTTATTGGCTAAAATAGTTGCATGATCATATATTTACGCATAAGAATTTTCCATTATGAATATTCCTTATAAAATGTTTCTAACCATACAAATGCATTTGACCTGTAGGAAAGATAGCATACATAATCGCCTACAAGCAAAGAAGGATGAGACTTGTTCCGAAGAACAAGTGACGACAGCTCAAGATGAAGAATAATATGACGAATGCAACGACATCATTGATGCATAACCTTCAAGCTATGAAGAAGTAACCAAGAATAAAGGGAAGACCAGTTCAAGAAGATGATGTCTAGGATGCAGTATCGATACATGAAGGGAAGTTTGTAGTTCCATCATGCAGTAGATGGAAACATCATGGGATACAAGGCAAGATTTGAAGCACGAGGCTTCTCACCAAAATAAGGCATAGACTATGAAGAGACATTTTCAGCCACTACAAGTGAAGTCACATGATAGGAAAAATCATGTGTGCAAATGAAAGAAATCCTTGTACAAGCTCAGAAGACACCCATGGGATAACGCATACATGAGGAGCTTGATGAAGATCTTAACCTTTGCTACAAGTTTGAAGATGAAAGCTTATAGAGGATGACACGATCATAGATGGGTGTAAGAACGCTTTCAAAGATAGAGGATCTTGGTATCTAGTGACCTTAGATGGATACATAGAATATTAGTAGCAGAGGAAGCTACTTGTCACTCCAGTACAAAATGTTTTAGTGCATAGAGTACGGAAGACAGAGGGAGTATGATGCTTCAGAGGGAGTGATTGCAGAAGATCCTGATGTTCGACATGGTATGACAGGATGGATAGATTACTGATGACTCTAGGATTTATTGAGAGTAAAGAGGATTCCAATCTCTGCTTCAAGGTTGAAGGAGGAAGACTAGTGATGCAACTGTGATGTGTCGATGCACTATTTTCTAGGCACAGAGGTGTGGTAGAATGCGGATGGAATGTTCCTCGGATAAGGGAAGTATGCAGTAGAGATCCTGAAAGCAAGGCCATAACCACACCTATGGCATTGAACCTGACGCTATTGAGTAATGCTTCATCAGAAACGGTTGATGCTACGATGTATCATCAGATGATTGGGTCCTTGATGTACCTGACAAACACGAGACTAGATATTTTCTTTGCTGTGAACACCTTGAGCCAATTCCTGATAGATCCGAGAGATGTTCACTTGATTGCTGCAAAGCATATTCTGAGGTACTTGAAGGGTACAGTTGATTATGGGCTCAAGTATGAGGCGAATCAAAAGATTAACTTGGAAGGTTATGTTGATTTAGATTGGGTAGGCAGTTCCATCGATAGGCATAACACTTCAGAGTGTTGCTTCAGTATGGGATCAGGTATGATCTCTTGGTTTAGCAGGAAACAATCATGTGTGGCATTGAGTACAGCTAAAGCAGAGTATGTCGCAGCTTGTTTAGCCAGTTGTGAGGCAGTATGTCTGAGAAAGCTACTGTGTGATTTATTTGATATCCAGCTAGATGCTACTTGTATATATTGTGATAGCCAGAGTTGTGTGAAGTTGTTGAAGAACCTGGTGTTCCATGACAAGTTGAAGCATATCGAGATCAAATTTCACTATATCAGGGATATGGTGCAGAGAGGATCAGTGAAGCTCCAGTATGTTGCGATGGACGAACAGATAGCTGATGTGTTGACGAAGCCATTGGCCAGAGTGAAGTTTGAGTACTTCAGGGAGAAGCTTGGTGTTCTCCAGATCGAGGTTTCCCCCAAGGGGAAGTGATGAGTCCATGAGCCATTCTGACATGGTGAGAGGATTGGTTCCTTCCATGGTTAGTTGTAAGGGCTGAGCCATTCTGTCATGGTGAGAGGATTGGTTCCTTCCATGTCAGATGTGAGTGCTGAGCCATTCTAATGTGACTGTAGGATTGGTTCCTAAATGATCAGATATAAGGGCTATTGCCATTCTCTGAATGGAGGTACCTGGTCAGTTACCAGGAATCCTCAGCCTAGGGCTGAGAGCCATTCTGATGTGACTGTAGGATTGGTTCTTACATGATCAGATATAAGGGCTATTGTCATTCTTTGAATAGAGGTACCTGGTAAGTTACCAGGAATCCTCAGCCTAAAGCTGAGGGCCGTTCTGATGTGATTGTAGGATTGGTTCCCACATGATCAGATGTAAGTGCAGTGCCTTTCCATAGATGATAGTAGTTGTGTCCTATCATGCTGGTGGATGTGAGTGCTAAGCCTTTCCAGAGATGATAATAGTTGTGTCCTATCATGCTGGTGGATGTGAGTGCTGAGCCTTTTCACAGATGGTAGTAGGTGTGTTCTACCATGATGGTGATTGTAAGTGCTCTGCCTTTTCATAGATGATAGTAGTTATGTCCTATCATGCTGGTGGATGTGAGTGCTGTGCCTTTTCACAGATGATAGTAGTTGTGTCCTATCATGCTAGTGAATGTAAGTGCTATGCCTTTCTGACATGGTGTTGGATGTGTTCCTCTCATGGTCAGATGTGAGTGCTGGCCATTATGACTTAGGGTCAGATATAAGTGCTGAAGAAGACCTACATGGAGGCTAGGCCTACAACTAGCATGAAAAAGGGCTGGCTCTGTTGAACTTCTTGTGACGAGAAGAATCATGAGATAGCACCACTGATGTTGACCCAGTGATGATCCAGATCCAACAGTGATGATCTAGATAGAGTGATGATCCAGATCCAGCAGTGATGATCTAGATAGAGTGATGATCTAGATCCAATGATGTTGATACAGTGGAGATGATCGAGATCGAGTGATGATGATCCAGATCGAGTGATGATCCAGATCCAGATGAAGATGACTTGAAGATAAAGATGACCTAAAGATGAAGATGACTTGAAGATGACAAGAACTCGATGATGATCCAGATGATACAGAGAAGAAGACTTGTGTTGATAAATTGTGTCGAGAGAATACCTTCCTAGTTAAGAGGGAGTGTTGATGTAATTGTAACTTCGGAATGTAATTGTAACTTGTATATCTTATGTATTGTACCCCGATGTTTATTCTGGGAAGTATCTGTAATGTAATTGAGTCATGTCATGCCCCGATGTTCCCCATCGGGAGGTTCTATAATGTAAACAAGTCATGTCAAGTCATTGTGGGTAACCTTCCTATTGATCGAGGGTTTAATTCCCCATAGTTGTGGGGCCCTAGGGTTATTAGACTATCCTAGAGAAGTCGACCCTAGGTGAGTTATTGTAAGTCGGGGCAATAGTCCCCACCATTGTGTTAAGGATAACCCTCCTTGTTGGTCGGAGGGGAAAATTCCCCACAAGTTGTGGGGCACCAGGGTTATTAGACTCTCCTAGAGATGTCGGCCCTAGTAAGTAATTGTTAAGTGGGGCCGACATGTTGGAGTGGACATTAAGTGAATGAAAGAATATAAATAGAGAGTGAGACTCTCTATTTATCACACACACACTCACTCATTGGGGCGCATGAGTGAGAGAGAAGTTGTTGGGACAAGAGAGAGACTACTGTTGTCAGGAGATCATCTTTATGTTTTCAGGTTTTGCTTTTGGTGCTGATTCTATCTCTGAGGAAGTTGCGGGGTTTTCTCCTTTATGGTTTCCCCGAGGAAAATATTTGTGTTCATTGTCTCTTGTGTTTTATTGCTGTGCATGTTATTCTCTCAGATAAGATCCTAAGATCATAATTCTAGATTGAATGATAAAAATCTAACAAGAATTGAGTTTGATAACCCAAAAACCCTTGAAGAGGCAATGAGAAAGTTTGATTTCTGTTATGAATAGAGTAAAAAGAGAGAAAATTTACCTAACTCAAAGAATAAGAGAACAAGTCACTTTGACCAGAAAAGAAAAGGGTTTAAGTCAAATACGGGTTTTGGGAACAATTCTCATAATTTCTTCAAGAATAACTATCAAAGAGCAGATTTTAAAAATAAAGCACCACAAAATACTACAACACCAAAAGACAGGGATATGCCTAACAATTTTGTTAAAAATAATGAACATAAGGAACCTGTCAAGTGTTGGGAATGTCAAGGGATGCATTATGCCAAGTACTGTCTTAACAGAAAAGGGAACTTCAGCAACGTGCATACCATTCAGGAAGAGAAAATAGTTGGAGATGTGGAAAATGAAATGCCCGAAATAAATGTAGCCTTGGAGTACCGACAAGCGGATCATCAGACTTCCATGTTGGAAGTGCAATGTATCATACAAAACCAGTCTGTTTCCATTCTAATTGATCCTGGTGCTAGTTTGAGTTATGTATCGCCTAGCATAGTGGAGAAATGTAATTTATCTTTGAAAAAGTCTGAAAAATCTTGGCTGGTCCAATTAGCTACCGAAACTAAAAGGAAAGTGATTAATTATGTTGAAAACTGTGATATGCTTATGAGTCAGTTTAAAACTCAAGTCAAGTTAAATGTGTTACCATTAGGATCTTCTGATGTTCTAATAGGTATGGATTGGCTAGAAAGACATCAAGTCATTTTAAAGTGCTTTCAGAGAACTTTTACTTGTTTAAATGATAAAGGAGAAAGGACTACAGTCACAGGAATACCTAGGAAGATTTCTGTTAGACAAATCTCAGCCTTCCAGATGAAAAACACTGTAAAGTCTTTGCTGTACACATAATAAAAAATGAACAACTTGATAAATAATATAAGCTAAGATTCGATGATATTCTAATCCTACAAGACTTCCCAGAAGAAGTTCTAGGATTACCTCCAAAGAGAGATCTAGATTTTACAATCGAATTAGTACCAGGAGCGGTACCTAATTCGAAGGCTTCTTATCAAACGAACATCTTGGAATTGAACGAATTAAAATTACAATTACAAGAATTAATAGACAAAAACTATGTAAGACCAAGTGTATCCCCATGGGGAGCACCGATCCTTTTCATTAAGAATAAAGACGGTACATTATGTTTATGTATAGACTACCGTCAACCGAATAAAGTGACAATTAAAAATATGTATCCTCTGCCCCGCATCGATGATCTGTTTGATCGGATACGTGGAGCGATGATATTTCAAAAAATAGACTTGAGATCTAGATATCATCAAGTCATAATTAAAGATGAAGATATCTTTAAGACCGTGTTCCAAACTAGATACGAGCACTATGAGTTTGTGGTTATGCCCTTTGGGATAACTAATGCTCCAACAACTTTCATGTGCTTAATGAACAATGTCCTAAGTAAATAGTTAGATAAATTTATAGTCGTCTTTATAGATGACATTAATTTATTCTAAAATGAAAGAAGAACACGATGAACACTTGCAGATAATAATACAAGTGTTAAGAGAACATCGGCTATATGTTAAGTTCAGTAAATGTGAATTTTATAAAGAGAAGATACAATATCTAGGGCACTTAATATCCGAAGAAGGGATATTGATAGACCCAGATAAAATAAAAGCAATAATTGAATGGCATGTTCCCATGGACATAACTGATGTACGATCCTTTATGGGGATAACATGTTATTACAGGAAATTTATAGAAGGATTTTCCGAAATTGCAAATCCTATAACATCATTACAGAAAAAGGACTAGAAATTTGTCTGTGATAAAAATTGCGAAGAAAGTTTTAATAAATTAAAACGATTATTAACCACTGCACCCATTCTAAAAATAGCAGATCCAGACAAAGATTTCGTCGTATGCACTGATGCATGCAATGAAGGTTTGGGTAGAGTACTGACACAAGAAGGTCATGTAATTGCATATGAATCAAGGAAGTTAAAAACACATGAAAATAATTACACAACTTATGACCTAGAGCTGGCTGCCATAATCCATGCTTTAAAAATGTGGCGCCATTCTCTAATAGGAAAAAGATTCTTACTAATATTTGATTACATAAGCCTAAAATATTTGTTTGATCAACAAAATCTAAACGCAAGGAAATCAAACTTTAGCTTTCCTTAGCGAGTATGATTTTGAAATCAAACATATTAAAGGGAAAGGAAATAAAGTGGCTGATGCCTTAAGTAGAAATGTAGTAACAAGTTTTGTAGCTACCATTAGCGGCTATAAAATCGAATTAGATGATAAATTGGAAGAAGGAATAAAACTGGACACAAAATACCAAAGTTTAAAAGAAAATGTAACTCAGAATGTAATTGAAAATATAAATACAGATTACAGTTTAAATGAAAGAGGCTTAAGGTTATATAAAAACAGACTTTATGTGCCTAATATACCGTAAGTTAAAATGTTGATTTTGAATGAAATACATAAGAGTCCGTATTCTAGACATCCGGGGTATCAAAAGATGATAACAATGTTGAGAAAATAATATTTTTGGCTTAATATGAAAAATGAAGTTGCTGAGTTTAAAGCTAGGTGTATAAAATGTCAGCAAGTTAAAGTTGAACATCAACACCCAGCAGGTTTTTTACAACCACTACCAATTCCAAATTGGAAATGAGAAGTCATCATCCTTGATTTTATAACTGGCTTACCTAAAAACCAGAAACAAAATGATTCAATTATGGTAGTTGTGGACAAACTAAGTAAGGAAACACACTTCATACGTGTTAAAACAACTCATAAAGCTGCTGACATTGCTGACATCTTCATGAAAGAAATCTTTCATTTGCATGGAATTCCAAAGGTTATAATTTCAGATAGAGATCCTAAGTTTACTGGTAATTTTTGGAAATCTTTATTTAAAGGACTATATACTAAATTGAATTTCAGTACTGCTTACCATCCGCAAATGGATGGACAAACAGAAAGAGTCAATCAAGTACTATAAGAGATGTTACGTATGTATGTTAGAGATTATCCCAAGAAGTGAGAAGATTATTTGCACTTAGTTGAATTTGTATATAATAACCATTATCAAGCTTCAACAAAGCTTAGTCCTTTTGAAATATTATTTGGTAGAAAATGTAACACTCCTATTACATGTAGTAATCCAGCAGACAGTTGATGTTAGGACCTGACTTGTTAAAATAATTGGAACTTATAGTGAAACAGGTACAAAGCAATTTGAAAACTGCTCAAGACAGACAAAAGAGTCATGCTGACCTTAGAACAACTTTGAAGGAATTCCAAGTAGGTGACCATGTATTTGTTAAGGTAAAACCCATAAAGAGTTCCTTTAAACTAGGGACCTGTGCTAAATTAACACCTAGGTATTGCGGATCGTTCGAAATATTAGCAAGAGTGGGGCCAGTGGCATACCAGTTTGCCTTGCCGCCTAATATTAGAATACATAATGTTTTTCATATTTCTATTTTGAAGAAATATGTACACGATCCTACTCATGTGATTGACTGAAATGTGATTCAGGTAGAACCCGAATGAGATTTTCAGGTGGAACCGGACTATATTCTCGACAGGAGGGAAATTTTTCTTTGGAATCGCACCATTGGACAGGTAAAGGTGCAATGGAAACACCTCAGTCCAGATGAAGCAACCTGGGAATTGGAGAGCGATACGCGGGTGACATATCCAGCTTAGTTCCACGAAGACTCAGAATAACATAAGCAACATCGAGGAAGATGTTAAGCTTAAGGGGGGGGTGTTTGTAACACACCTAGAACTGAAAAATAAATATTTATTATATATTTTAGAAAACATTATGTTAAATTTATTGTAAAGTTTTATGACCAAGTTGGTCAAGGATGTTTGTAATTGAAGAATTATTTATTTTAATAATTAAATAGAAGAGACACCTATTCAAGGGATACTATTAAATGAGTGTTCACTGACACACTAGGAGGAATGAGGAGCTGTAGAAGGCTGGTTGACAAGTGGCAGCACTAGAATTTCACTTTCTAGTTGTTGCAGGAAGAATAATCCATAAAAATGTAGTCATGTTCCTTTAGAGGGGGAACTGAGCTGGCAGCTCATTTAATTCCAAAACAGACCCAAAGACCCAGGCAATCTTATAAATACCATCAAATTGAGTAGGAGGCTCACTACTAATTCTATTTTTCAAGAGAATGTACCTTGTGATTGCTGCAAACTGAAAAAGTCAGGTACACAAGGAATTTGATGAGGGGATAGCTAAAGTGGAATTACTGAGTTAAGTATGCTACTGAGTGCCGAGTTATAGCAAGTTGCTATGTGGGCTGCCATTCAATGATCTTCATCATAGTGGTTCAGTAAACATGCTCGGGGGTCCTAAGTAAGTGACTTTGGATGCTTCAGGAGAAGGTTGGGTGGAGCAGTCTCCTTTGGGTGTTTGTCCCCTTCTGAACATTATCCAGGTTCTAATTGTCATTTAATTTTAAGTTTGTACTTTTATGTTGGAAATATGCTTAGTAGATGTAAGTTGAATGATTGGTTAGGGTATGAAGTTTATTTCTGAAAGTTGTTGGAAAACTGTTTGATTTATTCAAAGTTAAGATTTAAATTTACTATTCTGATTATGCTTTTAAGAACATCTATTAATGGATGTTTTCCTTCTCTCTCGTATTTTGAGTACAATACTCCTATTATATTTATTTCAATTTATCTTACTGCTACTGTCCATAATAATGTTGTTAGTCTAGGTCTTAAAAGAAACACAACATCTTTATTTAGAGAATGCTAGGAAACTATGACATAATTATTATAAATGATAAAGTATTTACTAAATAACCTTAACAGGGCTAAGTACTTAGAGAGTTTCATAACCTAATTACACATCTCTCTTATTAATAACCAATACTTTCAAATTTGAAAATACAGATTGAAACTATACACAAAATGTATAAATCATAAGTAACATGGAAGCATCGAAACAATATTATAATAAAAAATACGAGGTTTAGGCTTTATAGTCGCGCATAGTATAGTTATGTTTCTCTCCATGTTATAACAGAGTTTATGCATCTTTGTCTAAATCCTAGCTACCGCTGGATTAAACAATGTTACTGAGATAGAATGTAAAAGAAAATCTATACTATTATCATATCATGTCTCCAATACATTAAAATCTGTAATAAAACCCTAGATTCCATAGGATAAACAAAATTTAAAATTTAAGTAATGATTGAACTAGAACATTTTCGAGTAAGGGTTCTTTCCAGAATAAAGGCGACATGGTCAGGCTATTCTAGAAACTTTAAAGCTAAATACCAAATCGATATTATCGACAGGTCGTAGCACTAGTTACAGGCTGCAGGACGAATTGGTATTGTCATCTGCAGTATAATACTTACAGAAGAAATTACAAACAACCTTAGGGATTATTTTTTTCTTTTGCTTTAAATATCAATATTAGCCACTACGAAACTAGTAAATTCTGTTGACAAGATGAAGGCCCCACGACCATAATAATTTATAGTTTATAAAGGACTCATAATCGCCTTAGGGCCTTGTAAGAAAAAGAATAATGAAAACTATAAAATATAAATCACCACTGAGTTATACATCACACCTAGTCTTGCAAACTTAAACCAAGTCTTAACCTTAACAAATAATCAATATAGAGTATTTTAAACAACATTCACTGCATTGTTTAGAATCTCCATAGCTGCTTTCTGCGGCATCAAAACAAAGCTACAATACTGCTGTAACCAAAATATAAGTATGGGTAATGTAAAACCCTTTTTTGCATGAATACAAACAATGATATCTGTGGTCAGAGGCTTGACGACCTTCTTTTCTTATATAAACCTTTTACACAAACAAAAAACAAAACAAAGGCCTCACAGCCACAATACAATGTTTTCCAAAACCTGTAAAATCAAGTTAGGTGTAAAACCCTCACGGTTTCCTTCCAGAACATAAAACCAATGCTTGATTCAAATAAATATCATTGACAGTGGCATTATCACCCATAAAAAAAAAACCAAGATAGTATAAGGATTTCATGGCTACGTTAAAATAACTTATACAAACTATAAAAGAAACGCCAAACAGAACTGGTAGAAATTTCACAGAGCAACAATACTTTAAATAAAACAAAGTTACAATATTACAAATGGCATTATACAAGCCCTCATGGGGTCCTTAGTGTTCAATTAAATAATTACAGAGACTGTCGAAGACTATTTTCTTTTCAAAAACAAAACTCTGTCATAATTGTAAGTTATCAAAACAAGCTTAAACATAATCAATCGACTTCATGGTCGAATGTTTTCTTTCATTAACATTTCTTCCAAGTATAAAATAAATCCTCACGACTACCAAAAGAGGATCTTATAACTTTCATATCCAAGAAGACAAACATGAGAATGGAGGTCCAACCATTTCCATCGAAACACAAAACAAGCTGATGCTACTAGGCTCAAAGCCACGAGAAGGCAGTTAACAGGTCCTACCGGATTAACGCCTTTAACCCCGTAACAAACTCTTTTTCCTCTCAACGTTCTGTTGCGAAGAGTCTGTTGTACACAACGTTGTCAGAGATCAATATTTTGAAAATAATTTTGATAACTGTCAAACAAAAGAAAAACAATCAAACTTCAGTTTCTTTACCTGATAAACGTTTAACCAAGTCAATATCAACAGCAAGAATTTGACCACCAGTTTTATCATCCTTTGAAATGGAGTTACAAAATCCCCCACAAGTCTGCCAACGTGAAGGAAGAATGTCGAAGAGCTGAGTACCTCGGCTCTCCCACCATGAAAATGCAGTTAAGCTACATAGTAGCGCAAACAAAGTTCTGGTAAAACTTCTGAGAACATTAACAAAAAAAAAAACGTAACACAACTTCGAAGGCGAGCTACACCCTTCTCGAGGTAGCATTAAACCCCTAGGGTTTTGATCGAAGCTTTGTTGCCGAAAACTGGAGTTTTTAAGACCTTCACATGGTACGACAGTCAAAACTTTAAATGCACAACGCTTATCAATCCCGTCAACATCCATCACATTATCGTTGTGGGCCACCCTTTGATGCAATAGATATTTACACCTTTGTTTGGTTATATGCAAGGATAGGGTAATAAGTTTGTAAACTATAGCATATGGTATAGGAATGTTTGTTGGCATATGATCAAAGGCCATGTTTTGGGTTAAATTTATATAGGTGTGGTCACCCTTGGTGTCTCACCCTTGTTTCAGTTTGAACGTTTGATTTTTTATTTTAGAACCTTGCTTCTGCAAATAAAGATGCAACTTACTCTCACCTGCACAAGGAAAACAAGGTTTCAAGCGTTATCCATGAAGGCTAAGTAAGACCTGCAAACTTTCTCTTCCTAGCTCTTAGGTAGGACCAAGACTGAAAAGACAATTAAAGATAATTATAACAATAAGACGGTACTATAATTATAATAATGCGCCATTGCAAAAAAAAACTCTGAGCGATTGCCCTAGCTTCATTGAGGGATCCCTTCGCTGGTCGGTGGCTCTGCCATGGATCCACCTGACCCATATTCCTTTGAGGACAGGTTTCAGAATATCGTGGCTTCCCTCCCTCGCGATCATCCAGCCGCGGCCCCTGCCTCCAAATTCATTAAGCTCGCCGATGTTCCAGAGGTAAAACTCAGCTCCGCCGCATCTAAGAGAAAGGCTGTTACTCTCTCTGAGAAGGGCCTCATTGGCTTGTTCACAGGACTTTGGCCATCCCCGTGATCGGTGGAGATCTGGCTGAACAAAAACTGGAGAACCCTAATACAGGGATAAGTTCAACAAATCTTTTGTGGAAAAGGATACTTTGCATTCATCTTTGAAAAGAAGGAGGATCGAGACCTAATCTTCAGAAATGGGCCTTACTTCATGGGCCCTAGAGGTATGTACCTGAACAAGTGGGATTTGTCCTTTAATCCAGAGAAAGATATCCCAAAAGCATTCCCTGTCTGGGTCAAGTTACCCCATCTTCCCCTTCACTGCTGGAATGATGAGGATTTCCGAGCAATAGGGAATACTTTGGTGAAATATGTGGACAAGTCTGAACCGAAAGCCCCAATGTTTTCATGTGCCCGAATTTGTGTTGAAGTTGATCTAGAAAAAGGCTTTTCGGAGTCTATCATGCTCTCCATTGATGGGTGGAACCATCTTCAAACAGTAGACTACGAGCAAATCCCGTTCAAGTGTAAGTACTACCATGCATACAACCACTTTGCTAAGTCATGCCCGAAAAAGCTAGAAAAACCCTCCTTGGATAGCCCACCTAGCGAGGGTTGGAATATTGCTAATGGGAAAAGGGCAGCCAAGCCCCAAAAACAGCAGATCCCCACGTCAAAGAGCACCCCCGGAAACAAGTTTGCGGCCCTGGAGGTAGAGTCGCAGGATGAAGAAAATCAAGAAGAGACCCCAGAAAATCAAGAAGAAAGTCCTGATCCGGTACAGCAACAGGATAACGAATCTCTGGCGACAGGCTCTCAGCCCCAGTAAAAGCAAACCCAGGAAGAGGAGGCCGAGCACCATAAGGGTAAGAAAGATATGGAGACGATCTCTGAAGGCTCTGTCACTCGATCAAAAGCAAAAGCAAGCACTGAGGAAATAACAGAGACTTCCATTGAAGAACAAGAACCACTCTCCAGGAAAGGAAGGAAATCCAATAAAGCCATTAGAGAGCAGGAGGCAGCAAGGGAAAAGGCGGCAGGAAAGCAGTCCAACTTGGATTTCTTGGTTAAAACCTCTCAAGCAAGCAAATATCTCATGAGTGTTGAGGAGGAAAGAAAGGAGAAAGACAAGGCCCTCAAGCAGCTTAGGAAATAATGAAGGTAGTCTCCTAGAATTGCAGAGGTTTGGGCGGCATGCAGAAGCTAGAAGTTATCAAAAGATTCAAATCAATGGACTCAGCCTCAATCCTTCTCATCTAGGAGACAAAGAAAACAGCCGAAGACAGCGTTGTGGCCATCAAAAGCATCTAGCCAAAAGGGGCCGGTTTAGCCACTAATGCAAGCGGATCCTCTGGAGGTCTCCTATGCTGGTGGAATACAGACAAGTTTGAACTACTCTCTGCTGTAGAAAATAGAAACTGGCTTCTTATATTACTTGAGAACAAATAATGCAAAGAACAATTTTGGATTGGGAATGTGTATGGCCCAACCATGAACTCGCAGAAGGATAGATTTTGGACATCGCTAGAGGAACAGTGTGAGGACAAAAATCCCCTCCCCTGCTTCATCGCAGGGGACTTCAACACCACTATATCGGCAGCCAAGTGAAGAGGAGGAACCAAGGTGAGAGACCCCTTCGGGGAAAGGCTTGAAGACCTCATTTCTCAATGGGGACTTTCAGACATCAAACCCAAAAACGACAACTATACGTGGAGCAATAAGCGAGTGGGCCCTGGGCACATCGCAACCTGACTGGATAGCTTTTTGGTCAGTACCCATCTTCTTAATTCTCAGCTGGAAGTCAAACTCTTGTGCACAGCAGTTTCGGACCATAAGCCAATTTGTCTCTTCTTTTCACCAGAAGAAAATTTGGGGCCTCTTCCATTCCGGTTTAATCGAACATGGCTGGAATCGGAAGAAGCTAGGGACATCATTGCCAATTCTTGGCGTTGCTTCATCCCAGGGACCCCAGCTTTTTCCTGGGAGCAGAAGTTAAAGAGGGTGAAAGTTGCCCTCAAGGCATGGGTAAAGACTCAATATCAAGAACCTGCTAAGCAAAAGGAATTAATTTTGATAGAGATGGAGCGCCTTCAATCAGAAATGGAAGTAAGCACGATCACCAAGGAGCATCTCATCAAGGAAATTGAACTGGAAACAAAACTCCAGAAAATCTTAAGGCAAATCGAGGAGGAATGGAGACTTCGATCTCGCATCTTGTGGCTCAAAGGGGGAGACCAGAATACAAAGTTTTTTCAAAATCAGTGCAGGGACAGGCAACGCTGGAACACAATAAGAGAGCTCAAAAATGAAGATGGATCAGTCACCCAAGGGCAAGCGGCTATCAGCGTAGAGGTAAGGAACTTCTTTGAGCATTTATATAACGATGAGGAGCAAGTTTCTCGCTGTCTCATGGAAGAAATGGCTTCTGACATTCCCTCCCTTATCAGCCCCCAGGAAAGAATCAAACTTGAATCCCCCATTTCGGAAGAGGAAGTTAAAAAAGCAATTTGGAGTCTCCACCCGGATAAGGCCCCAGGCCCAGATGGATTCCCTATCTGCTTCTATAGAGCCTTTTGGCCCCTTATTAAGAAAGACCTGCTGCGCCTTATATCTTGGATGGCAAAAGGAAATATGGGGGGAGCCACCAACTCCACATTTCTGGCCCTCATCCCTAAAGAATCCAATCCTACCTCCATAAAAAAAATTCGTCCCATTTCCTTGTGTAATGCATCCTACAAAATTTTCTCTAAAGTGCTGTCTCTAAGAATCAAACAAATTATTCCTTTCCTTATTTCTCCAAACCAAGGTGGTTTCATTTCAGGCAGACATATCAGTGATAATATTCTCTTGGTGCAAGAAGCGATTCATTCTAGCACTAAAAGGGGAGAGCCCGGGATGGCCATCAAGTTGGACTTGGCCAATGCCTTTGATAGATTGAGACATTCCTTCATCATCATGGTGATGGAAAGATTTGGTTTCCCCTCTGTCTTCGTCCGGCAAGTTCAAGCCTGTATCTCCTCTCCATGGATAGCCCCTCTTATCAATGGCAGGCCCTCTGAGTTCTTCAAAGCCTCTCGTGGGGTAAGACAAGGATGTCCTCTATCCCCCTTTCTCTACATTCTGGTCGCTAACTCCCTTAGTAGAATATTGAGTAGGCTTCAATCCGAGGGATCTCTTCCAGGCCTCTCATTTAGGAATGGAGTCCCTCCTATCAACCATGCTTTGTTTTCCGATGACTCCATCTTCCTCGGAATTGCCTCCACGCAAATTGCTAGAAACTTCCTCAGCCCCCTGGATCTCTTTCTCCAATCCTCAGGAAGCTCAGCAAATTTAAATAAATGTCAAATCTATGGCTAGAACTTCCCTACAACCACCCTTCGTAGTATCTCTCAAATTCTTCAAATCAAAGCAAACCCAAACTGGACTCATTTCATCTATCTGGGCATCCCTCTGGTCAAAAAATCCCTGACCTCCTCAATGTGGAATCCGGTTATTGAGAAATCAAAGCCAAGGCTCAATCCCTGGGGTCGAGATGGCTAAATTTAGCTGGAAAGACAGTTCTAATTCAGTCCATTCTTTCTTCTTATCCCATTTACACAAGCTCAATGGTCCTTGCGCCAAAGAAAGTCATCTCCAGTATCTGTAAAGAAATTAGAAGATTCCTCTGGCAGGGAGGGAAAGCTCAAACGAAGAAGTTCCACCTGGTCAAATGGGATACGATCAAGTGTGCCAAAAGCTAAGGTGGCCTAGGCATCAAAGATCTGGAGCTCATGAGTAAAGCTATGGGAGCCAAATTGATCTGGAGACTGATTACTGGAAAAAAGGAATGGTGGAAAGAAGTCCTCAGGAAAAAATATATTAAAAAGCCCA
This sequence comes from Pseudotsuga menziesii, assembly GCA_001517045.1. Lineage (NCBI taxonomy): Eukaryota > Viridiplantae > Streptophyta > Pinopsida > Pinales > Pinaceae > Pseudotsuga > Pseudotsuga menziesii. The sequence continues at coordinate 331,378 of LPNX010960037.1, forward strand.
GGTCAAAAATGTTGGATGGTGAATGGAAGGGTAAAGGTACCACTCTGTGGCAGCTGTGTAAAGCTTCACTTAATACAATCATTGAAGACTTCTACTGGATTCCCGGTAATGGGAAAATAATTAATGTCTGGAATAGTCACATCTTGGGGCAGCCCCCTCGCTCTACGTTACCAGGTATGGCCCCCTTATCTGCGTGGGTGACTGAGCAGGAGTTCATCACTCTTTTCGACCTCTCTCGGTGGGACGGGAATGGTCAATGGGCAGGATGGAAGGATTTTTCTCCTCCAGATCACTTGACAAACGCGGCGGACTTTTTCCTCTCTTCTCTTCATGGCCTGTCCCCTTCGAGAGTCTCAGCTAAGGATCGGATTGGTTGGGGAAAAAAAGGGCAGTACACTGTTAGCGAGGGATATAAGAAAATATCCTTGGAGCCGCCAATAACAGACAGCATATGGAAAAAGGTATGGCATCCCGATAGCATTCCAAAAGTCAACAGTTTCGCCTGGCTTCTTCTGCACAACAAGCTTTTAACTGTAGAAAATATAAGGAAAAGAGGCATCCTTGGACCATCTCGATGTGCTCTTTGCAATTCAGCCGAAGAGACTTCCAGCCACCTTTTTCTTCAATGTAAAGTCTCCACTTTATCTTGGAGGATCATTCTTCCCAAGGACTTCAGCCAAGATCTCCCAGGCAATGCAGTCTAGCTCTTCAAAGACTGGGTTAATCTTTTCCCAGGATCGTTATCCAAGAAGCCAATTCTAAGCCGACTTTGGGCCTCTATTCCAAAGAATCTATGCTGGCAACTATGGCTAGCTAGGAATCATGCCATCTTTAAGGAGCAAAAAGCTGCCCCAGATCGCATAGCAGCCAAAACAATAGGAATGATAGCTGAAAAGTTTGCCTCGAACAACATTAGCTACCCTTTGCAAGAGTCTATCCTTGAACCTTATGCCGCTTGGTGCAAACAATTTCTAAAAGAAAGAAGCTTCCTTCAGTCCAAAAATCCATTGGGAAGAATAAGTTAGCCAAGCCGCTCCTTCCCGTGGGAGATTCGCCTTCCTAATAATGAATTCAAGTCCTGGCTCAGGGAGAAAAACTCTCACTCTCTATTCTTTGACGGTGCTTCGAAAGGTAATCCAGGGGTGGCAGGTGCGGGGGGGGGGGATCTTGTTGGATCCCGGAGGACAAGTTGAACAAAGCTTCGCTTGGGGTCTAGGCAATAGAACTAATAATGAAGCTGAGTGGATGGTTCTTCTTCAGGGTCTTCAATTGCTTCATACTAAAAAGATTCGGAAGGTTTTGATATTTGGAGACTCTAGGCATGTTATCTACAAGCTGATTAACGGGTACCCTGAAGGAGCAATTAAATGTCGTTGCTTGTATAAAAAAGCTAAGCTGCTCATGTCTCAATCCTACGAGGCTTTTCATATCCTTCGGCATAATAATAAGGCAGCGGACGACATGGCTAATGTAGGTGCCAGGCTTCCTCAAGGCCACTACAACCAAGATGGAAATCACCCCTACCTCAAATTCATTCCAAGATGAGTTGTTATAAGGTTCATTTTCGGACTCTCCACTCGCGAATTCCCAAAGTAAAGTCTCTATCCTTCCAAATTTTTTTTGGATGCCTCCTAGGCTTCCGTCCTCCTCCCCTCCTGTCTTTATCCTCCCCCTTCTATCTCTTCTCTCCCTCCCTCTTCTTTTCCCTTCTCCCCCTTCTTCTCCACCCTTCCCTCCTTCTCCTTTTTCTCCCCTCCCATCGCCTCCCTCCTTCACTCCACCGCCTCCCCCCAGCTGGCCCCATTTCCCCCTTCTTTTTGACGGCTCCATGCATTTATTAACCTGTCTCGTATGCCTTCCTTTCTTGGCCGCGTGGATTTCTCTCCTATCGTCGGCTGTAGCAGAATTAAAGCCCATCAGGCCTCTAATTTACTGCCTTGTTCCTTCGCATGATCGTAGTCTCCCCTCCTTCTTCTCTGTGACGCTTCCCTGCAAAGACATGTTCTATAATTTTGCTCTGGACTCTGGTTATGGCTCTCCAGAAACAGTGCGATTCCTTTTGAATGTTGTAGCTGGAGTTGAGGGAGGGAGGCTGCTGGGCATCCCGTGGCATGTGCTCCCTCTCATCCGTGCCTTCGTAAAGGAGCGCCTGGCTCTTGCTTCTTTCTCCATTTGTCATTGCAGCTATCCCTTCGCGTCCTGGTTTTCTGGATGTAACGTTGGTGCAAATCTTTCTCGTGAAGGCAGTCTGAAACGGGTCTTGGGTTGCCTCTGCACTGGTTGGCAGGAAGGCGTTGTGGGAATGTTAGCCTGCACAGACAGACTAGGGGGTTCTGTGCTGCAACAAGAAATTGCAGTGCTCAGGCGTGTTGTTAGAGCTTCGTGGGTTGAGAACTAGGATTGTATTGTTCATCCTTTGCATAAACAGTTTTCCTGCATAGCGATTTCGGCGGACGCTGGAAATATGGCCCAAGCTGGGGAGAATGCAGGGTTACAAGACATCAAGAAAAACCTGGGCAGGCTGTATGAGATGACAGCAATCGGGATTATGGATAATAAAGAAATGGTGAAGGAGATCAAAAAAATGGGCGAAACCGTGAGCTACACCTCGCTTCAGATCAGTAACCATGAAGCCCGAATAGATGATACTGAAAGTAACATCCGCGAGTTGCTGGGTAAGGTGGACAGAATACAAGAAGATCTCAAGAAGCTCATTACCATGAACCAAGGAAGCAGAGTAAATGGAGCAACTGATGCAGCTGATCAAAGAGTCCGTAGTGCAGCCAAGGGCTCACAGAGGCAACCCTTAACTTATGTCCTTTGGTTAATCTGTTTTATTTTCGTTTAGTTAATGTTTTTCTGCATTTTACTATGTAACCAGTTTGTTTGGGTATATACTACCCGAGACAATAGCAATTTTGGGAAAATCATACACTCTGTTTTATGGAAAAATCTCAGGATAAGCCTGGTGTGCAGCAATTTTGACTTGCCGGCTTTCTATATCTTGTTTCCTTTGTAATGAATGGCTGTGTACAACCTGTTAATATACTCCTCTTTTCTGTTTTTGTTAAAAAAAAATAAATAAGATGGTACTAACATAATGTAAGAAGAAGAAAAAGGTCATGCGGATGGAATCACTAAACATAAGTCATGTATGTCTTACAGTTTAACTAAGCCATCTTGTAAAGAGTAAAGTATAACATCTCATGGATTTACTACCCGAGGAATTTTATCAAGTTATATTTAACAAAGCTTTTTTGCACTAGAATAAAATTTTAAAACAAATAATACCTTTATTAAGATTGGATAAACCAAAGTTGGCCTAAATGGACTATCATCATCATTATCATTTATTTTGTAATTATATGATATAGTATTTTTTTCACATTATTATTATTTTGTATTTGAATAAAATGCTTAAACTAAATAATAATTAAACTATTTGTATTTACGCCATAAGGTGTTACCAAATGGGAGTCGACTCCCCATAATAAATGCGTTTTTTTCCTTCATCTGTCGGATGAAAACGTTTGACGATTGGAGCAATCTCGATCGTTGATCAACGATAAGGTTAGGTGCACAGGTGATAAGGTTAGACTTGCCGCTTCTTCTTCCGAATTGGGTCGATGCTGTCTCTGCTGCGGTTGCAGCTTCTTCATTTTCAGAGGCCGCGGTCGTCCGTTTGCGCATCCTGGGGAGAAAGCGAGACAAAGAGATCCCAGACGGTTTCACTATTCTGGCACAGCCTGTCCGGATTTCAGAAAGGGAAGCTACAGGCGCGGGGATGCCTGTGAATTTGCTCACGGGGTCTTTGAATGCTGGCTTCATCCAGCTCGATATCGAACCCAGCCCCGTAAGGACGGGCGCATTTCCTACATTCTCTGCTTTTCCTTGCCTACATTTAAAACTGCAGATCCAGTCTTTTAGGTTTCATTTTTTATCTACTCATCTGCCCTTAGCTCTCAGATCCGTCGATCTCAAACCCATATTCTGAACTATCTCTTAGATCTTTCATGCAACTCCACTTACAGGATTCGCAGATCCAGTGCAGGAAGACGATCACGTGTTTAATTTCGCTGCAGGGTCAGCGACTTTGCCTCCAAATGTTATGAAAAATGCGCAGGCCGAGCTCTACAACTGGAGGGGCTCGGGAATGACCATAATGGAGATGAGCCACAGAGGTAAGGAATTCACGTCTGTTATACAGGAGGCTGAATCTGATCTGCGCGAGCTTCTTAGCATTCCTGCAAACTACGAGGTCCTTTTCCTTCAGGGCGGGGCTTTATTACAGTTTTCTTTTTTGCCATTAAACTTGTGTGGTGTAGACGACATAGCAGATTATTTTGTGACTGGATCATGGGGTGACAAAGCCTTCAAAGAAGGCCAAAAGTTTTGCAAGGCCAATCTGGCCTGGTCTGGAAAGACTACGAAGTATACAAGAGTACCCTCAGAGGAGGAAATCCAATTAAACTCGAATGCAAAATACTTGCATATTTGTGTCAATGAGACCATTCATGGTGTTGAGTTTAAGGACTACCCTAAGCCCAAAGGGGACGCTACCTTTCTGGTTGCTGACATGTCCTCCAAATTTTACTCAAAGCCCGTGGATGTCTCTAAATTCGGGGTCATCTATGCTGGAGCTCAGAAAAACGTAGGGCCAGCCGGGGTAACCATTGTTATAATCAGAAATGACCTTATTGGCAAGGCCCAACAGAGCACCCCACTCATGCTGGATTATAAAATTCATGCTGAGAACAAATCTTTGTACAACACTCCCCCTTGCTTTACAATCTATATGTGTGGCTTGGTGTTTGAGGATCTCCTTGCACAGGGGGGATTGGATGAAATAGAGAAAAAAAATATCCAAAAGGCTAAGATTCTTTATGATGCGATCGATGCGAGCAATGGGTTTTATCGGTGCCCGGTGGAGAAATCAGTCCGATCTCTGATGAATGTGTCGTTTACACTCGAGAAGTCTGAGCTTGAGAGTGATTTCATCAAAAAGGCAGCAAGCGAGGGTATGTTGCAGCTTAAGGGACACCGATCTGTGGGTGGAATGAGGGCTTCAATTTATAACGCAATGCCATTGGCAGGTGTGGAGAAACTGGTATCATTTATGAAGGTCTTTCAAGCTAATCATTAATTAAGTCCGACATAATTCGTGAGTTATAGATCTACTCTTTTATAATTAGTTAGTCTGGGTGTTTTCTCATGTAATGAATAAATTGAGTGTATTTTCATAGTTAGTTCGTGTCTTATTACTCTAATTTGAGGAGTTGAGAATCTGAGAATCTCAAGAAGATTTTGGGTTCGGGAAAATCCAGTGGATGAATTTGGGAATTATAGTACTGGTACATCTTCCGAGGCAATGTATTTGAAGGTTCTTCTATGTCTACCTGGTAATAATTTTAGTCAATTGCTTTGTTAGTGCTGCTCCTCTGGCCCTTTTTATATCCTATTTCCGAATCTCGGTGTGATATTATTTTGCCAGTTTCGTATGGAATCTAGTGTTTTATATGTAATAACCATGTAGTTGTACTATTACATGCTGGAAAAGAAGAAGCCATGCTATTTTGTCTGTAATGTGATGCTATGGAGTGCTTACATCAATCTTTTACATGTTGAATGCTACATTTCTTCTGCTCAGTGAGGTGTTAGATTGCATAGTTTGAACTTTTTCAATTTTGTAATTCTAGAAGTGAGTTATTTTTAATAGATTCATTCTACTAGAGATTTTTTATTCACGATTTGTTTCTAATACATGCCCGCAAATGGTGTAAAAGGGTTCCCATCCAGTGGAGGATGATCGGTTGGAAAAGTAGCACTTTTGCCAGTATATCTTGTATAATCTAAAATTTTATCATATGAATAATTGTGACGGTAGT